>OY968832.1:13419535-14019535 GCA_963695495.1 Hololepta plana | reverse complement strand
TAAAAAAACTGCTTTTAATTTATGATGAGAGGAAAATGCCCTTCAAATTTGCAACCTAATAATATGCAAGAATGAAACGATTTGCAGCTCTTTAAGGAATATATGACTTTACGTAATCAAGGTCAGGTCAACAACAAATAAAAAGTGACAAGCTATTATTTTGCACATGTATTAATAAATATTAATTAAATAATTGCTCTTACAAAATCCCCATACAACAACAGGAAAATTTATTTTTAAAAAGATGTGAAAAGAGGTAATTAAATTAAATACGTGTGCACATTTTATGTGGTCGTGGATATGTTAATTAATTTGGACTTGGTGTTGCGGTATGTTTACAAATCGACGAGATTCAAACGTCTCTCTTTATCACAGCAAAGTTTTCACATTTAGCAGTGAACGTTTGTTGTTTAATTCGCAAGAAAAGCACAAGAATTATTATTACAAAACGTGGGTTAAAAATTGTTTTTCTTTAACGATTTTCTTTTTACTTGTTTTCCTCACGAGGCTCGCTTGTTTATAATTAAACGTAAATTAATTTCGAAGGGCGTTAGTAATATTCTGTTGAAAATTTGAAATAAAAATTTATCTTTAGCGTTAACCTGATCAAAATGGCAAGTAATTAATTCAACCAATTTTGGATAATTTTGTCCATATACGAATTCGATTGAACGTTTACCTATAGATTAAGAAAATCATTGTTCAACTTTGAAGAGCACTGATTGATTGACACGTGGCTTATTAATCGATTAGTTTCACTTAAGACTCTTAAACATATGCGTATAATACACAAGTACGTTTACCTCGTTTTCATTTTGCTTGTAAAATATCCCATTAAAAATGTGCTTAATGAATAAATATGCTAATTATTCTTCGCTATTAAACAGTATTTAGAATTTAAATAATAACATTTCACGACATATGTTAATGAGAAAATCCGAGAGAAAGACAGGACAAAAGAAAAAGTTGGAAAATAAATGTAAATTATTCAACCTCAAAGATCTATCTCAAGATTATACGATTTTTTTAAGTTGTAAGTTAATGCGGAAACCTTGAGTGGAAAGAATATAGGTCATCGAGTATATTACCTGTTTACGCTTCTCAAGTTGAATTGCTGCCACTATATTGGAAGAAAAATAAATAACGCATCATATTTACTAAGAATAATATTGAAAGAGATCCACACGTTTTCCAGGTGTTATTTATGTCTGATGAAACGATGAGGAAGAGTAGACAAGAAATCAAAGAATTATGTAACTTCATCTTCGAGAAAGAGATGTATTAATGGAATTACAAAATAGGTTAATATAATTTTAAAAATAGTCGAAAGAAGACGTCTTTGTAGAATACGTACGTGTCGCCTACCAAGAAGTTTCCAACAGCATTATTTTGAAACTGTTTTAAATAGAATTAGTAAGAGAGAAAAAGAAATTTGGATTCTTCGATGGCACGGTTTTTATTTAACGACAATCGCTCTAACGCACTATTATACGGTTTTCATTAGATAAAATTACTTAAAAATGAACAAAAGAATGGAGACGGAGGATTAAACGGCTTCTTAACCCATGAAAGAACAGTAAATCTTTTCCAATTTATCGACATTGACAGATGTAAGCCAATTAAATATTGATTGAACGGAGAAAGAGATATGGTTCAATTAAATAAAAAAAATATAATGATGATGTGTTTAATTAAATCAATCAACTTCTTCAAACTGAACACGTTGATGTTAATGAGACGATTTAAAAAAATGAAAGAGAAAAAGAGAAGTTTTCTAATATTATATGTATACACATAAAGTGATTTATGACTTGTGAGATATGGAAAATCGTTATTGAAATTAATGCGAGGAAGATCTTAATGGTTCAATTAGAGAGCTAACGTTTCTTTGTACAATTTTTTTTTAAGCGTGTCAAGTCGCTGTTAAAATAATATTTCGAATGGAAAACTAATTTAAGCGAGGATAATTCCATTATTTCTGTACAGTAATATAAATTCCAAAGGGTTTTTCATCTGGGATTATATTTATTCCGGTAAAGAAGGTAACAATGGTGTAGCAAGGAATTTATACAAAAATTCTAGCGTTTCAAGAATGGTCCATTAAAGATAATGAAAACCAGTTAATTCATAAACGCTTCATCCTTAATCAACTCTAAACTAATCATCCTTTTTCGGGTATAACGTGTGCATGACCCTTTTCACTTATCTAAAAGTCCGTTTAATATATTACCTATTGGATAAGATTGATGATATGCACGCGTACATAACTTCTAGATAAATCTCTAACAACAATAAATGGTACTTAACCTTTCACTCTAACAGGTTACATCTTCCACGTCCATTTTCAAAGGGATTAAGCTCAATCGCGATTTGTTGTCGTACGTGATTGCATTTTTCTCTTGTTCGTCCATAATATTATTTTTTATTTAAAACTTTTATTAAGCAATTCGCGTTATCGTCAAAAAAGTAATGACAGAAGAGAGAAAGAGTACGGTATTTAATGACCTGATGCCTTCTTGGCAATGTTGTTCACTCATTTAACGGTACTCTCTCGTCATTCTCATATTCCGAGATGTTTCGTTATATTAGGAAGCGAAAGAATCATTTTAGTGGTCGAGGTAATGGAAAATCTGGTTAAATAATGAATATTACTTTGTACGGAAAGACTTTTTTTAAATGAAAACAGATGACCCGTTACGTTTGCTAGTGAACGAAATCAAGAATCAAATAAATTTTGTAATAATTATTATATATTAACAACAAATTGCTTATTTTGCACTCCAATTAAAGTGAACGGCATTTAAATGGAAGAAGTAATGAAGGCTTTTTGAAGGAAATGAATTTCATATTGCAAAATCGATTTTTAACTATCACGTTAGGATTCGTGCATCGAATTCATAATGTCAATGGAAAGTACAGTAAACTTTATTATTAATTATTGAAAACATTTATTTATTTTCCCTTTCTGTTAAAAGGACTAGCACGTGTATGAAAAATCTATAAATAAAATAATACGAGTAAAAGTTGTTCGCAATGATTATATAATAAATAAATGAATAATTTAATTAAATTAATTTATTGCCCTATTAGTTTGCAAATTAATACGTAATAACCCTAACGAAATATCAGCGATTTATTGTAAAATTTAATTGTATTCACACTTTTTTTAGTTTCATAATAATAATTCTGGTGGATGCGCCTGAGATATTCAGCGCCATTAATTAAACACTTTCTAATTACGAATTACATTGATTGCTTCCTACTTTCTTGAAACCAGTGGATAATCCTCATTTAAAGTTTATAAAAGTTATGGAATTTAATAATAACGACGATGAGTATGACTCTTCTTATTAACATCAGATTTGAATGCAAACCAGACTTCTCAGCATACATCGTATAACAATGGAAGGATGTCTCATAATATTTCAAAGCTTGCAATTTGTAAATTACTTCCATGTTTGCAATACTTACCCTTTAAATATGCGTATATGTCATGTAAATCGAAAAAAAAAGTTTTTCTTGTACAATTTCCTCCCTCATAGTTGTCATTTTGATATGAATGCTCTATATAATTTTAAATAAAGACCGAACATGAGTCCATTATGTGACAGGAAATAAAACGTTAATCCCACGATGCACGAATGTATTTGTAATAGTTGAAAAATGATCCCTTTATAAGGTAGCCAACAAGATCGAGCAACTTTAAATTCAATTTCGATGAAGAAAAAAGAAACGGCAAAATTAAATAACCGTAACGTTACATCGAATACCTTATAGATTCAGTTAGAATTTCTTCTCTCGTCGCATTTCCTTTTATATTCCCCTTGTCAGTTTATCATCGTTTTAACGAAGCCTTTTAAAATGGATTCAAGGAGAGATTTATACTTAAATATATGTATCTCACAATTAAATCAAGTATCTTTTTTTTTTCTGGTCATGGATCTAAACAATGATCCATTGAATTGAGTTACATGTGTTCCAACAAGATGATCCAATATGGATAGATCACAGTAACGATATCTTGTTACAGAAAAAATAACCAGTTTCTTTACTCTTTAACATGATTATACATTTATTTTGATAGGTACTATTTAAAAATTAGATTGAGATTAAATTGACAATGAATAAAGACTGTGAAAAGACGAACTGATGCAACAATGATGTAAATGGGCAGAAGGGAAAAGTAATTGTTGATTTGTATTCAAAGAGAAAGGGAGAACGTGCTATGAAAGAAAAGTAAATTTATATTTTATTATGAATGTATAATAAAGAGGAAAATGGGTCAACATCCTTCCAAGGATAAATTAACGAGATCCGCATCGGAAAGGTTGCCAGATAGGGAGAGATTCGGTCGATTCGCTAAAAGAGGTGCGAAAGTGTATTCAACTGCTAATTTACTCCTCTTTAACTTCCTTTTTCGATCTTTATTAATAATGTGGTAATCATAATTCTCGGCTAAATTTAACCGTTTACGAAACGTTCGGCTCACTTTACTTATCTCAATGCGTTTTCTGAACGTATTTAATATTAGCCACCGAGCAATTAATACACGACAGCACTCCCAAATAATTTCTTTTTTTTTCATCTTCGTTTCTGTTTTAGCTTCCAGCAAAAAGAGAGAAATCGGAGTAACCCAAGTTCTAACACCGTCGAAATTATCGCCGAGAAATCCACCTACGACCAACGGAGATGGTAAATTTCACCTCAATTTTTCCTTTATCGAAATCTACTCCCATTTCGAATAGAGAATGGAAATGAACGGCGAAACGTTCGTTATAAATCTTCGCCTTTTTCCCTTTATTATTGTTATAATGAACGTTTCCTGATTTATAAGTTCATTGCCATTTTATTATAAGACGGGGATTTAATACTAAATTATAAAAGGGAGCATAAACAAACGGATCTAAAATTAAATTCGTACATGTATACTTTTAATTTTCGAATTTTCCATTTATACAATTCCAGCGAAATGAATATAATAAGGATCTTGTAAAGCGCATCGTGGTTTTGTATAAATGGTTTACGTGAAGAACGAAAAAAAAAACAGCAAGAAGAACAGGTTTACAGGTGGTAAATAACACCAGCACCTGTGTCTCTCTTTATAATTATAACAACAAAGAAATGGGATGTATTAAAATAGATAAATTGTAGTTATGGTCGAGTAGAAGCTGCTTTCTGTAAACTTCTTCAAGAGGTTTTTAATTATAGCACAGGCAACACGTTCTTCTATTAACGAGCGTGTTGTGTTGCATACACTCTTCAAAACTTCAGAAATATCCTTGCTGAAGCCGAAGGATTAACAAAAATTAAAAAAATCATTTTCTTCTAAACAATTAGTTAATTTCTAATATTCTAATGATGAATAAATACCAAAAACTGAAACGCACTATTTCCAAAATGTTTGTAAATATTGGCAAAGATATGGGGGAGATAAGACTAATTTAAAATGGGAATTTTAAAAATCCGATTCCTAATAATTACAAATGAAATTGAAAGTTTAAAATGCTTAGGAGCGTGAAATTATTTTCTGGTAGACGTTACTTTTGCTGATCCAATTTGTTTCGTAACTTTATTTACATTTTTCTTCTGTTTCAGTTAAAAAGATATCGAGGACTTCAATATCGACGCCTACGACACAAACGAAACCGTCGATTGATAAGAAATCGGTTAAGGAAAAGGAAAGGAGGCTTAAAGGTATTGTTGTTGTTATTATAATTTATTTTGTTTTTTTTAAATCTTGCAACAATTGTTCGAGTTCCTTAAACGCCAGGATGGTTTCTCTTTTCACCTTAATGTTGTTTTACTATAAAACAACAACAATGATACGTATAAACGTTAAGTTTTATTTTTACTTGAATTGAATCGAGGAAAGATTAAGAAAGAAATAAAAGAGAAGGAAGGCAAAATGTGTACATGAATGGGGAATTATGGTGCTTCAACTTTTTTAAATACAAAAGTGAATGTATGAGACAATTTATAAAGTTGTTCACATACTTTCTTTCGAAATGTCTACATTTTCGATTCGTATTAATAATTGCTTAGAAATTACATTATTCTACGTTGCAGCAATATTGTTATGTCTATTTTATATCGATATCGAACGAAATTGGCGATTTTAATTTATAACTTGATAAATTACAACTTTTGATTAGATTGACTTACATAATTAATAATTTACATTAGATTTTAAATTGAGAAGAGAAAAGAAACATTTATTATACCAAGTGACTTTCATAATTTAGAAACTTTAAAATTATATAAGTTTTCGGTTAATGACAATAATTACAGTTTAATTTCATTTGAAAAAAGGAACGCGAATATGTAACGAAAAAGTGTCGATATTTGCAATTTGCAAAACCTGTATGTTTGCTTTTAATTTATTTACACGCAGGTATGTTAAATGTAAATAGAAATTGATAAGGATACATCATCAAGTGGATTCGACTATTGATAATGCTTCATGTCTTTTGCAAAATTTCTATTTTTTTAAATTGTTTAAATGAGGGTGATGACGATTATGATTATGTGAACCTTTCTCTTTGCCATTTACACACGACGGTCAATAACTTTATAAAAAAACTTCAAAGATTTGTTTAACCAGCTTTTGAAGGTGCGTGTAGGCGAATTTCAGTCGAAAGTGAGATTGTTAACTTTAATACATTAAATCTTATATTGCAAACAAGCTAAATTTAGATGTTGAATATTAATTAATCTTTTTTTTGCGAAGTTTACTCCTTTTATCATGATTATTATTTAACAACGCTTAAATAAAAGATTCACACTTTCTTCTCAAAGATTATTCATAAATGGATCTTGGACTTTCCAAAACTTTTGTTCGCCTTCATTTTATTATATAATTACAACTATTATTAAGACATTTTTTTAATCTTCAAGGCAAAGGAAGAATGTTTTTAGAACGAAAAACGATGGCAATTATTATTGCAATAGCGTATTGCAGAACAATTGTCAATGTAAATAAACTATTTCCCATGAAAGAACAATGCGTTATTCAATAAGATTCTGAAAAAGGAAGATGCATTAAATAATATTATTCAATGACAATGTTTCATAGATAGGATTAATTAAACGCATTGAAAAAACTTTATTTTATTATTGTTTCAACAATTCTCACGATTTAAGTACAATAAAAAATAGAAGCAGATAAAATAACTTTTTCTAAATAATTTTACATTCACTGCAGCATCTCTGAAAGTCGTAAACTTTTCTTCTCAAGATAAGTTCATGAGAATCGATATTAAATGCCATAACCATAAATTTACCAGAAGAATTCATTATTTATGCAGTTTCGCTTAGAAGAAAGGACAAATAAACAGGAATCATTAAGTCAGAAGTAGCATTATAATTAATTAATATCATTATTCATAATAATTTTCTATTTATAAATAAATACGCTGAAAATTATGACAGACATTAAGTTGAATAAGAAAGAAAAGAAGTTAGACGCCAGTATAAAACGATTGAGCAAAAACACATACAGGTTTAATTAAATAACAGTAATTATCATACATGTATGCGTGATATTTTCCAATAAATTTGCAACTCTCATTAAAAGTTGAGCTAAAAGTAAAAAATAAATGGAAAGTACGACACAAACATGATATTATTGAAAAGTCATTTAGAAATGATATAATTTTAAAAAGGTGAAATTAATGCAAATACAAAGTAAAGTCTTCGCGTTACGAATTTCAAAACGATTTTCCGATCAATTAAAACGGAACACACGCACCCGTTTCTAGACAATTAAACTTTTAATTATTGCAAAAATGAACCAAATGCATAAAATAGGTAGCAGTAATTAGAGAAACTAACTAGGATCTTTATAAGAAGGTGCGGACTTTTAGTTCTAATAGAATGGTAATTAATCAATTTGACTTCAATTAGAAAATAAAAAGGAAAAGGTAAATGCGATAATAAGAAACGCTTCGACTTAATTATATAGTGTAGCTGAGGTGTTAACCGGGGAAAAAAAGTTAGTTCCTTCATTACGAATGTTTACTTTTCGTCGTTAATCTAGCGAAAATAATAATAATAGCGAAAGAGAAGAAATTAATTTTCTTTTATTTTAATTACCGTTAAACGCTTTTGGTTTTCGAATGAGGCTGTGAGAAAGTATCATCATCAATTAGTTTACTCTGTTATGGATTCGTACCGGCAATTTCCATAAGGTTCTCGTGAAAGAAATTCAACAGTTTGCTTTAATCGATTTTAAAGAAATCCATATCGAAATTCGCCGTTGAAAGCGTTAAAGTTTTATGCTAAATTTATTTATCTGCATTAGGCTCCAAACCGCCTAAATGGCATAAGATAGCAGCCAAATTGCTCTATTTTGCTTTCTACGAGCTAAATATCCTTCTACGCATTGATTGCCCTAATTAAGTACGAATTGTTTTGGTTTAATAATTTCTCTCTTGCCAGTTAATAAATAAATCGGAATGGAAAAGTATGTGTATGTTACGTTAATTAGGTCGTACTCTCTATAATAAAAACTATACGTTTCTTAAAATTAATTACGATATAATGTTTTCATTTGTAGCATATTTTTATTCTTCGATAAAAAATAGAGCATATCGATTTCAAGAGAAGCAAAAACAAATTGCATCGGTAATTAGTATCAACGCAAATTATACGGTATGGTCTCTTTCGAATTCAAAGGAACCGAAAAAAAGTGAAATTTTCCTTTAAAAAAGAACCTCCCGTTTTTGTTGAACTTAATTAGTAGTTGGTCTGTGTTCATTGTAATTAAACTTTCGTGCGAATATCTGACAATGCGTAGCAAGTTTTGTCTAAGGAAAGTTAATTAGATTTGCGAACGTTCTTTGCAAGATTAATATAATTCCTGATTGAAGAATCCAGATAATCAGGAATGAGCAAAACTGGAAAAGTACGAAACGCAGTAAAGAGGAAATGAACTCGTTAATAAACGTTGAGCAACGTTATCTAACAATTTCTAACTTCTCATTTAAGCTGGATTAATGTCTCATCGTTTTTTAACATGTGTAATCCATTTTATTAATGCCGAAAAGAAACTTGGAACATCAGGAACTGTGTTCTTTAAGCGGCCACTTGCATTTCACTCGACTTCGAAGCATCGTGATGGCGATCGTATTTTTAAAATCGGAACACATGTTTTTACTAAAATAATCATTAGTCAGTACATTAATTACGTTTGTAAACAGAAACTTCCATAGGAAGGAATGACACTAATAATAATACGGTCCATATGACGAGGAGTAACAATTTCAGGAATGTCTTTATCTCGCGCTGAAATAATTAATAATTGTAAGGGTTTATCCTTGAATAAACTGAATAAAGTGGAAACGACACGAAGAGAATGTCGGCAGTACTCATTAGTCTATTTAATTGAAATAATTATAAAAATTAATTGTGTTGTTATTAAAAATGTTGTTCAGTGTAACGAGGAATCTCTTCGTCAAGTACCATTAAGAGGAAGGAAAATTTTGTTGTATCGTCGTATTAAAAAAAAATCGAGTAGTGGGAATCTGCCGTTGTCGTTGTCGTCGTCTTAGAAAGTGCGTCGAAAGAAAGTTTTTTTCCGCCCTCTCCTCAAAGTAGGAAGAATGTTTATATATAAAAGAATGAAAAAAAAACGTAAAGTAGAAAAAAAAGAGAAAGAATGGAAAATAATAATAATACTCAACACCGCGTTCACGAGCCTTATTACACATTTATAAGTTTAGTTCCATAACGTACGCAAGGTACTCACTCACTAGCACCGGATACCTTACGGAATTCATTCTCATTATTACCGTGTTGGATTTAACAGTTTTATTTTTAAAAATCTAATTATTTCCATTTATTAAAGTGATTAATTACCTAAATCGAATAATGGGTGTTAAGGGGAAAAAGCACAAATTTACAAGTGATGTGGACAGTATATTCGCGAAAGAGGCGGATAATTTTAAAAGTAAAACTTACATTTGGACGGCGATTAAGTTGACCAAGAAAAAAGGTATTTCGTTAATACTTTGATTTATTTGTTCTTATTTAGTATTTATTATTATTCGTCGAGTTTGGCAGTACGTATAAAAGGAAATCGAATAATAAATTTCTCTAATTGACCGAAGCATTTGTGTTGAATAAAATTGAAAAATTAGTTATTATTAGTTTGGAGAACTAAGGCGTCCAAACATAATCCGTTATTTCGCAATGAAAGCAGTTACAAGAATATTATTGTATCCTGTTTTCGTATCGAGCCTTTTAATAGCCGATTTATTACTCTTTAAATCCATCCATTAAATGGTTTTAAAAAAGCGAAAATTCCATAATTTTTAATGTATAAAGAATTTCTTTTATCCCAAACTGAACGGCTTTTCTTAAATAAATTGATTAGAGTAAAATTCAATTAATTATTGGGGGTATAACAATAAATTACCGTTAATAACCTTTGTATCAGTAAAGCAAGATACGAGGGGCGTCATAAAATGCAAATTTCAGTTTTAAATCTTTACAGTTATAACCCTTATTGTCATGCATGAAACGATTTCCCCAAATGCACAAACAATAAAGAAAAAACGGCTAAAACTTGCGAAAAGTTTTGATTAATTGATTGACGTTGAAGATTTTAAATCTCGGCACATTTGAACAATTTTCGCAGTATATTGTCAAAATGTTGATAGTTTCAATTTGATTAATTAAATTTCAAAAGCTCGATTCGCTGCAAGTGGTAAATTACAAGTAGAAATTTCGTCATCAAGTAAGTTCTCTAATTCCTCATTTTCTCTTTAATTTCCTTCGTTTCTTGCACCGATTAATTAATTAGCGTCTCGTAAATCAGCGACGATCGTGTGCAAAAACAATTACGAGCGTTAATTAAAACAAATCAGTTATGCCAAACATCTATGCTATATTAGCATATTCGTTCTACTTAACATTAAGAGTGATTGTAGCTTAAGATTTAGAAAGATTAAGTTCTTCGCAACATAAACGTGTTCTACTGGTGAAAATGTTGCTTCCTTTTACTAATAACCCCATTGTACATGAAACAGATTTTGCTGTATTACGAATTTCTTATTCAACGAATCCGTGCCAATTACTGGTAACTTTGCAGAATGTTGAGATCTTAGTTGAATTAAGCAATGAAAAATTGCAAGCTTATTTTAATTATTTAGGAAAACGTTTTGTGTAAAATAAAATTTGTCGTGGGAAAGTAGATTAAATCTCAAATTGCTACAGACATCATTTGGATATTGCAATTGTGTAAAGAGAATTTTAGTTAACAGTATTTCGATGAATAATAACAATTTTCTAAAGTTTTATAAGCGAATTATTATTGTTTTCGTTATGTGAAAAATCGTTTTCTTTCCTATTGTTCACTTACCTTTGTATTACGGATATTTCAACATACCTCCGAGTGCAGAATCTCATCAGTAAATTGTATTATATATATTTTTTAAAGAGGACAACGTTCTTCGTTTCCTTTTTCTGAAAATGATTGTTCGACATGTGAGATGCATAGTTTATTATTATTACACATACATGTAGAGATCTTAACACATGATGATGTCAAGGCCCCTTTAAATTGAATAATAAATAATTATGATGATGATGATGACGGAACACATTCTTTTTTTTTATAGAATTTGAGGAAAAATCGACGATTTCTCGCCTTTAACGCTTTCTAAACAGTAAATCCACTGGATTGTCATGTATCGAGATTACGTTTTATTTTGTTGTAATCAAATTAATTAAAAAATGGAGAAAAGAAGATAAAATTCTTTCTTACTTCATAAAATGCTTCTTCCCTACGAGTTTTAATTATGCGCCAGGCAATTTAAAACTAAGTGCATTCGATAATTAATAAACGAGCGAAGTGGAGTAAACTATAAATAATAAATTGAGTGCTCTTGAATTTCGTTTTCATTCAAGATTTTAGGTACTTTAGTACAAACCCACCGGATTTATTTGAATTATTTATCGACGCCCGATATCTTCTCTTCGTGTTCCATAAGAAGCATCGACTTTCTTATCGTGTTTATGTGTGGCAAGAAACAATAAAGAAATTAATCTTCTATTCCAACGAGCAGATAATTCGTAACAATATTAAACGCAAATAAAATAATAAACGAAGAAGTGCCATCCAGCGGTTTGATCGTTCGCCTTGTTTAATTTAATAATTAATAATGAAACAAAGAAGAAGAAGCTTTCTTTTCCTTTTGTAATGATTTTTCTACGTGTTATTATTATTAATTAGTAATAATTCTGGCACGTTATGGAATAACGAACATCGTATATACTTATATTATTGGCTTGTGAACTGTGAATTATGTAGCCAGCAGCATAATAATAATAAAAAACGGCGATGTTGAAGCAGTGTTAGTAGCAGCAGCAGTTTTTCTACGGAGCTTTATTATTGTTGTGTAAAAGTTTTAGTTTAGTTTCGTACGTCGCGATTTTCAGAACGATTTTTTCTCGTCCTATTATGTAACGATCGGACGTGGTGCATCAAAAAAATAAAAACGAAGAATCGAGATGAAAGTGTTCTTCTACTAGGTGTTTTTCGAATGACGAACGTTTAATTATATAATGCATAATAAATTAATTATAACTTCCGGTCGTTTTAATTAATATGGGGAATTTTATTAGTAATAATAGAACAAAACAATGATAATTTCATGTTTAAGTTATTACATTTAAATGTGGAGAATTAATTGGATACAAAATTAAATGTGATGTTTTTTGAAGACGAAGACGGTGGGTTTGAATTTTTGTTTTCGTTTATATTAATAAAGTTCTTGGCAAAAAATACATGTTCGAACAAAACCCTTTGTTGTGGCGGTTAGGGCAAATACCCTAAAAATTTATTTCTTTGTTCGTGGTTCCACGCGAAAAAGGTGTGGACGCTTGAAACCGCCAAAATTTATTGCCATGCCTCTTATTTATATAAATGTTTTCCATCTGCCTTTTAATGCCATTATTTATCATGAATTTCCTTCGTTATTCGAATATAAATTCAATATATTTAGGGACTGATTTATTTTGTAGAAAACACTAATAAATCCAATTAATTTTGCTTCGTATGCGCAGAAATATTATTAGTTCTTTTATTAATATCGACTATTATGCCTTGTTTGCGAAATATATAAACAAATCATCATTATTATTGTTATTATTCCTTTTTTTATATATATTCTATTTTTAATAAATTGCTTCTACATATATATTTTTTTATTTCTACTCTAAACATAAATATTTATAAACGAAAGGAAAACTAAGTGGTAGAAGATTTCGTAACAAGGAAACAATAAATCTTTTTATTAGATATATAACTTTTTATGTTAAACGAGATTCGCATTCGGCGTGAAGCTCAAGACATCTTCCGACATCTAAGAGACTCTTTTTTCTCTCGATTTTATCGTCGGCCGAATTCAAAACCCGCAGATTTTTATTTTAGATTTGAAACTGACTCTCGCATTATGTCCAGCTCGTTTATCATGTTGATGCTATTTTTAAAAAATCAGAGCTTTTGGCAAAACGATTTTTCACGAGAAGCAAAAAAATCGACTTCTCGAGATAGACGTGGCGACTTTTACATTGTTTTCAACTCATTTCTGCTTTATTTTTGAATATATTTTATGGAAATTATATAAAACTTTAAGAGGTAATATGATGTTGGAAAAGTCGGCCTAGAAACCCATCTGGCATTAGTCCAATTTTATTTCTACTTTATTAAAACCGACATATATCATAGGAGAATATAATAATAATGAGAATGTTTCGCCAATATGGTAGAAATATAAGAATTTCGCAAGAACCGATGTTAATCAGACACGACACAATGGACATCACGTACTTAATTGATTCCTATATACGTTTATCTGATGTAAAATATTTAAATCAATTTCCAATAATATACCTTATGCATGTAATTGTTATAAGTACACGTGAACGTGTACGTTTGCTTACGATTTTGATTTCAGTCTAAAAATAAGTATGAACTTGGCTCTAGATTAAAATTCTATTAATGTTTTCAGGTAGATTTATAAAAGTACCAGCTATTATTGCCCCATCATTAGATAATATCAATTAGAAATGTGCCACTATTAGTGTTTGAATAGATTGTTTATTGAGTAATTAATAAACAGGAATTAGAGCTTTAAATCTGGCAATAGCGAAATAAATCCCAATCATTTATTAACACTCGGTAAACAGTTCTGTAATTCCAACAGCGTCGTTCCTTCTTTTTTGCAGCCGTTCATGTACGAATTATGTGTGTAGGCGATTTAATAAAAAATAATGGAATAAACGATTATGTTAATTGTCGTTAAGTAGAACGTGAAAATTTATGAGAGATAATGAGAGAAGTCGCATCAATGTTTAACAAATTAAACTTTAACGAACGAAAGTAGTGTTAATAATAAAACAAAAATCATACATCACTTTTTTTCATTTGCCAATCGTAAAAGAAAAACATCTTGCGAGTTATTTTCGTTCGTCGTCTAATAATACAAACTTTAAAAATTAATTAATGTGAACAATATTTTCTGAGATTTTCATTCGTAGTAATTAAGCAATATCGAAGAAAGAAGTTGCTAACACATTTATTCGTACTTTATTTCCGGTAAAATTTCTTTCTTTCAAAAGTCCGCAGTAATGAATTCAATAGCATTTAAGTTTTTAATCTCTTTTACATGCACGTGAACATATTTATATTATAAAGTAAAGCAGGAAGTCCAGTTCGTATTAATATTAATTTCTGATTGATCTAAAGGTATTAGCATGTTCAAAAAGATCTTATGAATACCGAAACTGTGGGTTTCGAGCTTGTTCCCGAACGTTTTATTGTTGAAAATAATCTTTATACGCCAGTGTCATAAAACGGATGATAGCGTTCCTCATCAAGAGTAATAAAATGCAAGAAAGTGTACCTGCCGGAAAGAAAAGAGAGGTGCAATAAAATAAATAACGCACCAGACATTGACCTAAACATTACTGTTAACTCCGTACTGTAATTCTCGGTTAAATTGAATTTAATTTATGAATATTTATAAAATGCTAATATTTTATTTATAAGATTTCATAAATGAAATTAGAAGCTTGGATTTTATTTCAAGATACGGAAAAGACGTGGAAAAGAGAACAAAAAAAAAACGAACACCTTTAATATTCATCGTGCATTCGAAACGTGAACTGTAATTAGAAACGGAAATCGTTGAAACAGTAGTACAGTAACCACCGGAAGACCCATCGCTATGTCGAGTTGTCGCGTTCGACATTTTAATATGTGCAAAGATAAATTAATTCAATATTTCCGAATGGCTGGCTTTCGTTTCTTTCTTCATTCACGAAACCCAGCTACGCCGATATAAAGCGTTTAATTAAGAATTTCAAATACAAAAATAAAATTCGTCCAGCATTAATTTCTTATTTTTATTTCAGATTGTAGTAGAGTTACGGGTAAAGGGGGTCGCGTGTCGCCTGGCACTCGACCCCCTCAACAGCAAGCGATTAATAAAACTCCTCCACGGACAACAGAAGCCCTCGCCGTACTTGTCCATCATTTAGTCTATAATGTGAGTATTCTTTCGTTATGAAAAGGACGACAATAGGCTGGCACCATCCGCAATTTTTCTTGTTAACAATAAAAATAAGTGAATCTACCTGCGGTACCAGGTAAATTCGCAGACGGATTCATGTCTTTTGATAACCACTCCTTCCACCCCACTATATAAGAAGGGAAATTTTCCCCAAATGACAATCATTATACTTTAAACCATTGCGTGAGATTAGTGAAATTAGTCGAGAAAATTTAGATCGCAAGATGTTTGCCGGTTTTAATAAATGCAAAAAGAGATTGAAAAGGATCGGTAAACAAGTTAGCACGAGTAGAGTAAGGAACAAAATTCTCATAATTTTCGCGATAGTGAATCGTAACATTTGGTTGATTAAACATGTTTTCTTTGTGCAGCTCGAGGCATTCCAAACGCCGTCTTTAAGGAAGGAACTGGATCGGTTTCGCGTGGAAATTGAACAGGCGAAGATAACGTGTCAGCAGCTGGAGGAGTCGTTAAATGCCGAAAGGAATAAAAGCGCACACGTAATCGAGAACGAACAAGCTCGTTCCCGGGCCGAGATTGTCGAATTGACAGAGCAACATCGTCAAACCATATTACAATGTGAGTTATTCTGTTTCTTTTTTTTTTTTGGCTTTAATCCGAGCGCAATCATTTAATTACGCGAAATTCCAGTGAATCAACAACATGCGGAGATGGAAGATTTTTTGAAAGACGAAAACATGAAACTGCAAAAGATGCACGAGAGGGAATTGCATAACGTTAAAATTGAATTAAACAAATTGCAAAACACGCACGAGGAAACGTTGAATATACTGCACGAGGAGAATTGCGCGATTCGCGAGGAAATCGACGAGAAGAACGCTATAATCAAAAATTTTACAGAAATCAAATTGAACTTTGAGAAGAGTAAAAAGGAGCACGAGGCGCGAGAATTAGCTTATAAGGAGCAATTGCATATAGTTAACGAAGAGAATAGGAATTTGAAGCAGGACAACGAGAGGATTTACAGTGAACGATTCGAAGGAAATAATAGTTTGCAAGTGAGTTTATTTCTTCAAGTTTTGCGCCGCAAGAAATTAACGCACGTGTTGTAATTTCAGGAGATACAGTCGTTGAGGGCCGTGCTGGAGTTGAAACAGGCGGAAGTCGCGGAACTGCGAACATGTCTAGCGAAAGCGACGGAAAAGGTGGAAAAACTACCATCGACGTTGGACAAAGTGCAAGCACTGACGTCGAGATGCGAGGATTTGGAATTGCAATTGAAACGGCGAGTCGACGTGGAAAAGTAAGTTGCGATTGTCATTTTTTTCTTTGTCTCAACTCATCAATCAAATTCCTTTTAGGCAACTGAGAGAAGAGAGGAACAAGATGGACGAACTGTTAAAGGAGGAGATCAATCAAAAGAAACGCTATCAGCAGCACAACGAGGAACTGAAGTATAAACTGAAGCAGCTGAAGGAGGTGCTGAATCGCGTCGTCGAACAGAAGGAAGCGACCGCGTTCAATCGATCCTACTTGTCGATGAGCTACAACGAACGGCACAACGTCACGCGGCCCCGATTCGATAGGGCGATTTCGTTGCGGGACGCGCCGTACTCGGGCAACAGTTATCAGTCGATCGGCGACGATTCGGACATCGATTCGAGGCCGTCGTCGCCGAAAGTTAAGGGTGTCGTGAAGAAGTACGATTCGGTCAGTTACGTTCTAGAGATGGACGATACTCCGGACACAATTGCGAATCGGATAGTGCGCAGGAGTTTTCGTAATGCGATCAACACGAAGAACAATAAAATGTCCTCGTCGTCGGCGTCGATACCGATCACGTCGCCGCCGTCGTCGTCGTCGAACAAACGACCGAGAATGAAAGCGAATTCGTCCAGTTCCGGCGGCGACAGTTGCGATTTGCGAATCGAAGACTGGGACGCGAACGAGATGATGCACTCGTCGCCGACGCACAAGTTGGATATCGACGAGCACCACGATTTAGAAATCGAATTACCGACGTTGCCTAGTGAGATTGGTAAGAAGGACGAATTGCAATTGCTTCCAGAACCGAAACACTTGGCGTCGGAGAACATAACGTCGGAGAGTAATTCGGAAGACGAGAGCTCGTCTACGGGCAATTTGTAATTTATCTCTCTCTCTCTCTCTCTCTTCTTTTTCATTGAATAAAAAGTAACGTTCTTTTCTTTTCGAAATTAAATTAATTACTTAATCATATTAAATTCAAGTGTACGTTTATGCATTTCACTTTTATTTAAACAGTAAAATGTAACCAGTCAGTATTAAAATGGAAAATTATGAAAATATTGTTCTTTTTATTTTTAATTTTTTTGGTTTATATTATAACCAGCTTATATGTTTATGAATTTGTGGTATAATTGGGTTATATATTTGAATAAGTTGTTGAATGTTGCGAGAGTTTTTCTTTTTCTGTTTTGTACATTACATTCTATTCTGATAGTATATTTTATTTTGTTTATGTTAGATTAATGATATAAAAGTTCTCCGAAATACCTATGCAATTCAAATTCAAATCATTTCTCTTTATATAATTTTTACTACATAATTTTTCCTTCTAATAAAATGGCACAAAGTAAAGCGTTTCTGTAATTTTTAATATGCATATATATTTTATTAGAAGATTTATTAATATTTATTGTAAAAATTTGAATGTATAAAATGAATTAAATGTGGAGAAAAAATAAAGATTTTTAGTTAAAAAAATTCAAGCGTTTTAATTAAAATATCTTCATAAATAATTATAATAATATAGATATATATAATACAATTGCATTTAGTTGTAATACGATTAAAACATGAAGTTAATAATAATAAATTCAGTCTAAAATTACCTAGTGAGATTAATTTATGACATGCATTACTTAACATAGAATTATATATTTTTTTAGTTTTCCTATTTCTTCGTCATCATGATCGCATTAATTTGACCCTGTATAAGTTGGAGATCAATATGATTGCAAATATTTACCAGTCGGTATCGAAATATTTTCAGGAAATTTCTATAGACTTTTCATTCAGCAAGTATTTGAACTCAATTTCCTAATTGTGTGTGTATTAAGTTTACGAAATGCCTGATAATCTTAGATCGCGCAAAACATGTTTTGAAATTGTTGATAACGGTTTGGGATAGAGATCAAATACACCTACATTTACTACATAATTACCATATTTTGTGTTTGCCACGAAGTAATTCTTTTCTCTGAAAAATATCAAAAGTAAATATTAGATTTGATTAAATGAGAAACGTCGTCACACTCACATTGACGTATCCGATTTGATTTTCTTAAACGTAACCATCAGAGAGCAATCTCCAGCAACTGATGCTACAAGATATGGTATTAAATATAATACTGATTTAGAATGCATTTCATTTTGATTATTTTCATAATCGTCTATAATCTCGTTAACATAATGAATTATGACGCAACGCGGACATTGTTTCGCGTCTAATACTTGCAACAATTTATCTACATAACTCCATTCACCATTACTTAATTCCTCAAACGAATTATCATAATATTTATCATAGTACTTTAATCCCAATTGATCGAATTTTTGAATCGACAATATTTTCTCCAAAACGCACCCGATTGGTAAATTCGTCGAATTTAAAGTACAAGCACCATCCATAGAATTTGCATTATTCTTTTCAACATTCAAACTTTTAATTGAAGTACAAACGTGATCACAGCCATCATATTGAAGTGGTTCAGTTAAAGCTTTAATAAGTAACAAACAGAATTCATCATATAAACTGTAAACATATTAACAATTTAAATAGGGATATCTTCAATGTACTTGCAATTGTTTAATTACCTTGTGTTTAAGTCTTGACTGTTAAAAATTTGCTTAAGCACATTAAAGAAAATATCTTGTGACATCATTTCCCCATAAACATAATTACCATTACAGAATAATCTAAAATTGTTCTGAGGATTTGTTACCAATGATGTTATAGCATGCAGCATGCGTTTCTTTTCCCTAAAAATTTAAATGGCATATAGTTGATTGATCAAATTTTTTATTGTACACTACTTACCCAGAAAATAAGTTTAAAGGGCAGTATTTAGTTATTGATTGTATTTGCTTTTTTTCTAACTACAATTCAGGAACAAATTGCATTAATTTCAATGAAAATAATAAAACATTGCATTACCTTTAGATATTGATTCAAGCAAAATTGGCACTTTTCATTGTTATATTTTGATAGTGGTGTCCAGCCCAGCTTTGGTTTTATTTCAACTGCATATGTATCAGCAAATGTGATAAATTGATCTTCAATATGTCTTGGCAAGAAGGCATAATCAGCAAATAAAGTAGCTTTACCATAATATAATCTTTTACTTTTTCTGAAATCTATAAAAATGAAAATGATAATATCCATGACAAAAAAAAATTATAATATAAATTACATACCAGGTCTCAATTTATTTATTCCCTTTTCTAAGATAGTAATTTCTCTTTTTGATAAGTTAATCAGTTTAGCATCACTTGTATATGTTTCACCAAGAAGTGGCATCATAATTTGTTTATAAAATTGCATACTAATTTCTGTATTATGAATGGTGTTGCTATATTCAATATCAAATATATGAAAGCACCAGTCTAATATATTACCTAATATGTTCTTAAATTTATATGTTAAGCTCTTAGCAAAAAGCTTTTTGTTCAAATATTCATTATCAGATTCTATTTCTAAGTACTGTAATAAGCTTTCTATACAATATTCAAAATACGTTTTTCTTTTATCTGTTTTTTTGATTCTTAATATTTGTCTAGTATTTGGTATTGATATAACAATATTTGAATTTCCTTCACCTCTATATATCCAATCTTTTAGTATATCACAGTTATCCATTCCATTGAATGCCATAAGTAACTTGTCCTTAGGCGAATGAAGTACTTGCTTCTTCTGACTAATTTTCTTATACTTGTACAATAACATTCTTGATAATTATTTATTACAATGTCTAGAAATGATTAATATTAGATAATGAAAGAAAAATAAATGCTAAACACTTACTTTAGTTAGTTTTGATTTTTATACATAAAAATTTTGAAATATTTGGTAAAGCTCACTTTACTTGCTGAATTTTAGGCTGGAACCACTCAGATCGTCATCTCTATATGGCAATCAATTGGTAAAGTGTAAATTCGAAATGCTTGGAAATGTCATTGCAAAATGCATAAAACACGCTCTGTACTCGTGATCATGATATGACCTAACTGACCTAACTTTTATATTTTCCTTTAATGCAAACATAGTTTTATGTAACACTAATTATAGTAAATAAAACCTTGGGCTATAAAATTGCAAAACGTTGCAATTCTATTTTGTAACAAAGCTTATTTAATAAATAAATGTTAAAAATAAATTATTACATTTTATTTATTGTTCAAATTTACCACCTTTGTGATAACAACTGTACACCACTAAATTTTCTATTATAATATGTCAAATTCAGTAACCTCAAATATTTGAATGTTGAAAATGTGCTTCTAATCTGTAGAAAATCCTAAGCTACAAGAAATCATTATTAAATATAATATAGTGATATCAATTTTTGGATTTATACATCTGTGTGCTAAGAAGTGTCAGAATAACGCTGCAATTAAAGCTGGGAAAATGGCAAAGAACAAAATCAGTAAGTTTCAATTTATGATAAAGTATCAAACTTATTGTGAAATTAAATTTTAGAAAAACAGTCAAAGAGACAACCTGCTAAACTTAGGTATAAAATTGAGAAGAGAGTAAGGCAACACAATAAAAAACTAAGAAGAGAAAACAGGAAGAATCAAAATAAGAAGAAACAGGATGTAGTTCAAGTTCCAAATATATGTCCATTTAAAGAAGACATTTTAAAAGAAGTCGAGATGCTTAGGAAACAGAAAGAAGAGGAAAAGAAGAAGAAACGTGAATTAGCACGTTTAGAAAAACAAAAGGAAAAGGCTTCTGCACCACAGACTACCTTAGAAAATTTGGTAAGTCTGAGTGCACATAATTCAAAAGCACTTTTTAATGTTAAGTTTCTAGGTATCAAATGCTGAAAACAAGGGTAAAATTTATGAGGCTTTAACACCTAAGCTATCAAACAATGAGCCATTGACCACAAAACAAGAAAATTCACTTAAAGCTTATTACAAAGAGTTCAGAAAAGTGGTTGAAGCAGCAGATGTAGTTTTGGAAGTTGTTGATGCAAGAGATCCTTTGGGAACACGTTGTATGCAAGTGGAACAAGCAGTTTTAAATTCAAGTGGCAATAAGAGATTAGTTATTGTCTTAAATAAAGCAGGTAATATTATTAGAACATTTGTAACAATAAACATAAAAAGGTGCTTTCAGATTTGGTGCCCAGGGATATGCTTGATAAATGGTTGAAGCATCTTAGGAAAACTACCCCAGCAGTAGCATTTAAAGCATCAACACAAAGCCAGTCAAAGAGATTGGGCCAAAGAAAGCTTGTTAATATGAAAGATGAAAAAGCTCTTCTAGGATCTAGTTGTTTTGGTGCAGAATTATTAATGTCTTTATTAGCTAATTACTGTCGCAATAAAGGCATTAAAACATCAATTATTGTTGGTATTGTTGGACTGCCTAATGTAGGCAAAAGCTCTATTATCAACAGTTTAAAAAGATCAAGAGCTTGCAATGTTGGTGCAACACCTGGTGTAACAAAGTAAGTGTCTGTATTATAATATATCATTTGTATAAAGAAATCTTTTTAGAGCAATGCAAGTTGTACAATTGGATACGAAAATTAAGTTGTTAGATTCACCTGGTATAGTATTTGCATCTGGTTCTGACAGCAGTGCTTCGTTAAGAAATGCTGTTAATATAACAAAGTTAGATGATCCTATTACACCAGCAAATGCAATTTTACAACGTGTCAGTAAACAGCAAATGTTGGAGTTATATGATATTACTGATTATAAAACACCTGATGTAAGATTTTATCTATCAACATTTACAACATGTTATGATCAAGTGTTTTAGGAATTTTTTAGTTTAAAAGCAAAAAGAATGGGACAATTTAAGAAAGGTGGGATTCCAAATATTACAGCAGCAGCTAGAAGTTTACTTGAGGATTGGAATAAGTAAAATTTTTCTTAAAATATCAGCTCCAATTTTTTATTTGCGTTTTTGGATTTTCAGTGGAAAAATAAGATATTACACTGTACCTCCTGAGGATGATAAAAAATCTGCACATATCAGTGCTGAAATAGTTACTGAAATAGCTAAAGAATTTGATTTAGATAACTTTGAAGGAATGGAGACAGGAGTACTTGACGAGATTGAAAATGATTCTAAAACTAGAACTTCTAATGTGAAGCCATTTGTTATGGACAGTTTAGGTCCTGTATTGGAGAGTGAAATGGATGTAGATAAAAATGGAGACAATTTGGTAATTATTTGTATATAAAAGAGACATCTTGCCCCACATATTTCTATTTTAAGAATATTTTTTATCCAAATATCTTGTAATCACGATATTTTGCTTTCAGATATCAGAAGATGTTAATATTACTGTTTCAAGTAAAAAGAAGAAGGTTGCAACAAAGCAACCAAAAAAGACAGATCCAGAAAAGGAGTTGGAAGGTAATCAACAATTGAACCAATTAAAGAAGAAACAGTTTAAGAAAGACAAGAAGACTAAACTAAAGAAAGATAAAGTTGAAATGCAACTTTCAGAGGGCTTGGGAAATTTCACATTAGCAAGTAAAGTTGCGGATTACGATTTTGATACAGATTTTAACATGTGAGCGAATAATTTTTGCATATTGATAACTTGAGTCTAATAAAAAAATAATGACATGAGATTATATAGTTTACATTTATTAGCAATAGAGACCTTGCGATTATGAAATTCCTGAGGTTATCAAAAAGAAAAAGTGTTTTTTTAATTATCTATTCACAGTTTGCTGCTGAAAGTTCGAAATTTAGATATTTGCAAACGAAAAAGTAATTCAAGCAGATAAGATTTTGTAGATTAAATTTTGGCATTATTAATATCTACATCTTGATAATTATTTTATTACATTTTATTATTGAAAACTACTGCGCGAAAATAATTATTATATCTTTTAAAAGTGCGTTAAATTGATTTTAGTGTTTGCATCCCTTTCTTATTTTATCACGTGGTTTATGTTGGCAGCATTGCTACGCTAGTACATAACCCACAATTTTATAATACAGTGATAAGTGGACTTTGCTGGTAAAAGTTTTCATTAACAAATTTAAGTGAATATTCAAAGTTTTACGGAATATCAAAATAAATAAATATCAAGGGAAAGTTTTTGCTGTTATGAATGTAAATTATTTATAATACCCATGCAATATGGCAGGAGTCTTTGATATAGAGTTATATGATTATGAAACTGTTGAAGTAGACGATGATTCTGACGATGATGTTATTGAAATTGAAGAGGTAAGTTTTTATTTAATTACAATATGTTTTACTTAATATACTAGGCCATTATTTTAATTTAATAATGCTAAAAGAATGAAGAAAAGCCCAAAAGATAAAAATAAAGGTTTCAGTGTCAACATCACATTACGGTTATTGAGAATATAAATACGAAACTTGATACATTTTAATTCGCTCAAAGAAATATTAATATTTTTGAAATTTATAGGGTGGTTACGATCAGAATCCTAATGTTAATGCAATCGTTGAGTAAGTATTTGTAAAATGAACATTTGTACATTATCTTATCAAATTAGTATAAGATAATTGAGTAAAATAATTTGCTTATCTTATAAAATTTATTTCATAAAGATCCGACGATTTGGAAACCGTTCAATTGACCGAACAAATCGTAAATCCTGGCCAAGAAAAAACAGGACCACAAGACTTTGAATTAAGAAAAGTTTTGGGCAAAGGTGGTTATGGTAAGGTTTTTCAAGTGAGGAAAGTGACAGGCCAAGATGCTGGTCAAATATTTGCCATGAAAGTGTTGAGAAAAGCTTCTATTGTTAGAAATCAAAAAGATACAGCACATACAAAAGCTGAAAGAAACATTTTAGAAGAAGTTAAGGTAACAAAGAATATTTACAGCACTGTAACCAAACAATGGTATTAAATAGATTTATTTTTAGCATCCATTTATAGTTGATTTAATATATGCTTTCCAAACTGGTGGCAAATTATATTTAATTTTAGAATATTTAAGTGGCGGAGAATTATTTATGCATTTAGAAAGGGAAGGTATATTTTTAGAAGATACTGCATGGTAATTGAATCAACAATATTTACTTTATGTTTTCACAATTAAATGTAAATTACTTGCAGTTTTTACTTAGCTGAAATTATATTAGCATTAGAGCATCTACATTTGCAAGGCATTATATATAGAGATTTGAAACCAGAAAACATTTTATTAGATGCTCTGGGCCATGTAAAGTTAACTGATTTTGGTTTATGCAAGGAACATATTCAAGAGGGTATTGTTACACATACATTTTGTGGCACAATAGAGTACATGTAAGTAATTAAGTGGATTGCCCATTACCTTCTTTAATATCTAAATATTGTGAAACTTTAGGGCTCCTGAAATATTAACCAGAAGTGGTCATGGCAAAGAAGTGGATTGGTGGTCATTAGGAGCTCTAATGTATGACATGCTTACTGGTGCTGTAAGTAAAGATGATTTATTTATAGAGTATTTACATTTCCTTTTTCTTGGTCTCCAATTTGTTACTGGTACATTTATGTCTTGTTTTCTTAGCCCCCGTTTACCGCGGAAAATCGAAAACGAACAATTGAGAAGATATTGAAAGGCAAACTTAATTTACCACCATATCTGACAGCAGATGCACGTGATTTAGTTAGAAAGTTGTTGAAAAGACAAGTATCAGCAAGATTAGGTGCACCTCCTGGTGATGCACAAGATGTAAAACAACATCAATTTTTCAAACATATGTGTTGGGATGATGTTCTTAGTCGTAAATTAGAGCCGCCTTTTAAACCTAGCCTTGTGAGTTTGAACTTTGAAATTTATCTTGTACATTAGTTTCTCTCATTTTTGTTTGCATCCGTCTTTAGACAAGTGATGATGATGTCTCTCAGTTTGATACAAAATTTACAAAGCAAACTCCAGTAGATTCACCTGATGAATCAACACTCAGTGAAAGTGCCAATTTAATATTCCAGGTAATTTGTAATTTTTTATTGTTAATGATTGGTTTTCATTGACCAATTTTTGCAATTAACGATTTACAGGGATTTACATATATAGCTCCTTCGGTATTGGAAGACATGTACAAGCCACAAATATGTAGAGCCAGATCCCCGCGTAAATCTGGAAACACGCCACTGCGTCATTTCGGATTAAACTTACCCCATCATGTACATCATTTAGGTCATTTAGGGGCCCACGCAAGTAATTTAGGTTTATTAACTCATCCAAATAATTGTCCAGATGAAATGATGGAGATAAGTACTGGTCTACCTCATCATGTATAGTGAAATTTTCAATGAAATTAGTTTATTTTGTTTTTTTGTACTGTTTTATTGTGTTTAGATGTATTTATATTTTTTAAACAAATATTTTATCTCATAGTTCAATTTTCGCCAATATCATGTGGAAGAAATTTTTATTTCTATATTTGCTGCTCAATAATTTGTAAACTTACACATTATTAGTACATCTAAACATATAGGTATGATTTTTGTATGCTGTTACCATATTATATTTAACACGTTATAGTCTAATTATCAGGATTATTATTTTTTATTTATTTACATTAATTGTTAATTAACCAATTTTTCTTACAAGGCAAAAGAATTGTGTATATATGCAAAATATTTGAAAGAAAAACGAAAACTGTCAAATGGTCAAACGCTAATGATGAAATAATAAGTTGTATAAAATAATATAAGAAGTAACTAAAAGTTTCGGCTTTGTACGGTCAAAAGATAATGCGTAAGGGCGAATCGTGTACTTAGATTACCGCAAGCAAACTTCGCTGACTCATATCAATAAATGAAAAGCACACAAATACGAAAGTTCCTATGCAGTTAAAATAATCTTCTCAATAAATTATGGACAATTTTATCAACATTGTACAGATAATCAGTGAGTAATCTATTTGCAGGATTCGACTAGGAAACACTTTGATTGTATATTTTCATTATTTTCATAAAAATAATTTAATTTTCAATACCGCTAGACCAAGGGATGGCCACATGTTTTACATCGCATATTTCAAATCATGATAAATCAACCCAAAAAGGAGAAGCGGAAAGGAATATGTACTTGCTACTACTGTTATTAGATTTATTATTACTCATATTTCATCTCAGGAACTAAATCGCATGTAATTCGTTTATATAAAACAACCATTTGATATTTTTTTGATAAATAACACATTATTTTAATGGATTTAATTAAAATTTATTGGATATGGGCTTCAAATTTATATTATTATTATCGTCATCAATTATTCGTCTTTATTGTTTTTATTTTGGGAATTTATTTTATATCCCAAACCATTTTCTCAAATGATGCCTCATTTGGTTAATTATAATTAGGCAAAGTTAGTATAATAATGTTGAGTAATCATGGAATGTTCTTTTTCAATAACATACCTTGCACTCATGTTTATCAATGATTGTCGTTTTAAATAAGGTGCTATTGCGTATAATGAATACTGATTATATATTACATGAATATATAAATATTGTGAAAATACTAACCCCTTGAAAATAAAATGGTGCGACTAAATGTGTTCATAGTAATAAAATAATAAAATTGTACGTTTTTTATATGAATTTTTATTATTGATTGCGAGGAAATAGGAAAAAAAATGAAAATTAAACGCCAATTAATTATCTTAATATTATGTTAAACGCGTTTTTGAGATGCAAGGTTTGTTATATTTACCGGGCAGATTCTTAATTCTTTTATATAAGAAAAATAGGTATACCTGTATTATACAGTTTATAAGAATTATTATTATCGTAGGAAATCTCTCAATCGTAATTGCGAAACTCATGATTTTTATCTTTTTATTTTCATTTTCAATGCTGCGCAATTGAATATATTAATTATATATACATTTATGTTGCAAATAAATCTCTATACTGACGCAAGAGAACGTTTTCATTCAACAATATTGTAATTAATTGAAACAATGTCTATTTGTAAAATATTGGTAATAAAACGAGATGATTAATTGAATTTGCAAGTCTATTTGTCAAGAAAACTATAATCATAGGGGATCAATGAACTACTAATTTACTTGTCAGGTACCTTTTTTATTGTAAAACTAACGTTAATCATACATAAATAGACTCTTCATACTTCATATATTTGTTCTAATCGACTTCCTTCTTGTTTGCTTTATAATCACATATTACAATCTCTTGAATTTGATCGTTTAATATAGGCGCTTCTTCGTAATCGTTTCCGTCCTAAAACGTTATAATTTTAATTAACATAATTAAATTCATTTCTAATCCCAATATTACGCTAATTATGTTGTCGAGTGCCATCAGCTCCTTCTTTGACAGCACTCCGACGATAGCTGCCGCATAACAATCGCCCAACATGTTATTCGTTGTTCTAAATCGATCGCTAAAATAGACATTTTCCATTCAATAACAATATCTAAAGAATTAGATCTACGTACACCATCCAATCGACGGCAAATAATAATGAAACGTCTTGTACTGGCGTATCAATTGCGGATAACACCATTAACAACAACACTAACGCGGCACTTGGCACGCTAGCCGAAGAGAACGAGGCCGCCGTGGAGGTAAAACTGCGAACAACGAATTGTAATGAAAACCAATCGACTCTCTAACTAATCTCGATCTTACCAAACGGTAACTAGTTCACCGAAGCCCAAAGTGATGCCGTTCATCTGAGCAATGAATACGGACGCGACGGCCACAAACAACGCCGTCCCGTCCATGTTTATGTTACAGCCGATGGGTAAGACGAAGCGCGTTATACGCGTGTCAATCTTCAACTTTTCATCCATGATTCGGAACGTTATCGGTAAAGCGGCCGCCGTCGAAGCAGTTGCGAATGCCGTCAACGTTCCTTGCACCAAACCGAGGTAAAACTTGAACGGATTCTTTCGCAGGAACAAGAAATAGATGAGTTGCATGATGAACAGTTGATAGATGAATACGCCCAAGACGACCGTCGCGATGAACCATGCCAAATTCGATATGATCAAAGCGATATCGTTGACCGACAGAATTTTACCGGCGATAACGCTGCTGATGCCAAATGGCGTCAACCACATTACGCCCGTCACCATTTTCATTATGGCCTCGAATGTAACGTTGAAGAAATCGACGATCAATTTACTTCGTTTCCCGAACGTACCTAATATCGTGCCGAATGTTAAGCAGAAGAAAACGATACCCAGAGTGTTTGTACCGGATCTGTAAATGATATGTTTTCTGTTACAGCAAGAGCCTTCGGTGGTGTCCAAAATCCACTTTGTAGTTGCCGTTAGGAAAAATATTTCGACTCACCTGTAATGCACTTGTCTAAGTAAATATTCGGTTTCGGTAAATGAGCCATTTTCAGGGACGTACGTCCGTACGGAAGTGTTTACGTACACTGTGTGGGCCTAAAAGTGAAAAAGTGATTGGAATTAAACGTGGCAACATTTCAATTTCCATCGTGTAACGATTATCAACGCAAGGAATGTAACAAAGCTTAGAAGGAAAGCATTACGATATGTAAACTATACAATGTAAGGATAATCAAAAAAGGAATCAGCTAGAAATTAATGTTTAAGCTAAGTTCTGTACAATTCCTTCTAAATGTCACATGTCCTTTTATTTTACCTGTTGGAACGTAGCTTGAAATATATTATCTGCGACGATGTTTCTAAAAAAAGCAATAAGAACACGTCCATAGAAAATTATATGAGATTGTATCTAAAGAGAAAATTGGATTTCGTCCCTAACAAACAAACACAAAAATTAAACTTTTCAAGTTGCAAAAGAAGGTGTAAGAAATAATAAAGTTGACGGTCGAAGTCATTTTGAATGCGAACCGTTGCAAATACTTCCGCAAACTCATATTAATCACAATCGACTACCGTACCTTCCCAAGTCCAACAGACTGTCGAGCACCGACGATCCACCTCTGTCTTCGGTGCCTCTGCCCAAACGATCTTTCAAACCGGGATGTCCGGGATGAATGGCGACCACCAGTAAAATGCCCAAAATCGCATTCATGACCGACGTAATTAAGAAGTAAAATAAAGTTCTTGCCGCAATCTTGCCGTTCAATTTAATGTTCAGGCTGGCACTGCCGGCAATTAGACTCGAGATGATCAATGGTAAGATTAGTAGCTTCAATATTCGCATAAATAATTCGCCTGGATAAGATATCAATATTATGGAATTTGATGACAAATTTGCATAACGCAATCCGAAACCTAAAGGAACAAAGAAGAATTCTTTATTAACGAATTGCATGCAAAATATTTATGAATCAACATTTTCATAGCTGTAACTCGAACCGGTACTGCGTTTTTTTTCTTTATATGCAGTTGATTCTAATCAAAACGATTGATGTTCTGTATTAAATTAAATACGGTTCCAATTATAGCAAAAGTCTTTAATCGATATACCTAAAATAGTTCCAACTATAACGCCAAGCAACGTTTCCACCAGCAATAAATTCTCCTTCAGCCACTTTCCAAATCCGGACAATTCGTTATTCTTGCTGCTCTTCTCGGATTTGCATTTGATCTTATCAATTTTACCATCAGACATCGTTGCAAAGAGGTATTCTAGAAAATTAGATAAATGCACATGCATCATAAGAACTAAATCCAATTAAGATCAATTACGTAAATGCATTAAGGACGAACTTTAAATGCTTTACTTGAACGCTATTATTGAACTTAGGACGCAGGGCCGGACTTACAGCGATTTTCTACTTTTTTTACACGATCAATCCAAAGGCAATAGAAAGTCGTTAAAAATTATTGAAAAATCAAACCATTACCCGAATTTCCGTTATTCTTCTCCATAATGTTAACGAATGAATTAATTTCCGCTCGACGATCGTTTTTATTTGAATCATATAAATAATTTAATGTACTACCACTTAAAAATGTGGATAATGAAATTCCTTTTTATTATTATTTCGCTTGATTGCAAGTGGATTTTTTTCTATTAGATATTCAATCGTCGAGAGATTACATGGAACTGATTCCCGTAGAAAGCACAGGAATATTTCCAATGCACACAGCTGAAGTAAGCATATTGATTTTAGCATGTGCGCAATTTGTAAAAAAGAAATCTATTCTTAATTTTAATTCATCAAAAGACGAAACTTTCAATTAATGTGGACGAGACAATTGATTTGTTGAGTAGCAAAGGCTTTAATTGATTTTAATTAAAATTTCTTATTATTTTTATTTTAAGAGTATGCGAGATTCGTATGAAAGTTAAAAACTTTAAAATTATAGGTTCCATTCAAACGAAACAGTTTCTTGTTTTAAAAGGCGTTTTCTTTCAGCCTAATAATTGAAGGGTTTAACTTTTTCCAACAATTTTTTTGTTATCGTTAATGCTGCGAGCATAATAAATTAGGCTTGATTTATAATATAAAAAGTTTGCCCCACAAAAAGCGCGACATATTTGGGTAAAAGTTTCATTAATTCGTTTCAAATAATGTTAGAAATTAACATAATCTTTCTTAAGTTCATGGCCATGTATCCGTTAAATGAGGATGCAAGTGTCTTCGGTAGAATCCTCTATCTGTCCTGGAGGATGATTTGTATTTCGTTCATGTCTCTATTATGTTTGCAAATCGCTATGCATCTTCTGAAAAGAGATGAATACGATTTGGTGGAACTAACTGACAACATTATCAATATCGGTTCGTTGTTTATTAGTAATTTTAATAAACAGCGTGCAGCAATTTACTGAGAAATCGACTCAAACGAATTTCTTTTAGGACTATTTCTTTGTGCTATTATTAGGGTTGGTTATTTTTATAAGAATACGGAGAAATTAAAAGCAATTTTGGACAATTTAAAATATTTCAAGGTGGCATCCGAATGCGATATTAATAAGATAACTCTCGAGCGATGGGTAAAAATAACGCGCCAGTTTTCGTATATTTGGTACTTCAATCTCTTTTTCACCGTTGAATTTATGGTCTTTTTACCGTTATTTTTAAAGAGCAACAACACTGAAAGGTATACGCAATTAATTTGAAAATAATTGACGAAATTAAAAGTAAAAACATACCGGATCCTTTTAATTCGCTTTTGCACTCGCTGTTTCCTATCACACAAATATGAATTGTAATTAATGTGAGTTAAATAAACCCTTTGAACGTGTAGTATCATGTACATAATCTCGGTGGTATCACTCTCTATACGCTTTGTGACCAATTTAAAACGTTTACAATGACAACTTCGATAAATACGGTTTATGGTAAAGAGTTATTATCACTGAACAAGTTGCATCCACTTGAAAACTTTTTTGTGTAACTTTTCAACTTTTAGAACTTTACCATTACCTGCATGGTATCCATTTGATACTGATAAAAGTCCAACATTTGAGATTTTCTACATATACGAAGCCTTAACGAACTTATTCATGGGATACGCTTATGCTAATACAGATTTAGTACTAATTTGCGTATCAACGTTATTAAGTGGACAATATAATATATTAGGTATGCTATAAATACAAAACGACTAATTTATCGTTTTTAATTTGTATCTATTTTGATTTAATTTTTTGTTGGCAGGAACAAATATTAAAAACATATTCAATAACGCACTCATGAAATGCGGCGTTTCGAAGGAAAAAGTATTGAAATTTAGCAATACCCAATATGGAAGCGATGGGTAAAATATTATGCTTAAAATTGCAATTGGATTTATTGAGTTTGTTTTTACAATAGGGAAATAAAAAATAACTTCAATCATAATATTGAAGAAATTGAGCTAATAATGCAGACGAAATGGTTTCAAAATGAACTGCACAAGGAATTAGCGAATTGTATCGATGAACATCAAAAACTCGTATCGTATTGTAAGGACGTTGAAAACTTCTTCTCGCCAATTTTATTTCCCGGCATTTTATTTGGAATGTTTTATTTAATTTTTACAACGTTTTGCGTCGTCATTGTAAGTAAATCTACGTCAAAATGCATTTTTACTACTTTTAAAAGTCGCATTGCACTTAGACCGACGATAATCAGCAACTATTTAGCCAAATAATGTACATGGCGACTTCGCTGAATGAAATGTTCGTCATTACATATTTTGCTCAGATGTTGACGACGGAGGTAAATAAAACATTACGAATCACATAAAAGAGAGAAAGGAAAATGTGGAAATTATTTCTCTTTTAGACAGAAAAACTGAATGATACAATTTACGAATGCCCTTGGTATATTGGGGATGGCAAATTTAAAAGTAGCTATATTATTTTCAAACACGTTTTACGAAAACCGATCGTCCTAACGGCAGGACCATTTTTCAATATGTCTTTAGCGACATTTTTGCTTGTAATTTTTATTGACGAACTCTTTACATTGTTTTGTTAATAACATTTTCTTTCAGATTGTAAAGACCACATCATCCTATTTGGCCGTGTTACGCCAGATTGTTGACAGAAAATGAAAAACTACAACTTGTTAAAGATACACCGAACATGAAACTTGTGTTAAAACCAGTTTTGCCTCAAAATGTCATCGATAAAGGAAAAACAAGAATTTTGGTCTTGAGACAGAACTGGTATTAACGTATCAACTAATTTTCAATGCGATAGCAAGCACATATGCACCGCACGCAGAAAATTCTATCGCGATATTTCTGCCAATGAAAATAATTAATCAACAACTAATATCAATTAATGGAAGATTTCAAAAAAATGCGACGACTTATGTAACTGCAATATTTAAATAGCGAATGATTTATTATAGAAAAGGGGTTAACTAGGAAGTTCAAATTAGTTAAATACAAAAAGAGTTACTAATTTAAACTAGACAATACACTTTAATTTAAATCTGTCTTGTTTGCATTAAATTACATTAATAACGAACAGTCTGATTACCAGTTATCCAAGTTGTATTATTCTTAATAAAAAAGCTGCAGATTTATTAGAAACTGGTGCAATTGATCAAATTTTAATTGCTAATTTTACGTACCTAATATTGCACTTCTTTCATCTGCACATGAAAATATAAACTTGAAATAACATATTAATTGAAAATAGGAGAACGTTTAAAGGAAATTTAAAACATTGAAATAATAGTTATTAATTTACTTCCTGTTTAAATATGATACAATATGTAATAATTTTATAATTGCAAATGAAATACGAATATTTCCTAAAACAGAACTTCTTAGAGTCGTTTTACATGTTCATTATTCTAAATTTAGATAATAAAAGTAAACGTAATACGTCAATAGCATTAAGAATAGCAGTATTCATCACATATTGATTATTTAAGTGAAAAATTGTTATTATCTATTCAGTTAAAATTGCCGTAAACAATCGATATAAAACATATCAAAGAATAACTTTTTTACGGTTTAAAACTATTCCTTTCGTCGAGATTTTAAATTGAAACATTTGCACTTTCATGAGGCAGTCTTTACTATGCATATTTTTCAGTAGTTTAGTATAAATAAAAATATTTAAATACGCTTAACAATAATGTTAGAAATTAATTCCTTTTTGAGAAAATATTTCTTAAATCTTTTTTGGAATTTGTTCAATTTGATAAGTCTACTATCATCATCATCTTCTCCTATTTTTGTAACTGTCTTCGGAACTCGAGCGGCTCCGACTCCTTGAAACTCTTTTATTATGTTTTGCTTTATCCTGGCTGGACTTTTTACTTTTACATTCACTGTCGCTATTGCTATACTTTCTAGAATGTCTATGTGACCTTTTGTCTTCATATTTGCGATCGGAATTCCTAGTTTTGCTGTTACTTTTTTTATGTTTCTTAGACTTTTTACTTTTCTTCATCTTGAATCCTTTTACTGAATCACTAGTTGTTGGATTCTCTTTCACATTTTTTGATAAATTTTCCTTTTCAGATTTTATGCTTTTGTCAATTTCTGATTTCTCTATGTATTCTTGGTATTTGGCATTATCTGTAATTATATAGTTAGTAATATCGACTTAAAATCTCAAAAACATACTTATAACTTTGGATGATTTATCATATTCATCTTTTGTAACTGGTACTAATAAAAATTCATTCAATGTAAGGGTTTTTCCATCCAATGTAGTCTTCACAGCAATTCTACCTGATTCATCATCAAAGCTTAATACCTACAAAGCAAGTGTTTAGAAAATTTAATAATTTAAATCAAATTCTTACTTCACAGTATTTCATTTTATGTTGTCCAGCTATAATTTTTGCAAATGACCCTTTAACCAACATCAACTCTTTTCCATCTTTGTCAACAGTACGTTCAGGTTTAACAGTATTCATGATTTTATCAGCACCTAAACCCATTCCTCTAGCTCTCAATTCAGGAGCAACTATTTGAATTACCCTGAAATTTAGGAAAGTTACTAACACATATTTAAGATACCAGATTGTCAACTAACTTTTCATTTTTTCCTATGCCTTTTTTCTCTGACCAACCCATTCCTCTCAACATTGCCATACCATATTGTGCTATTGGAACAGTTTCATAATCATTAAGTGTAGGTTCCTCTTTACCTTCAGCAACAAATTTATCCACATTTGGTAAACTTAATATTTCAGATGCATTATTTGTTTCCTTTGTCTCTTTGGCCTCTGTAATCAAATATAAAAACTCAAAATACCTTCTAAAACTATATTTGCAAATCTACCTCTTAATAATTGCCTAGCAGCCAATTCATCTACAGTCAGTTCTGAGTCTGGTCTGGTATCTTCTGCTTCAGAAGTATCAGCTAATTTTTTCTTCCTTTTGGCTTCTTCAATTCTATCCAGCAAATTATTAGCTGTTTCTCTCATAGGTATTACCAATGGGGTTTCGACTATTTCAACAGCACTATAAGGAAATTTTAGCAAATGCCAAACGATTAAATCACAAATTAAAGTACTTACTCTTTAATTTTTATTGACTGTCCTTCCAAACAATCTATGTAATCGATCGTTTTCTTGTCTGTTCCATTACTAGTTGATAAGATATTATTCTTCTTTGCTAACTTTGAAAATCCAAAGGATACCTTTTGCGAAGTCATTATTATGACTGGATAAATAAATTTCAATTAAGTTTAACTTATAATAAAAGCTATTATACTAAAATTAAAATGCATTCGACAGCTAAAACTTTTAGGTTAGTTGTCATTAATGTAAGTTGCAGAATAAAAACATTACAGAGTCCTCTAGAATTAAATATCCACAATTTCTTCAATGAACACTGGAATTTCGTACCGAAGCATTTATATTTTAAATTCGTTCCCATTACTTTAGCTAAAAATGTTTCGCATTCTTTCAAATTAGTTTTAGATAGAATTACTTCTTGAACTTTTAGGCATCATTTGATTGAAGATGCAATAAAAGTTACTTAGAAAATAAAAATAACAAAATAGGACCGAATACTGACGTAGAAAATAATGGATAATTGGATATTGCCATCGAAAATAAAATAATTACTGATTTAACAAATAGTTTTGAAGAATATTAAATTGTCTTCAAGTAACCTGAAGGCGAAATAATATTTTCCTGAAATTCAAACAGAATATAGAGAATCTTTTTGAGTATCCATTTTTCTTATATTACAAATTAAAATGAATTGACAAGATACGAAGAAATGGTTTGGAAGCAAATAAATGATTTTCGACAGAAGTTGAAAATAATAAGATAAATAATATTTCAAGTAAGTTAAAAAGTAATACAAAATTGGAAATCGAAAGCGTCATTTAAATCGTCCTACACTTGCTAGTTTCTATAACTTTTTATGATATTTAATCTTGCTTGAATCTAATTGAATTTGAATACAGACTATCTACGACTTTTTCTTAGTTTCAAATGTTTTTAGATAAACTTATTATATCAATTTTTCGCATGATATTGTGCTTTTTAATTGGTTCTTATTCTTACAATTTCGCCATGAAACACATAACGAAGGCAATAAAATGATTGGAAAATACTTCAGTAAAATGAAAATTGTTTTCAAAATAATGAATTATAAATTATGGAAGATAATAATCAGCCCACAAATATAGACTTTTTATTTTTGTGAAGATAAAATGTAACATTTAAAGAAATTTTAATTAAAATTTTTTGATTTATTAGAGTAACTTCAATTAATATTGAAAGGAACACCACCTACAAATGTTTATACATGGACAGCACACATTTTATTTCTTGCAACAATTCCATTTTATTACTTACTACCAATAAAATAAGTAATACATTTTTATTAATATTTATTATTGTTATTATATTTTTAAATTTTATATTTTGTTTGTTTGAGATTTGTAAAAAATCGTTGATTAAGGCGATTGCTTTAATTCAAAATATTTTTTTTAATTCGGTTTTTGCAGAAAAAAATCTTATTAATTTCGTGAGATTAATGTGATATGTTGCCCATGAGTTTGCGAGCACTCACTTTACTTGATAAAAATATGCGTTTTTATTAAGAAGATTACAAGGACGCTCGGTTGACAACAATATGCAAAAAAAGACGCAAAACAATACATTATTTAACGGGCAATTTAAGAAATGAATCAATTTAAAAAAAATAGTCCTTATCCACAAAATTGTAATTATTTTTCTTTTCATGAATTATTAGCAATTATTTGTTACATTGTTGCGATTTTATTAACCAGATAAGTAATAGAGACGCAATTTAAAAAAAGGGAAACTCATTATCGAACTCGTTGCTAGAATTTTCAATTATATTTTCAATTATCATATTCGATCGTTAGATTTTTTCCTCTAATTGGGTAAATAATAACATTTCAAAAAGTGGGTTACGTTGAGCATACGTTTTTCTAAACTGTATTCATTATATCCAAAATAATTTCGCGCTTTAATTAATGTTTTGCACTAATTCGCTTCTTATTAGTTTCTAATCCCTAATTATAAAAAATATTTTATTGCTTTTCGCGGTTTTTGTTTCTGCTTAATGTAAAATCAATCTATTAAAGTCTGCAAACTTTATCACATTTTATTATTAGTTTTAGTCAAATGGTGAAAAAGACGTAATTTCATGTTGTATGCAGAAAAATGTCTTCATCATTTGTACCGCTTCATCAATGTGATTTATGGGATTCCTTAAATCATCAGTAAATCGCTCTCGATAATTCACTTTAAAATTATTGCTAAAAAAAAGTAAATTAATCTGAATTTTAATTATTTTCTGAGAATGACATGGAAAATTTGTTAATATTTCGCAATTCCTAATTAATTTGGATGTAAACAAATTGTACGTGATTTAAAACGTACAAAATTCGCATTAAATTAAAACCATGTTTTTGATAAGTACAAAATAAATATAAGTATAAAGTTTTTTATAAACAAAATCTATACGCATGTAGTTGAATATTAAATGAGCTTATTTGTATGACTTGACAAAATTAAGGGTATACATCATTGTTGAAAAGAAATTAATTTTTATGTAACGTAAGGCGTGAAATATATAATACAATTAATTAGTAAGAGCATTTTTATCTATAATTTTTCTCATGTAGGTGTATTATGATATGGAACTTTATTTTCTCATTTTTTTTGTGTCATAATAATATTCAATTTATATTTTATAAACTGTTCGATGATAAAGAAATTTTATGTACTTTTAGAAAAGAGATAAATACGTCAGTTATTGCTGAAAAGAGTTAGTCGTGTTGTGTACTTCAAAACAGAACTTAGAGATGTTTAAGTATACAGTGACGTTGTCTCTAATACTTTTGGTAGGTTCATTAATACATTCTCAATATCGATTCTGAGACGTAATTCTTGCAAATCCGCAAGAATTATCTCTTAATTTCAAATGATCCTAATTGCTTCGCTTAAATCTCTAATCACGATTATTTTTCTTTAATACTATTACAGCACATAACATGTACCGTGTCTCAGCTACAGCATGTATCGGTAAGTCGTTTTGTTTCTTAATTACTTTATTCAACAAGATTCAATTTACACGAGCAACATGAACAACACTAAAAGTACACGTGAATTGGAAAGTTGCGTTGAAATAATTTCAATTGCTCTGGGCCACTTGTATGCAATATATAATGAACATAATTGAATTTAAGAAAAAATGATTTCGAAACGAAGCGAAGAGCGTTAAAAGGAAAACGTGACTTTCTTATTTCTGCATATACAAATATACACAGATGCAAATGCTGTAGACACAATTAGCAAGAATATATATAGTATAACGGATATAAATTACACATATTGAACCACTACACGTAATTGAGCAAAAGCATTAATTGGATATCCACCAAAACACAGAAACCGAAATAATTGAGCAATAAGTTTAAACTGCTCTTCTTAGTACAAAAGTAATTTACACACTTTCAAGAATAATGCTCTTAGAGGAATTTTCCTCTAACAATAAGGCATTACAACCAAACTTCTATATCTTCAAGGATAGTCTTGGTTTGCAGTGTGAGAAACGAAGCCTTATATTCTTGAGCAATAATTGATTGTTTAAACTTTTTAAAAATAATCTAGTAAATTAAATTTGATAATTATTTATTGAAATTGCAATAAATACAATTATTTAAAATTTAATTAAGCAATTTACAATCAGTGTTTGGTACAATTCAATCAATTACATTAAAATAATAACACATTAATTCAATCCCATTGAAATTGCAATAGACATAATTATTTGCACAACAATTAATATTGGTCATTCTAAAATTTGAAATTGATGCTGATAAAATCAATTGAATGTCAGTAACAATAATTTCATGTAGGCGTTGAACAGAATCAATTTTTTGAAGTTAGAAATTCAAATTAATCAAAAAAATTGCTTTCGAAAATTTCAAATTCGTTAACTCTGTAAGAATGTATTCGCAAAATATAAAACACACAGCTTAATACTCCACGAACGTCGATGCGATTTCGAGCTGCGGAAAGCAAAATAAATTTGCATGGACCGTAAATCGAAAGTAAATAGAACATTTGTATAGAATGAATCTGGTGGATGCGCCAGGCCTTACACGACGCGCACACAACGTAAAAAATTAGTACGGCATTGTTTTCCATTAGAACCGTGCAAATACAGATTAAATTTGTTTATCGCACCACACCGAATGATAATTAAGAAAACGATCTATTGTTACTCGTCAAATATTCTACGCTCAATCAAACCAGATGGAAGTACACATTTACGCCACATTTACTTCACATCCCACACGATACACCTGTACATTCTTAATACCGACAAAGACAATTTCTGATTGTTACCACACAAACGTAACTTTTTAAGCTGAACAATTAATTTTCGAGATATATTTTATAATTTTAGCACGACGGTCAGAAGTTGAGCGTGAAACAACGTGTAAGCAATTTCTTGAATTTATGACGGATTTACGTGTAAAATATGTACAAACAAAAAAATTTGATCTTTGTAGCATCTTGATACTATGGTCAATAATGGAGTTAAAAAGAGCGTTAATTTGAACAAAATTAAAAACTCTGACGGTCAACTCGACGTAAACGTGAATCAACGTGTAAGTATGGCTGTTCATTTAAAGAAGTTACCCCAGACGACTCACAGGAATCGGAATGATTCCAATTACAAACTGCTACGATTTCTGTCCTTCTCGTCTAGTCAACCGATGAATTGAACGATAGCATCGCGAGACTGTACGCTGAGATGCAATCGGCTAAAAACGATTTAAAAAAGAATAAGAAGACTCTACAAAATTTAATTCACTTAGAAGCGGCTGATCTCCAGCCATCACATAAGAAACATTATTTCGACATTAATCTATATCCGTATGGACAATTTGACAGTAACTTTATGCCTCACGGTGTAAGAATGGTCAGAATTATCGGTATTCGAACGGACTTAAAACGCGACCTCTTTTAGTTTGACGCCGTACATTTCCCGGAGAATGACCATGACGAATTTGCGGATTTTCCAAATTTCGATAAGCACAACTCGAGTTTCGGCGCACATCGGGCTGTAATTAAAACGCATTAACAGTTATAAGTTGGAGAAAACTATTAAACTAATTTTCCTTTAGGAATTACCTAACGAGGAACGCAAAAATACTGGAAAAGTCAATATCAAACTTCTCCAAGATGTAAGACTTTGCTTGTGTTCATTCCGGAACGTTGAACGACTTAAAGTGACGATGAATTTGTTTTAGAATCGCAACGCGTTTAATGACAAGTCACATAAGAACGCAATTAAAATTGATAGATTGAGTAACAATGACGGGGACGTGTACATAAGCGTAACGCAACGAGTAATGACGTCTTATTTCTTTAAGTCCTTGCTTTAACATAAAAGAAGCCCACAATTACTAATCTTTTCTCATTTAATTAATGATAGCAAATCATTCTCTTCTAGCATCTTGATTCGCTCAAAGATAAATCGGTTAACAAGAAAGTGGCCGTTAGTAAAGTAGCAAACGCCAACGGTCAACTGAACATAGGAGTTAATCAACGTGTAAGAACAGACTCTGATATTGTTGTCGAGGAGATTTAAAATGTTTATACGGTTTTTAGCATCTCGATGCTTTGGTCGATAAATCGGTTAATAAGAAAGTTGGCGTCAGCAAAGTACAGAATAGTAACGGTAACATGAACCTTAATGTGAATCAGCGCGTAAGGAAAATTTGATTTCGAAAGAAGTCGTCGTTAAGGACTGAAAGGAAAATCTCAATTGTCTTCTTATTTCTAGTTGCTAAACTCTAAGAAAGGCCACTCGGTGCATAAGAACATGGGCATTAGCCATTTGAGTAATAGCGATGGGAATATGAACGTTAACGCAAAACAACGCGTAATGAAACACAATTTAAATTAATTAATACAAAAGGAAAATTAAAATCTCTGATCGATTTTTTTTTCTTCTTTTCTGTTTCAATATAGCTTTTCGATTCGATTAAGGTCAGTTCGGTCAAAAAGGACGTGAAAGTTCAGAATGTTTTGAATAACGGTGGCAAACTTCACCTGAACGTTAATCAACGCGTAAGTTGATAGGGCTTATTCTTATGATTTCTCTTTAGATAAAGTTTTCGCATTGTAGAATCTCGACGCGTTGAGCGATAATTCGCATAAAAAAAAGGTGAACATTAAACACGTAAACAATAAGGGCGGAAACACTGACATTCTAGTTAATCAACGTGTAAGGAATGAAATCATTATTACATCATTACGCACGAGAAATACATCATCAATTTCTTTTAGCTATTTGACACGATCGAAAACAATTCGGTAAAGAAGAATCTGAAAATAAGTCGAGTGAAAAATGCCGGTGGCTCGCTGAACATCAACGCCAATCAACGCGTAATAATGTCACTAATAGCAAATAGAAAGAAATCTCTGACTCGCTTTATAGCTTTTAGATTCGCTTCACGATCACTCTAAGAAAAAGAAGGTCAACGTTGAAAAGGTATCAAACAAAGACGGGGACATGAAAATCAATGTTAATCAACGCGTAAGGATGATTAATTGTTAATTAGGGATTATTCAATTGCTAATTTTCGGACAAATGTTTCTTCTTGTAGTTATTCGATACCATTAAGAAAAATACGGTTCATAAGCAGATCAATATAGGCAATATAGGTAATCGTGCAGGCGATATCAAAAAGTCGAGTCCACGTGTAAGATAATTCAATTGAAATCAATCGCAAAGTCAAAGTTTAAAATGGTTGGATTTTCTTTTTAGTTCCTTAATTCAGTTAAACATGGTTCGGTTCATAAGAATATGGGCATAAGTAACTTGAAAAATAGCAATGGAAACATGAATGTGAACGCCAACCAACGTGTAAATAAATAATTTAATTCTTCAAACATTTGCGTCGGGAAAAATCATTTAAAAATCGTTTCTTTTAGCTTCTAGATTCACTTAAAGATAACTCGAAAACAAAGAACACGAAAATTAGTCGCGTATCGAATAACGGCGGAGATATGGCCATAAAGGTCAATCAACGTGTAAGGGTTTTAATTATTTTTTAATTAGCTTAATTGGACGACCATCGAGAACACCTTTTCGCTTTCTTTTAGTTGCAAGACATTATACAAAATTCGGCAGTTAACAAGAAAGTCGACATTAACGGATTGAAAAATAGTAACGGCGACATGAAAGTTAAAGTAAATCAACGCGTAAGGCCTGAACGCTAACGGATCAGATGTCGATATACTTAAAGTCGCTTGGTTTTCAGCTACTTGACTCGGTTAAAAACGGTTCCGTAGGCAAAAATATTGGCGTGCACAATTTGAAAAATAGCAACGGGAACATGAACGTTAATGCACAGCAGCGCGTAATTAATGCCAACAGTTAGAGCATGGAAAAGGAGAATCCTAAACGTTTTTTTCTTCTAGCTTTTCGATTCGCTCCAGTTTAATTCGGTTAAAAAGACGGTCGGCATAAAGGGAGTGTCGAACAATAACGGCCATCTTAACGTTGGCGTTAATCAACGTGTAAGATTTACTTCGTGCATGATCCAATGTTAATGATCGCAATTGACGTTATAATCGTTTCTCATTCTAGCATCTTGACACGTTGAGCGATAAATCCGTTAACAAGAAAGTCGATGTAAATCGTTTGAAAAACGTCAACGGACAAATGAACGTTAAAGTGAATCAGCGAGTAAGACATTAAAGAGAAGATCGATTTAGATCGCGCAAGACCTTACGTTCAATCATGATATTTTTAGCTACTTGACTCGATCAAAGACGGTTCAATTCACAAGCAGATGGGAGTGCATCACTTGAGCAATACCGGTGGCTCGATGAATGTCAACGCGAAACAGCGCTCAGTAAATTAATAATTTGTAAATTAATGTAATAAAAACCAAAAATTAAAGACGTTTCTTTTAGTTTTTAGATTTACTTAAAGACGAATCCTCTGTTAAGAATGTTGATGTTAATAAAATAAGAATTGACGACGGTCAGATGCAAATCAAAATCAACCAGCGAGTAAGAATACCTTAATGATTATTCTACTACTTGACGGCGTACCTTGAACACAAATTCGCACTTTACAATTTTACGATGTGGAAGACAATTCATTTATTCTTAAAAAAAAGTCGACTTAAACCGCATTCGTCATAACGGCGAGACGGACAACCGAACAAGAAAGGTGGACGAAAGAGTACGAAGATGTACGATACAATTTCAATTATAATTCAAAGAATTCGATCGTCTACAATTTTACGACTCGTTGAAAGACGGTTCGGTACAAAAGAATTTAGACGTGAACCATTTGATTATCATCGCCAATGGCCCAGTAAAAAAAAATGATTGAATTGATTAAGGTTTTCCTGTAGTTGTAGCTTTTAGATTCGATTAAGCACGATTCAATTAGAAATTAATCTGAAGTTAGCTAATCGTCGAAAAGCGATGGACGTTTGTTGAGTAGTTAATCAACGCATAATCCGTTATAAACGTAGCACTACTTCGTTAAATTGACTGTTTTGTAGCATTTTGGCCCAATACACAAACGTTTTATTAACTAGCATATTGACAGGGACGTCAACGTACGAACTGATCAACGTCTAAGAATCGCTCAATTTTTCATCGATGCAAAAGATCGTCAGCAAAGGGATATGGACTTGAACAATGACGTTGGTTCGATGAACAGCAACACGTAGAAATGCATGTGTATTAACAATTATAACCACTATCAATACTTAAATAAACAATGCCCCTAAAAAGAAAATTAACGGATCAATTCAATCAACGCGTGAGAGTTTATGAGTGCACTTACTTGTTCTATTACTTAACGCGCTCGTAGATAATATATTGAGCAAAAAGGTGGACATAAACAGATACGAACGGACATACGAACGTTAAAGTTACGCAACGTGTACGAATAGTAAATAGTAACTAGAGATAATTATCGTATTTAATCGAATTCATTCAACTGATGCCGTTCCTTTTCTTTCGTTTCTAGCAGTTCAACCCCAATCCGGCCTTAAGCACAAGGCAACTAAATTTAGGCGTAAATCAACGCGTAAGTGTTCTATTTATCTGCATTGTTAATGTTTGCCTTTAAGTTTTACCTCGTCCGCGATTTGTTTCTTATTATGCACGAACATTAATGATTGGAATCACCCTAAAGTTTATAACGGTTTGTTAACTTATTGAAGCTTTTACGGTCTTTTTTATTTATTTTGGTGTACTGCCAATAACAATGATCAATAACTACCACAGCCACTGAGTAAAAAAATATAATGTGTCTTTAGGTGTATGAGAAAGAAGTTGAAAATAGTGTTTATAATGCTTCTTCTCATTCTTCTACGGTTACGTTTCAAAATATTTCTTTGTTCAATCAATGACAACTTTTCTTCCGCAAAATGTAGGCTTAAAGAATTTGAAAAATGCCATTGGTGTTATGAAAGTTTGCATTACGTCATCTCCTGGTTAGTCTTAACAAATCCAAAATAAATTCATTTATCTTTCCAGGCATTCGACATGATTGATAACAAATCTTCAAACAAGAATATTGGCGTAAGCAATGTAAAAAATTCTGGTGGCGGCCTTAATCTCGGAATAAATCAACGTGTATGTAGACAGATTGCACGTAAAACATTTAATTGATATTTACAATCCTTCCACATTTTAGGCATTTGATTTATTGGAGAATAACACAATCAAAAAGAAAATCAATATAGGTAACATGAAGAATAGCAACGGAAATATGGACTTGGCCGTGAATCAACGTGTAAGCTAATCACTTGCAAGAGCACTCTCGTGTATTAATTAATCTATATCAATTTACGTCATTGCAGTTGTTCAATACTGTAAATTCTAATACGGTTAACAAGAATGTGGACATTGGCGGCATCAGGAATAGTGGCGGTAATATGGGTTTAGACGTTAAACAACGCGTAAGTACGATCAATCCGTTGATCAATTGCACTAAATTCGTGAAATTTATTTTCCAGTTACAGGATATAATTGAAAAGAACGCTGTAAACAAGAATATTAACATCCAAAATTTAGGCAACAGCGGTGGTAACATGAATCTTGGTGTACATCAGCGCGTAAGTCACTTTTAACATTTATCATTGGGTGTATTTTCAATCTTAGACCTTAGGCACTCGACATGATTGAGAACAACTCGATCAACAAGAATATAGGCATATCTGGTCTGTCAAATGGTGGTGGTAACATGAATCTTGGTGTGAATCAGCGCGTAAGATATTTAAAATTATTCATTTATCGTTGCGGTCTTTATTAAATTTTGCTTTTAGGTACTCGACATGCTTGAAAACAATTCGGTGAAGAAGAATATTGGCATATCGGGCCTCTCAAATGGCGGTGGTAATATGCATCTTGGTGTAAATCAACGCGTAAGTCGTTTAAAATTTTTGCTTAGTATTATATTCATAAAATTCTGATTTTAGGCACTCGACATGATTGAAAATAATTCGTTAAATAAGAACATAGGCATATCCGGTTTGTCAAATGGCGGTGGTAACATGAACCTTGGTGTAAACCAACGCGTAAGGCAGTTACAATTGCTAATTAGTGCGACTCTTATTACATTTCTATTCTAGGCTCTCGACATAATCGACAACAACTCCATTAACAAGAATATAGACATATCCGGTTTGACGAATTCCGGTGGTAACGTGGATCCTTATGATAATCAGCGCGTAATGCATTTAAACATTCTTTATACTCCGATATTTAATGAATTTTGACTATAGGTACTCGACATGCTCGAGAACAACGCGGTCAACAAGAACATTGGCATATCGGGTTTGTCAAATGACGGTGGTGATATGGATCTTGGCGTTAATCAACGCGTAAGGCCATTATGATTGCTTTATCTTTGTGGTATCTATTAGGTTCTAACTTCAGGTACTCGACATCCTCGAAAGCAATGCGGTCAACAAGAACATTGGCATATCGGGTTTATCAAATAATGGTGGTAATATGGATCTTGGCGTAAATCAGCGCGTAAGGCAATTATAATGGTTTTATTTTTCTGGTATCTATTAGATTCTAATTCCAGGTACTCAACATGCTTGAAAATAATTCAGTCAAGAAGAATATAGGCATATCCGGTTTGTCAAATGGCGGTGGTAACATGAACCTTGGTGTAAACCAACGCGTAAGGCGCTTAAAATTGCTAATTAGTGCGACTCTTATTGCATTTCTATTCTAGGCTCTCGACATAATCGACAACAACTCGATTAACAAGAATATAGACATATCCGGTTTGACGAATTCCGGTGTTAATCTGGATCCATATGACAATCAGCGCGTAATGCATTTAAAAAATCTTTATCATTCCGATATTTAATAAATTTTGACTATAGGTACTCGACATGCTCGAGAACAATGCGGTCAACAAGAACATAGGCATATCGGGTTTATCAAATAATGGTGGTAATATGGATCTTGGTGTAAATCAGCGCGTAAGGCAATTATAATGGTTTAATCTTGCTGGCTTCTATTAGATTCTAATTTCAGGTACTCGACATGCTTGAAAATAATTCCGTTAAGAAGAATATAGGCATATCCGGTTTGTCAAATGGCGGTGGTAACATGAATCTTGGTGTAAATCAGCGCGTAAGGCCATTATGATTGCTTTATCTTTGTGCTTTCTATTAGACTTTAATTTCAGGTACTCGACATCCTCGAAAACAATGCGGTCAACAAGAACATAGGCATATCGGGTTTATCAAATAATGGTGGTAATATGGATCTTGGCGTAAATCAGCGCGTAAGGCAATTATAATGGTTTTATTTTTCTGGTTTCTATTAAATTCTAATTTCAGGTACTCAACATGCTTGAAAATAATTCCGTTAAGAAGAATATAGGCATATCCGGTTTGTCAAATGGCGGTGGTAACATGAATCTTGGTGTAAATCAGCGCGTAAGACTTACAATTGTTCATAATTGCGGCTTCTATTAATTTCTGATTTTAGGCACTCGACATACTTGAAAATAATTCGGTCAAAAAGAATATAGGCATATCCGGTTTGTCAAATGGCGGTGGTAACATGGATCTTGGTGTAAATCAGCGCGTGAGTTATTTATTAGGTTTTATCTTTACGGTACTTATCAAATTCTGATTGAAGGTACTCGACATGCTTGAAAATAATTCCGTCCAAAAAAATATAGGGATATCCGGTTTGGCAAATGGCGGTGGTAATATGAATCTTGGTGTAAATCAGCGCGTAAGACATGTACATTTTTTATAATTGCAAATTTCATTAATTTCTGATTCTAGGCACTCGACATACTTGAAAACAATTTAGTCGACAAGAACATAGACATATCGGGTTTGTCAAATAGTGGTGGTTACATGGATCTCGGTGTAAATCAGCGCGTAAGATATGTGCATTTTATATAATTGCGAATTTTATTAATTTCTAATTTTAGGCACTCGACATGCTTCAAAACAATTTGGTCAACAAGAACATAGGAATATCCGGCTTGGCAAATGGCGGTGGTAATATGAATCTTGGTGTAAATCAACGCGTAAGATATGTACATTTTTTATGACTGCGGATTTTATTACTTTCTGATTTTAGGCACTCGACATACTTGAAAACAATTTGGTCCATAAGAATATAGGCATATCAGGTTTGTCGAATAACGGTGGTAACATGGGTCTTGGTGTTAATCAGCGCGTGAGTTATATAAAATTGTTTATCCTTGCGGATTTAATTAAATTCTTCTTTTAGGCACTCGACATGGTTGAGAATAATTCCGTAAAGAAGAACATAGGCATATCTGGTTTGTCAAATGGCGGTGGTAATATGAATCTTGGTGTGAATCAGCGTGTAAGGCATTTAGCGTATTTCTGAATGCGGGTCTTATTTAGATCTGATTTCAGGTACTCGATATGCTCGAGAACAATGCGGTGCACAAGAATATAGGCATATCGGGTTTGTCGAATAGCGGTGGTAACATGGGTCTTGGCGTTAATCAGCGCGTGAGTTATATAAAGTTGTTTATGCATGCGGATTTAATTAAATTCTTCTTTTAGGCACTCGACATGGTTGAAAATAATTCCGTAAAGAAGAACATAGGCATATCTGGTTTGTCAAATGGCGGTGGTAACATGAATCTTGGTGTAAATCAGCGTGTAAGAAATTCAAACTAGTGTGTCAGTGCGGGTCTTATTAAATTCTCATTGAAGGTACTCGACATGCTTGAAAACAATTCGGTCAAAAAGAATATAGGCATATCGGGCGTGTCAAATGGCGGTGGCAACATGAACGTTGGCGTAAATCAGCGCGTAAGATATGTACATTTTTTATAATTGCGATTTGTATCAAATTCTTATTTTAGGCACTCGACATGCTTGAAAACAATTTGGTCCACAAGAATATAGGCATATCAGGTTTGTCAAATGCCGGTGGAAATATGAATCTTGGTGTACATCAGCGAGTAAGACATTTAGAATTCCTCACGATTGTGGTCTTCATTAAATTCCAATTTTAGGCACTCGACATGCTTGAGAACAATTCAGTCAACAAGAATATAGGCATATCTGGTCTGGCAAATAACGGTGGTAACATGGATCTTGGCGTAAATCAAGGGGTTAGTAATTTAAACAGCATTGTCACCGCTTCTTTATTAGATTTTCATTTTAGGCACTCGACATTCTTGAAAACAATTCCATTAACAAGAATATAGGTATATCAGATTTGGCGAATAACGCTGGTAATATGGATCAGGGCGTAAATTATCCCGTAAGTCATTTATATTTCTTTGTCGGTGCGGTTTCTATTTAATGTCATTTTAGGCACTGGACATGCTTGAAAATAATGAGGTCAACAAGAATATTGGCATATCGGGTTTGTCAAATAGCGGTGGAAACATGGACCTTGGTGTGAATCAGCGTGTAAGTAATTAATTTATATGTCGGGTTTTTATTAAAGTTTCACCTTAGCTCTTCAACGTCCTCCAAAGCAATGCAGTTAACAAGAACGTGGTAATAGGAGGTTTGGGAAATAGTGGTGGTAACATGCACTTGGGCGTTAATCAGCGAGTAAGTTTTAACTTAATATTCGTTATTATTGCAATTGTATTTGAATATTATTATTGCTTTAGCTACACAATGCCATTGATAATAATGCTATCAACAAGAATATCGCCATTCAGAATTTAGCTAATACCAATGGAAACATGGGTCTTGGTGTAAATCAGCGCGTAAGTCAATCAGTTTTACAACTATGGTTTTTATTAAATTTTTTTCTTAGCTCTTCAACATCCTCCAAAACAGTGCAGTTAGCAAGAACGTGGCAGTACACGGATTGGGAAATAGTGGTGGTAACATGAATTTAGGCATTGATCAACACGTAATTTAAAATTTAATGTCTAAGCTTAATCCTTAAGAGTGTCTTATTTTTATATATCCTTTCAGGGATACGATACCCTCGAAAATAACGGCATGAATGTCGGCAACTCCATTTTGGCTAATCCCCAGGTTGTACCTCAGGGCGTGAGACATTTGTATTTCGTTATTGTGGTCGCTCTTATTAAATTTTCATTTTAGGCACTCGACATGATTGAAAACAATTCGATTAACAAGAATATAGGCATATCTGGTTTATCAAATGGCGGCGGTAATATGAATCTTGGCGTAAATCAGCGCGTGAGGCATTCAAAACTATTTAATACTTGGACTTCCATTAACTTCCACTTTTAGGTCCTCGACATGCTCGAGAACAATGCGGTCAACAAGAATGTGGCCATACAAGGTCTAGGAAACACTGGCGGTAACATGCAGCTGGGCGTTAATCAACGAGTAAGTGCAGCATTAATATTCAAAATTAATGTTAATTTTACTTTGGTTATATTGCTGTAGCTATTCAACAATATTCAAAATAGCGCGGTAAACAAAAATGTGGACATACACGGCTTAGGCAATAGCGGTGGCAATATGAATCTTGGCATTAATCAGCGCGTAAGCCTTTTGAAATTGTTTATAATTGCTATTTTTATTAAAATACTGTTTTAGGTACTCAACATGCTCGAGAACAATGGGGTGAACAAAAACATAGGCATATCGGGTTTGTCAAATAGCGGTGGTAACATGGGTCTTGGTGTGAATCAGCGCGTAAGATATTTGGAATGGTTTATTACCACGGAATTTATTAAATTTTCGTTTTAGGCACTTGACATGATAGAGAACAATTCGGTCAAGAAGAATATAGGCATATCTGGTTTATCAAATAGCGGTGGTAATATGGGTCTTGGTGTGAATCAGCGCGTAAGATATTTGGAATGGTTTATTACAAAGGAATTTATTAAATTTTCGTTTTAGGCACTTGACATGATAGAGAACAATTCGGTCAAGAAGAATATAGGCATATCTGGTTTATCAAATAGCGGTGGTAATATGGGTCTTGGTGTGAATCAGCGCGTAAGATATTTGGAATGGTTTATAACTACGGAATTTATTAAATTTTTGTTTTAGGTACTTGACATGATAGAGAACAATGCGATCAACAAAAACATAGGCATATCGGGTTTGTCAAATAGCGGTGGTAACATGGGTCTTGGTGTGAATCAGCGCGTAAGATATTTGGAATGGTTTATTACCACGGAATTTATTAAATTTTCGTTTTAGGCACTTGACATGATAGAGAACAATTCGGTCAAGAAGAATATAGGCATATCTGGTTTATCAAATAGCGGTGGTAATATGGCTCTTGGTGTGAATCAGCGCGTAAGATATTTGGAATGGTTTATAACTACGGAATTTATTAAATTTTTGTTTTAGGTACTTGACATGATAGAGAACAATGCGATCAACAAAAACATAGGCATATCGGGTTTGTCAAATAGCGGTGGTAACATGGGTCTTGGTGTGAATCAGCGCGTAAGATATTTGGAATGGTTTATTACCACGGAATTTATTAAATCTTCGTTTTAGGCACTTGACATGATAGAGAACAATTCGGTCAAGAAGAACATAGGCATATCTGGTTTATCAAATAATGGTGGTAATATGGGTCTTGGTGTGAATCAGCGCGTAAGATATTTGGAATGGTTTATTACCACAGAATTTATTAAATTTTCGTTTTAGGTACTTGACATGATAGAAAACAATTCGGTCAAGAAGAACATAGGCATATCTGGTTTATCAAATAATGGTGGTAATATGGGTCTTGGTGTGAATCAACGCGTAAAATATTTGGAATGGTTTATTACCACGGAATTTATTAAATTTTTGTTTTAGGTACTTGACATGATAGAGAACAATGCGGTCAAGAAGAACATAGGCATATCTGGTTTATCAAATAACGGTGGAAACATGGGTCTTGGTGTAAATCAGCGCGTAATACATCAGGAATGGTTTATAACTACGGAATTGATTAAATTTTCGTTTTAGGCACTTGACATGATAGAGAACAATGCGGTCAAGAAGAATATAGGCATATCTGGTTTATCAAATAGCGGTGGTAACATGGGTCTTGGTGTAAATCAGCGAGTAAGGCAATTCAAATGGTTGATCATTGCGGTTTGTATTAAGATTCACTTTTAGGTACTCAACATGCTCGAGAACAATGCGGTCAACAAGAATATAGGCATATCTGGTTTATCAAATAATGGTGGTAACATGGGTCTTGGTGTGAATCAGCGCGTAAGACATATGGAATAGTTGACTGCTGCGGTATTTCTTAAATTTCGCTTTCAGGTACTTGATATGCTTGAGAACAATGCGATCAACAAGAATATAGGCATATCTGGTTTATCAAATAATGGTGGTAACATGGGTCTTGGTGTGAATCAGCGCGTAATCTATTTGGAATGGTTTATTACCAAGGAATTTATTAAATTTTCGTTTTAGGTACTTGACATGCTTGAGAACTATGCGGTCAATAAGAATATAGGCATATCTGGTTTATCAAATAGCGGTGGTAACATGGGTCTTGGTGTAAATCAGCGCGTAAGACATATGGAATAGTTGACTGCTGCGGTATTTCTTAAATTTCGCTTTCAGGTACTTGATATGCTTGAAAACAATGCGGTCAACAAGAATATAGGCATATCTGGTTTATCAAATAATGGTGGTAACATGGGTCTTGGTGTGAATCAGCGCGTAAGATATTTGGAATGGTTTATTACCACGGAATTAATTAAATTTTCGTTTTAGGCACTTGACATGATAGAGAACAATGCGGTCAAGAAGAATATAGGCATATCTGGTTTATCAAATAGCGGTGGTAACATGGGTCTTGGTGTAAATCAGCGCGTAAGACATATGGAATAGTTGACTGCTGCGGTATTTCTTAAATTTCGCTTTCAGGTACTTGATATGCTCGAGAACAATGCGGTCAATAAGAATATAGGCCTATCTGGTTTGTCAAATAACGGTGGTAACATGGATCTTGGCGTAAATCAGCGTGTAAGACGTTTGGAATTATGTACCCATGCGGTACTTATTAGGTTTGTTTTAGGTACTCGATATGCTTGAAAGCAATTTGGTCAACAAAAATGTTGACATAGCGGGTTTGTCAAATAACGGTGGTAATATGGATCTTGATGTAAATCAACGCGTAAGTTATTTGACATTGTTTAACATAGGGGTTTTAATTAAATTTCGCTTTCAGGTACTCAACATGCTCGAGAACAATGCGATCAACAAGAACGTGGGCATACATGGTTTGGCAAATGGTGGTGGTAACATGGCGCTAGGCGTTAATCAACGAGTAAGTGTAGATTGAAGTTATAGCACTAATGTTAATTCTACTTTGATTATATTGCTTTAGCTATATAACAACATTCAAAATAACGCAGCTAACAAGAATGTAGACATTCACAATTTAGGCAATCATGGTGGTAATATGAATCTTGATGTAAACCAGCGCGTAAGTGATGTGCAAGTTTAATATTTCTAACCAGCAAAAGCCTACCTTTCTTTGAAGTTATTAGAAATGATCGAAAACAATTCCATCAATAAGAAAGTCCTCATTGGCGGCTTAGCAAATAGCGGTGGTCACATGAACGTTGGAGTCAATCAGCGTGTAAGCCAAATAGTCAATTCATTAAAAAATTAACATTAATTTATTGTAGCGCGATTTAGGGCGGATCTTAACAACTAACAACTTTGTTGTATCTGATTCTAGCAAAGTAAATCTCATTACAAGAAACCCGCGCATAAGAATATCAAAATAATAGGATCTGATAAAGATCGTAATGGAATTCTAATTAACATTGATGGATTTGTAAGAATTTCATTTATTAACGAACATTCGATTTTTGTGATCGCGATACACGTGTTTGCTCAAATCGCCATTACAGCAAATAGATAACTATACTTTTAAAACTCTTTCAGCGGAAACATAGTATGACAAAAAATAATATGGGGAAAAGTACTAACATATTCGGAAATCGGTTTGATGACGACATGGACGATGACGATGACGAAGACGACGAATATATGGGATTGAATGTTTTGCGAAAGCTGATTTTTAAGCTAAGAGCAAAGAATGGGCTGAACGCAGTAAGGAACCATCGTCGCCTTTATTGATCAAGAGTTTGATACGTGAACGAGTTTTTTTAGATGTTCAACCAATTAAACTTACAAGACAACAACATCAAAACTGAAGCAATGAAAAATAATAAAGGAATGATCACCATAAAATTTGACCACCCATCTGTAAGAACAATCTAGTGAAAAATTAAGACCTATTAAGACAATTTCGTGTGCTCTTGTTTCTAGAAATTTGACAATATGCTTGGTCATCGCCAATCGGTAAACGTTTTAGAGAATTAAGATATTAAGAATTATTTTCTTTTACTCAAGCCTTTAATTAATAGACGGCTCTTCATTCAAGAATATGACGCTTTAGCGAAACAAATGCCCTATTTGGTTTTTCTTATTTGCAAACTACTTGAATTTTCTGTCATTCCAACATTTGAATCAGCTCTTTTCAACACTTAATATTATTGGTTTGCAAGTAACACAGTTTTGCTTTTAGTTTAATGTAATATAATTAATTTTGCTTATTCATATAAAAAGTGTGAATTAATATTATTAATTATTGAAGACTTATTCTTAATTATAAACTATTTATTTTTAGGCCTTTCCAAGTGCTCATCCTAGCGCCGGGACGTTACCATTATTTGTAAGTGTACAATTTTAAGAAGTAACTTTATTTAGCATTATGACATATTATTGCATGAATTTTCTGCAAAATACAAAGAACACACATAAAAAAAACTAATTTTTATCATTTTAAAAGACAACATTTCTTGTATTAGATACATATTTACTTTGCAAAAATTCATTACGGTCAATAAGACCAGCGACACATTTAAATATGTACATATTAGTTACTATCAGATTTTTCATCGTCTGTATAAAGCTTTTCTAATAATCGGTAGAGAAAAGACATCGCATTACTCATAATTTTTCCATGTTGTATAATTGCATAAAATTAACTTGTACAAATTTTAAGCATCGGGGGATGCACGATTATTGGAGACAGAAAGCAAACAAGAACGTGAGTATAATGAAACATAAATAACGAAAAACGAATAGCGAGTCCATAAATTTATTGTTATTATAGTTGAATGAACGCATATTCATCCATGGTGCCCCGTTTCCATTATATATATGAATAAATTGTGAAGAATGTAAAATAAGTTACACTTTTTGAAATGATATTGTAATATATATATAAATTTAAGTAATAGTGATGTTATATTAATTTGAATCGATGAGCGCTCCTTAAAATTTTCAGTAGCGGATAATCATCATTAATCGATTAAGTATTAAAATTAAATCTAGCTAATTGTATGGTTTTGGACACAAATGGAATGGAAGGACTGCTAATGTTGAAGGTAGTAACATTCAACTGCAAATGTGGTATTGTATATATAGTCAACTAGTTAAAACAATAAATTGTGTGACGCATGCATATATGAGCTTTTTAATTAATTTCGACAAATGTATTTACATTGATAATGTGGGAAATTACCAACCGAAACGACAAATGGTATCTAATTACCGTGACAATATATGTTTTTCATATTTATGGAGATAATACTTTATTAAATCCTAATGTTGGTACATACGTTATATTCAAAAACTCAATTGATAATCTTATAGCTTAATCGAAAATAGAATAAATCGAGAGTAACATTTCCTGACTGCAGAAACTACCTTTCTTGTCCATATCATAATGCATGACCAATATGTAAGTTTTTTCTTTTTCACTTTTACAGTGCACTAATAATCTGACTTCAACTAAAAAATGTTTTAGAAACGTTTTTGCCATAATTATGCTACAGGATGTTAACGTGACCAGAAATAAGCAGAATTAAATTACAAAACAGACAATTTATTTTTGTAAAATTTTGATACTATCCAAGCTGTCTTCTTTTAGATAGATAGACATTACTAACAAGGTTTCGTAATTATATAACATAATATGTATCATAGATATTTACAATGATTTGATTTCTTATTCTTAAGTATATATTTAGTATTTTAACATTTCTTCTCGATTATTAATACCAAATCTTTGTAGTACTTTACTAAATGGAAAACACAACTCGCGGCATTTGATAATAGAACTTGCATAAAATACATATTTATTATTTGCATATAAATGTTCAATAATTTAATTTCTAGGACATACATGATTATTTAGCAGCATTAAACCAGGTAAATATTAATTAAATAATAACAATAACAAATTATATCGTATTTAATTTTGTCACAGGTATCTGACCAAGCTAAATTTGAGCTTGGAATTACAAATAACGGAGGCATTGAACAACCCGACAGCATCGATAGTGTACGTATTTATTTAAAAATTAACTTGCATTAATATTATTTAACTCGTGATTTTCATTTAACTATTTTTTTAGTACACACCAAGGAGCTTTAATTTCGACGTAAGTTTGTGCTTGAAGTAGTTGTTCTTTAATTTCTTTGTCAATTTTGTTGTAGGATGTTAATTCGGACGAACTTTCGGAAGAAATAACGATTTACGCATAATCATTCTAATGCATATATAAAATAATGTACTTAAGAAAGAGTAAATAAAATTTGTATTTAATCGATTACTTGAATACTTTATGAAGTTCGCAACATATTTCCATCCATTGTATTTCAAAAAGGAAGGAATGAAGGGATTTTAAAAGAGTAATTCGTTTTAAAATATTTATTATACAATTAAGATTTGTAATCCTATTATTATAAATATTAGAAAGGTACAATAAAAATATTTTAATATCATATTCATCTTCTATACTATTAATCATGTTATCAATATTTTGTGAAATTAATAATTTCTTCTTGTGTAGCATATAATTCTAAACCAATTTCTGATCAAACCTTTTGAGTATGGTCTATTTGCGCACATACAACATATTTTCTTAATCAGCGGATAATTTTTCCATTCTTCCGTCGATATACCAAGTGTTATTAGAATTACTTGATGTATGAGAGTTATGAGCAACATTAATCCAAAGATAATACTATATATGGCACTTACAAAAGCCAAAGATAATCTATAAAATTATCACTTGCATTAATTTTTTATCTCGTAATATTATGTTTGCTTACTCATATTGCATGTAAACATCTGAACAATCATTTGGCAAAAGTATAGTTTTGTAAAATGTATATGGATGACAGACAGAAGTCAATGTTAAGTTAGAGCTATAGAGAAAAACAGCTATTGATAATATGAGGCTCATTAAATAGTAACATTGATTATGCTGACCTATACAACAATTAAGCCTGCAAGAAAAATCAGTTCATTATATGTGTGCATATTGTTTGTGATTGATTTGTTACCAAACATTGTGATGATCCCAATCAGCTACTGCAATTTGACAAGTATTACAATGATAACATCTTCCACTCTCACTTTTCAGAAACCCATTTTGCACATCCTGCAATTTGTTTGACTGTCTTTTGGTCATATATATAGATGAGAGCATGAATAGAATTAAAATAGTTAGAGCAACGTTTTCTTCAAACAAAATTTCAAGAAATGGCACCACTACAACTTGAAATATGATGTATTGTACAATTAACGATATAACAGCCCAGTTTCTAAAGAAATTTGATTTTGGAAGCTTATGGTATATGTAAAATAGTATTAGAGGTTCCAACAACAAAGCAAGTATTGTTGCATAAAAGTTAAATGCCGCACATATTAAACATACTGGTTGTAATATAATTGCAAAAATCGTATCCCACGTTATTTGTCGCGCTCCTCCCCGCCATGGTATTCTCAATCTGTCTTGTAATGTAGCCATCAATCCCTCTCTATTGCTCTGTGATACTTGTCTGCCTGAAATTAAGCTGAAAATGTTGTAGGGTGAATCATAAGAAATTGATGATGACAGTTTTTATGAATGAGATATCATAAATTACGACGATTATTTTTGATTCGATCACAATAAATAACGCAAGTAATTAGACGAGAAGTGGAAATTAGAAATAAAAACATTCAAATACTGTGGCATAACCTTACCTTTCAAAACTATCATCTAAATCTTGGCAGTTGCAGCAGCAAGCCAGTAAATGACTTCTTTCCTGATCAATATTAAAGTATTCGCAGCAACATAATGGTGTAGTAGAATCGTGCATTCTTATTAATATTTAATAATTTCTTGTACAATATCCTGTTTTAATTAAATGCCTCGATTACTACAAATATCCTAAATAAATCAATTTGGTTTTATCTAAAATGTTATTATTATAGTTTTTCAAATTTATGTGAATGCATTTCGCTAGTTTAGAACTATCTTTCAAAAACCTAATCAATTAAATTGCTTAATTGACACATGTATAAACACTAGATTTAAAATTCCCTTTGAAAATATGTATGGTACTCACCGGTACAAAAATCGACCAACTTCGTGCAGGAAGTGGAGAGAGTAGTTTGATGCGCGCTTTTTAAAATCGCATAGCAAATTATAAGAATATACGTGAAACAAAGTTTATATAGTATAAAAATTAATGTAAAATATACAAACAAATAACAATAAAAGAACGCGTTAATAATGAAACAATGATCTACACAATAAATTAGAAAATCAATGAACTAAACAATACCTTCTGTCCAACACTTTTCTTCAGTATCTTATTATTAATGGAAGGATAATCAAAGAATTTAGAACATAAATCCCATAAATTACTAAAAGTAATTACTTAAATCACAGTTTTGGTTATTTATATTATCGCACTTCTATATTAAAACTAATTCAGTATGTGATTCTCCTAAATCGTATAACAGTTTATCCTGGAATTCCTTCTCTCATAGGACTGTGGCTGACAATTTCACACTGTAATTCCAAAGAAGGCGACCAAGAAATTCCAATGATGTACCTAAAATTACAAATAGATGCAAGATAATGAAATTAATTATCATTAAAATATGAAGGAAAAAGGGCAATTTTAGTTGCTTATGCAACCAACTTCACAATACTTAATAGAACGATATCTTTAAAATTAAATTAAAATAACATCAATTAATTGATTTTTTAAATTAATCCAATCAGTTATTAAGTAGAATCACTTATGTCATAGCCTAGATTACTAAAATTTCCATACTTACGAATTACAACTGAATTTCTGCTCTTATAGGAATGCGCCTCGCAGTTTCTCGCTAGAATTCGAACGAATGTGATGAAGAGATACCAATTATGTAGCTAAAATTATAAATATATGCGAGTTAATTGAAGTAATTGATGTTAAAATATAAATAAAAAAGGGCAAATTTTGTTGCGTATGCAACCAACTTGAGAAGATTCATCTGATATTCATTCAAAAGACATGAATTGTACCTGATGATACAGTTTATGCGAAGATATATTTCCATGCATCCTTACAGTATCAAATGCAGTTTAATTAGACCATTCCACATAAGCATAAATGATGAACTCTTCGAACACTAAGGAATTGCTTTTGCTTGCCGAACCAGGAGCATGGACACATTTGATAAGCAGAAGCAACCTTCAAAGTGACCAAAGTATAATACATAAAATGCACAGAGACACTGTGCTTTATTCCAAGCAGTTTATTTTCAATAAAATTCTATTTGGTCCAGGCACATATCCTAGGTAAGGAAAATCATACAATTAAATTATATTTTATAATCATCTTATACTTGACGACTCTGTGCGTTTTCGATTGGCTTCGGTTTCGCTTTGAACAAATTGAGAAGAGTCAATAGAGCCAAATCGGTTGAGCGATTTCGAAGTTTTCTTCTTGTTTGAAACTATTAAGGCCGCATAACTTTTTGCACTCATATTTTCCTCTATTTTCTACGTTTCTCATTGAGCGAAACCAAAGGAATAAAAAAAATAGGGATATTTAAATTCCCTTAATTAAATGATTAATCTCTGTATTATTGTATTAATCGTCATCAGTAAGTAGATGGCAGCATTATAAACTTCAAAAGCTCGGAACGCAAAAAATTGACAAATATTCTCAGGTTATTTCTATTTAAGTTAATCACAATTATCAGAATTTTTGAATAATTATTTAATTTTTGTGTGAGGAAAATATGTCCTTTACATCAAAACTGGTCTTGGGATTGGCATGTGCAACTTCTATAGGTATTATCAGTTATGTGCATTACAAACAACAAATAGACAGGCATTTATATTTTTCATGCAGTACAATTCAATTTAATTAATGATTTTGTCTACTTTTAGACAAAAATTACATGATGGAGTTATAAAAGACATTGAAAGGCAACAGATGAGGAAAGCTGAGAATGTATATAACTTACAGAAACAAATTGATTTTACAAAGCAAATGAAAGGTAGTGAAACAAACTATAAATAATGCTATTCGACTTGCACTTTAATGTATGTATAATCTTTCGTTTTCCTTTTTAGTCTTGTAAATAATAAATACATAATCAAGTTAAATAATCAGTATCTGCAAAGCGTACTCTTCTATTATCAAGATTGCTGAATCCTAGACCAAAGTTTCTGTGTAAGTCTTCTAAAGATTGCCTCATGTACTCATTTTCATAATGTCTTTTATATCTTCTTATTAATACGAAGCAGCACACCAAGAATATGATTTGAATCAGAGCCCATGATATAACCAAACCAATTATCATGGAATAATCAAAGCAGACTTCATTGTTTATATAATCTGAATTAAGAAAAAACATTATTATATCACATATTTACTAGTTTGGATGGGTATTTACCATATCCAGCAACTAAGATTTTATTGCTTTCTCCATAAATCAATTTGTCAGATGCAACCTTAGCATTTCTTACAATAATAACATACTCTAGTGGCATTTCTTCTATGACTTTCTTCTCATTGCCATAAAACTCATCTTTACTAATTAAGGTTGTTGTACCATTTGTTGTCTCTATTATGCTGGACTTTGTTGCTCTTCTCCGTTTTGAATGGTAATTTATTTTACTATCACATTGTGTCTAAAATATAAATTCAATTGCAGTAATTTGAAAGTAATGTGCTAAAGGTCTTTTACAATTGGACATTTGCCTGAACAAAACTGTACGATAACGCTGAATCTTATGATTGGCGAAGATGAAAATTTGAACGCCTGAAAAGTCGACCACAATTGAACGGTGCTATTCGTACGAGTTTTTGTTAACGCCGGAAAGATATTTAAATTCGTTGGACAACCACGGTCATCCAATAACAGTATGGAATCCTGGCCATTCTCCGTCATTGCAATTAAATGCCCAGCCCAGATATCAAAAACACCTAAAATTTAATATATCCTACATCGACTGTAAAACATCGTTAGAATACCACACACCCGACCCAGTTTGATTCATTTGTATCAGCAATTGCAGTTCGTCGCCAATTTGCGTATCGGTTACTTCCATGCGATGATTTAAATCGATTATTTTCATTTCGACGGTCGGCAAATTGCTGGGAGGCGCGGGGTTAATAATTGTCGAGCCCGAATTCGATGCACTTCTGGAATTAGAATCGTGATTGAAATAATTCAATGAGAATTCGATTAAATAGTTACTCTGTAAAATTAACTCCAGTCCCGATAAGGACTTTCGTATCGTTACCAAATACACATCCGACTTTTATTATTCGGTCCGCTTGCGTTTGAATCAATTGATAATACTGCAAGACCATGGTGGCCGATAATAGCGTCCTAGAAATCTGTTTCGTGTAATTTTAATCTTGCGTTGCTCTCTAATCGCTGAAATACCTGAACGTGTCACTGTTTGCTCTCATGATGCCGCAACGGTTCTCCTCCAATGGTATCCGCAACGTGACCAGTTCTCGCTTATTACCAAGAGCGTAACACTCCAAATCTTCCGAATAGCCCTTCATGTATAATTTCCCGTTGAAAACGTATTGCGGTTTAAATTTGATCACAATGTAATCCTCGTAGCAATTAACGCTTACTGAAAGAGGCTATTTTAATTTTTCTAACGTGTACGTTATACGTTAACTCGACGTACTGTTCAGACACGGTGCCCTTTCGTAGTAAAATCCATTGCGTAGATCTTGCAACAATTTCGGTCCGTGTACTTTACTATCTTCGCTATGTATATGGCAATCGTATTTTTGATTAGGCGAACGATTCCGCGAGGCTTTTGGCAGTAAACTATAACCGCGGCAGTGAAAGTTCGAGTTCGAATCGCACAACATTTGGCATTCGGTTTTCGATACATTTCCATAAGCAACATCTGTATGACTTAGTGATACGTTAACATACTCCTCGAATGTGCAAAATTCATTTGTCGAAACTAAAAGCATAGAAAAGTGAGAAGAGAAATGTTGTAAGTGATTTCTAAAATTAATCGCTTTTCCATTTAGTACGCTCATTATCTAATTGTCGTTACACAATTGCTTTTATCGACGAAAACGACTTCCGTTAACAGATGACATTTTGTTTGGAAGGAAATTGAATGTTTCTAACGATAATATGCGGTTTATAGTTTAGACCGCACCTTGGAGTAAAATAAGAAAATTTAACAAAGAAATCACACTTGATGAAACAGTTCGCTAACAAATAGCGCTTTTACTCTATTCACTAACGATCCATTCTCATAAATTCCATTATGGACAAGCATAACTGTACTTATTACTTAGTTAGTTAGTTAGCGGTAGTCGTTTACCGGAACCGAATGTTTCTTATTCCGTTCGTGTGAGTTTTCCCATCGACTTTGCATGTACGCATACATTTAGTGGAGTACTTACGCTTCAGGCATTGATTTTCCAAGTACTCGTCATCGTAACTGGAGACTCTATACGAACTAGGCACCAGGTGCCTGTCGACGTCGCTCAACGTGCATGTGCCTAGTGCGACGTTTCGATTCGAAATGTCCAAAATTTTAAATTTGGCCGATCGACACACGAAACTCGTCTCGTTTAGGCAGTGCTGCTGACAATCTTCGCGCGTCATCACGGTTGCTAATTTACGTACGTCGTTACCGATCAATATTGCACCAGGTACGCGTTCGAATGCCCAATTTGACGGACAATCTTTTACTGAAACACGAAGCTTTCATTAAACGTTTTTGCGAGCACGGATAAAATTTGATCACGAAAGATGGTCGTTGATAATCGTTTCGTTTAAATTGCTTTGTACCGCCTTGAAATGTTCAATTTACTTACCGCTTACGCATATTTTATTGAACCACGCGACGTCGCCGTCGAGAACGATATCTTTATCGTTTATTCCATCGGACTTCGTGTTATACGTGTAGCACGTGGACTTTTTAAAGTAAAAGAGTACGAAACTCAAACAATTCGGATTGTCTGAGCAACGTGTCAGGCATTCGTTAGTTATCGGTTCATTGTCTTTGCTTTGGTATAATAGTAATCCATTCTTATTAAAATCGTCTGAAGGCCGCAGTCCTATTGTTTTCTCGTACCTTATATCGTGAAGCGGGCAGTTTATTAATTTCGTCGCTGGAAAGTAAAAAGAAAATGAAACGCACGTCAATTGAAATGATGCAATTCGCTTTCATCAAGTAATTTATAACGCGCGAGATAATGGTCCGCGGAATTACTTAATAACGTAGCAAATTCGCCAAAATTAAATCGGCGTTATTGACATTGACATTAATTATGCTGCAATGAAATTTACAAAAAAAAAATTAAACTTGATCATGCTCTTTCTTTTTGTTTTATTTTTTTTTAACGAACAATAGGTGAATAATTAATTAACGGATGCAACATTTATTTACGTTTCTGCGTATAAGTTTCTAATTTTAACGGTGCGCGTTAATATTTAGAGACCTTGTTGAAATCCTAACTCATTTAAACGAATCGTAATTAAGTCGTTAATTAAGCGTAACGAGAAGAAATTTCGTATAGCGTGTGTTGTACTACAAGAATTTCCTTTTTTTTACATTTGAAATTTCTCGCATTCTTCACAACAAACATTTCTTCTATTTTAATTCGCCGTGTTTATAAATGTGGGCCATTAAATTAGTATAAACAAACATAGTTTAAGCCGTGCCTAATTTACTATCCAAAACATTTCTTTACAGCATAATTTGATTCGTTTGAAAAACATTTATTGGAAACGATATTGTTTTATTCGGAAGTTAACGAGGAATTGATGTCTTATACGTAAACGTTCGGCAATAGTTACAAACCAATTGTACACATTAGACCTTGCATGGAACATGATAATAAGTGAGTAATAAGGTGAAAATGAGGACAATGATAAAGATGCAAATTAAGTTTAAAAAGAAGACGCAGTTTGAAAGCGAAAATTGCAACAATAACACAGATTGATAACGTATCCAAATATTTTAAAATCGAGTCGAACTTAATGATGCGCATTGAACAATTAAAGCGCTTTTAATTCATGTTTACCGTTCTATTCAAATTAAAGATAACCATTTACTAGCGGTAACGTAATATTATCTAATAGCATTGAACGTCGATTTCAAGGCTCTCGCATAATAATAAAAGCATGATGCAAAATGATAAAAGCAGATTCGCAAACGATAGAGTTAAAATTTCGGCACTCACCGTATACAAACTTAAACAGGATTAGAAACTGAAGAATCAACATCATATTTCATGTTCTCTTCATTTATTGAATGGCATTGTTAGCAAAGAAACAACACAAACAGGCACTAACGGCGATGATCAGTGATAAAGGACGAAGCAGAAGAAGTAGCTGACGGAGGTTGTCCACTGTGTCAACGAAGGCAATACGAACTATCCAATTAACGCGGCACGTTGTTTGATTTATTATTTCGCTTCTTTACCCTCATACCCGAACGGGTATCAATAGATTGATGATTAGCGAATACACGAACATACACATTTGTATATACAAATAAATAATTACGTAATCAACCTTGGACTATATTGTCACGTCCATTGCAATTGCAATACATGTTGTTAAAACGTATATGCCTATACATATATTGGAAAAAGAAGGATTTCACGTGTGTGTAGTCATAAATTAGGAGGTGGGCTCTTTGTTCATATTTCTGTCAACAATACTTTCTTTTAGGTACCAGCGTAAATGACAAAAAACGAGTAAAACGAATAAAAGTTGTCCCCCTTACAAAAAATCTATGCTAATAACAATAGTAAAACATGCTATTTTCGATAATGCATATATTGACAAACCTAATTGGGTCTCGGTATTATGCAATTTTAAAAGCCGCAACGAAATTCGATCCCTATAATAATAGCAATAATGGTAATACACCACGATTAATTAATTTCATTGCATAAAATGAATAAAATTAGATCGGACGCATTTTCATTGTAGGATACCTGAATGTTTCTTTCAAAAACGAATTTCAACAAACGATTTCCTCAATTTGTACAACAACAGTATTATTGTGATTATCCTTTTGAAACTTTCTGCTATCAAACAACGACAGTCATTATTTAAATTATTGCGTATACGTATTTCGTCTTGGGTTACAACATTATTCGCGTATTTGCGAAACAAGAATTTTAATTGAGCTTCTAACTTGCATTCGCACCCGTAGTTCATTATTCGACTCGACTCCTGTTCGTTGATAAGTATAACGACACAATTTTCCGAGATTATCGTTTTCTTTGGCGAATTGGCGACGCAATTGTTGAAAAAGTGCGCATTGTTTTGCTTTTCCTTTATTTATTTATTAATAATGATTCAATAATATTTAACTTGCGGATGATTCATGTGAATAATAAAGGATTTTCTTCGCTTACGTCAATTTCCAAGCGTGTATTTGCTTTTAATTAAATTTTGCTTTTATTGTACGACCATCACGCTCGTGACACCGCATGTGCATTAAATATTCTGATTCTATCGTACTCACCAAAAGGAAGTCCGTGCAATATACACGTACCTTATTTCTGTTTTTAAAGTCGTTTTATTTCCGTTCGAATATCGAAATGGTTTCTTTTCAGCTTTCAGTATACCACCAATACGTAAATAGATTAGTTAGATTGGTATTGAATTTCGTTTCCTGTTAAATTTTTACATTGCACAGAACGCATGGTACACATATAAATTTAGATTATGCGGTTCTTAAGTTATAAATACTTCAATATGGACCGAATGTATAAAGCAATTAAAACCAAGTTTTTTTATTAGATAAGAATACGTAATGCGGTGCTTAGAGAGATAAATCATTCATTTTTTTTTCAGTTTGTAGTTAGTTTTTCATAATAGAACAAGAAAATTGTTCAGGCAAATCAAAATTTTCCCAGCACTGAACTAATTGTTGAGAGTGTCATTGAACATCATACAAATTGGTATAATGCGTTCGTTAACGATGGTATCAATTTAACTTTAATTGAGAGGATTATTGTTCGTTTTAACAAGTTAATTAAAACAATCTCTTTTGTTTTATTTTGCAAAACGAATAGAGCGTTTATATGGGGATTAACGTTATGTAATGCGCTGCCAGTTTAGTAGCGAATGATTCACAACGTTTTTGGATAACTAATTAATAAGACTGCTCGAGAGCCGAGCGTAGACTTGGACTTGAAATAAATGGGAAAAATCGAGAGCACTCCTCGAATTGCCACTTCCCAGTATGAAATATGAAACGAAATTAAGTAAATTTAGAGATCAGAATTTTTGTGAGTCATCTGTATTATTTTCTTGCTTCGTTTTCTAGAATATTTACAATTTTCTAGATAAGATAACGAACGTTCTAAAAGGCAAATGATTTATCTACCGTTTGATTAATGTATCACTGTCGTATTAAATTTAATAAGTGTGAGATCAGTTTTCAATTTAAATGTGTAATAGTAGTTCAATATCAAACCAGACCGTGCATAATATAACTTGTCTTAATAAAATTGAGAATTAGTAGTAGACGGTTGTGTTGCTTTTGTGTTTAGTATCCATCTACCTACAGCAGGCACTCGTTCGGTCTGTCTGGTAGTGAATGTCTCGAGTTCTTACTTACTTCTGTCGTGTGCTGCCTGAAACGATCCAGAAGAGAACAACGATAAAAGTCTACTTTCACTCCCTTCTATTAAATTTTACGATTCGCAATCTTTGTTATTACAAAAAATTGTGTTATTGTCGTTTTTGCGTTTTACAAGTGCGACGAGTTAGATGAACAAGTTCAATAACAATAATATTTGAGAAAAGTTATTGCCGAACCTCATCGTCAGCTGATGCTGTAAGTCATACATTTTTCTTTCTGGCTTGTCCTTAAAAGGAAGTTTATTAATTGAGAAAATATTATTTAGTTCATACTTGTGCTAAAAATAATAAATAAATTATTTTAATTTGTATTTTCTCGTAACTAGGTCAAGACACACGTAATGATGGAAAAAACGAGATTACAAAGTGCAGAAATAATTATTAATTGTTTCTAGAAGAATGGCAATTATTAGCGAAATAATAACTGCGTATGCAAATTAAATTTATCGGTTTTTTCTTCTTTCGTTCTCGTTTCCTATATGGAAAATGCATTCATTGCTTACCAATATAAACAATAAGTATTGTATGTTTTATGAACGTTAATAATAATTAATTTCTAAAGCGCAATGTGTATGTGCCTTGTTGTAATTCGAAAATTTTTAACCTTGGATTTTTCTTTTCCTTTTTCTTCAATTCGCACATATTTTTGCAAATGCTCAACAAAACCACGTACGCTTTAAAAGATTTATGTGATAAAATATGGGACGTGTATTAACTTGTTCTCGAATTTTTTACTTTAAATAAGTTTGTTGCCAATTCGTTTTGCAAGAGAAACTTCAAAAAGAAAATTTTATGTATTTTTGGGGTCATCAACATTTTTTATCTAACGTTTAAAATGCACATATCATTAAACAAGCATTAAACGTCTTAACATTTAAACGTCTTTTGTGCTCATCGTTGTCCATTACAACCAATTAAGATTTATTAAAAATGTCAAGGATCTTGTTTTTTTTTCTGCCCTTTTATGCTGTGAATTCGCTTATTAACACAAACATTTAATGCAATTCGCGAGGGTTTGAAATTAGCGCAAACTTGTACGACACATTTAAGTGTGTTAGTAAAGCTTTTGAAATGAAAATCAGCGGAGAAATGTATTGGATTAATATTGATATTTAGATTATTGCTGTTCAAATAACACGTCTCATTTATTCAATACGTAAATTTATTTATTTATTTTTATATATTTATATGTCTGTAAGTAGCTTGTCTAAACCGTTAATCGTGCTTTGATAAGTATATTTGGGAAAGGAATTAGCATTACATAATCTGTGATAAATTGCAATGAAAATCTGTTTCTTCTTTAATGGAATGCAATCTGTAATCATTCTGTTTTAAAAATAACGTAAAGAAGTAAAGAAGCACGCAAACGCAACTAATGAATTAAAAGTAAATTATGCTAATTTGACCGATTTCTCTAAATCGTTAAGAATTACATAATTATTTTAACATCAACTTTTGGTCATCATCATTAAAGTCGTGCTTATTGCATATTTTTGCGAGAATCTTTTTTCGCCTACCTTTTCGTGAATTACATAAAGTAAAACACCGTATACTGTATTTCGAAATTGATTAATAATAATCGTTAGTTCTTAATGTTGAATTACGTGACATAAATTATCATCAAACAAATGGCAATATGAATGTATTTAATTTAAAATAGGTTGTTATACGCATAAATTGCTGCACAAAAGTATTCCTGTTTCATAAGGCAATTTATTATCATTATTCATTATCGTTTTTCTTCATAGAGAACAATGTGCAAATTATTGTTGTCGTTAATTCTAATTTTATGGCTCTGATTATTTAGTTTTCTTCATTGGCAATAAACGACTCGTGTTTGATTTATTTCCTGTTTCAATAAAAGACGTATACATACACATAATACACATGCATGTCATTTTTGTATTGGATTTATAATAGCTAACGTATATGCTTTCTTCATTCAAATATAGCTGAAAGCAATGAAAAGATGTGTCATGATGTCGTTGACCTGGATGAATGATAAAAGTAAAAAATTGGTCTAGCCAAAGAGAACGCGAAAAAAAAAATCAAATTAATCAAATCTGCTTAAGACTATTACTCACAAAAACTAGTTCCATTAAGTTTTTTTTAATAAAATTCAATTACAACATTCTCGTTATTGATATTATTAAATAAGTTCATTTTTTTTTGTTTTCAGATTATTAACGTTTCTGCATAATCGTTTCGTAGTCAAATGATAATAGAGTTATCTCTGAAAAAAGGAAGATGAGTAATAACGTGGCTCAAGATAGGACGATAGCGTCTTGCATCGCTAATGGAAGTACAAATATACCGTTGAGACGAACGTTAAGTAAACCAAAAACGTATAATAACAACAATAACAGCAACATCAATAATGGATTGCAACCGCAATCCGGTACCAATAAATGGAAAACGAAATTCGAGGATTCTGAACGGAAACGAAAAGCATTGCTTTCGGAAAATGAAAAGAGTAAGTTTCTCCATCTTTTTACGTCGCCCGAGTGAAAGACACTTGAGTGGCTGCTTTCAACCTTTCTCTTATATTGTTGCACCTCCCTTTTATTAAATTTATTCATATATGGCGAATCAATTTTTTCTTTCACACCTTTCTCTCGTTTCATCAAATCTCCCATACCATTTATGTTTTTCATTCATTCAATCCACCGAACTCCTATTTACAAACATAAAAAAAGAAACGTTTGTTGTTATCATTGCAATTAGAAATTCAGTTAAGCTTCTTTTTTATATAGATATAAGATTTTCGCAAGATTTGGAAAAAAGACATTCCTCGTTACAAATCAAGTTCGATGAGTGCGAAACGGAATTGTTCGAGAAGAATGAAACCATATCCAAGTTGATGGAGGTATCTAAAGAATTATATAGGGAATATGAAAAACTTAAAGCCCAATACGAGACTGAAACAAGAGCGATGCACCAGTAAGTAGAAATTCGTTTGGTGCGCTTATTGTTTTTAAGAAAATGTTACAATTTCGTTTCCATTTTAGAGCCTTAAATGATGCGACGCAATGGTACAAAGAAAACAAAGCTCTCAAAAGAAGAACTTTGTTATTGGAGAAGGATACCGTCGATGAAGGCGTCGATAGCGATGAATCGAACGATACAGATCTGGACAATTTGCGAGAATCCGTGAAGCAATTAAGCCAGGAGGTTGCTCAATTGCAAACCGAATTGAATTCCTTTAAACTACTTGAATTCGAAGCGTCCGAAGCTAATGCCAATCTGACTCAGGTAATATTTTATTTCGATTCACGTTGACAATTGATTGACGTACGAATTAAAAGAAATTATAAAGACTTTGTATAAAAGAAAGCGAGATTTCGATAATTGAGAGTAATGCAACTACTTTTGACTGCTTTAAAGGAATTGGAAAGCGAACGCAATAAAAATGAAAAGTTGACGCGCGAATTATTAGAATTAAAGGAAAGCAACGATCAAATGCTCAGAGTTTCTAACATGGTCAAACGGGAATTGGAAGAGATGAAGAAGAACGAGAAGAGGGACAAAGAGAATGCCGTTACGTTAAGGTAATAAAACGTGGAAGTTCTTGCGGTTGCATAGATTTACTCTGTTATTATAATTTTGGTCATTTTTGTATCTTATTCTTCACGCAGAAAAGAAGCGAATGACTATAAAAAGGAGAGGAACGTTTTGGCTCATCAAAGCACATTACTTATGCAAGGCTTAAATTCCGACGACGGTTTCGATCAGTTGTTGTTATTGCAAGAAATCGAAGATCTGAAGCGTATGCTCGAGGAAGAACGCAACCAACACAGTTTAGAGCTTAATTCGTTACAGGTATGACTTTATAAAGAATTCGCTCTTAAACCTTATCGAATGTTTATTCAATTTTTAGGACAACTTAGACGATCAGGAGAACAATTCGCACGTGGAAATATTAGAAGAACGTTTGAAATTGGTCGAATCCGAGTTACAGCACGCGATCGAAAGGGCGGAAAAGGCGGAGAAAGCTTTAGCGGAAAGATCGAAACCTCCACCGGCTCCGCCGTTACCGCCGCCGCCGCCTTTACCCACGAACATCTTGGCACCGCCGGTCGTACCTTTAAGAACGAAAAAGCTGGCAAGAAGTGGCGTGTGCGATATAGCCGAAGCGTTGGGTATCAACGAGACGGCAGCGGACGATAAGAAAGCGGCACCGTTGGGTATACATAACGATATTATAAATCAAATTAAAGGCGGCACGTTCACGCTTAAGAAGTCGAAGAGCGATAATAAGAAGAAGGATCGGGAAGCGCCTAAAGCGGTAACGGAAATGTTGAACGTGCTGGGCAGTTTGCGAAAAGTGTCGAGGAGCAAGATGACGGTCAGTAGTAATTTCGGCGATGTACAATTGTAATGAATAATATTATATTTTAAATGATAATCTATATATTTTCCTATTACATTTAACAAGTAACACGTTCTTAATGTTATTATTTTTTAAATGTTTATTCAATTTATTGTACCTTTTTTTACAAAATATATTTATATGTCCGTTTTTATTTGTGCCTTTTGAATGAACAAGAACCATAACATCCTGTACAATCGTATACCACCAGTAACTGGCAGTCTAATATATAAATTGGAAATAGGAAAATATAGTTTTTAAAGTTTATTTCTGTTTTCGTAACATATTTGAGCAATTACATCCTGTTCGTTCGTAAATGAGAGTTAATTATGAAAATTGAAATTTCTTGAAATCTCCCTATACATATATCGATTAATATCATTATTCCAATACACTAAAGCTAAATTTGGTAATAGTAATATATAAAAGTTAAATATGCCTTTTAACTTAAGCACTAAAAGAACTACATAACATTTCTTATGACTAGGACATGTGATATATTGTATACCTCTTACAATAAATGTACTAACTAATACGATGAATCATGTTAAATGATGTTTTCAAATGCAAGGTATCAATATTTTACGTTTTCTTTTTCTTTCGTATTTTAATTGTTTGCTAATACTAGACATTAATAATAAATTTGGCAAGAACTTAAACAGTCTTGGATGACTGTATGAGGTAAGATGATAGAGTTAGTGCGCTCTTGGGTCCCTTTTTTGTTTTTATATAAACAATTTAACTTTAATTACTGTTTACATACCCAAATGTAATGGCACATTTTTAAAAATAATAAAGTACAAGAATATATAATTTAGATTGAGTAAAGAATTATGATGGAATTTAAGTAAGTACGTGCAATATGTAGCCATCGATCACATTCGTTATAAAAGTCTAAAATTTAATAAAATCGCTTATTGGGCTTTTATAAGTTTCTTTTGTTCGTTCTTGTAAGTTTGATAATAAAAGTTCGAGAATAATCCGAAGAATATGGTCGAATGCAATAACAGCAACGCCCCGATGAATCTTGGATAGCCACAATCCACGAACAATAATTGGGCCGAATGTATGAAGACTAAGAAGAATTGGAGCTAAAAATTAGAATTAAAATCAAACTAAACATTTGTAATGTGCATTTTCTTTACCAATTGGAGTGTAGTTAAATGTTTCTTCCACCAAATGTACTTTTGATATTCCGGTCCCATTGCCGCTACCATATAATAAAAGTACATTATAACGTGTACCATGTTGTTAATTAAATTCGAGAATGTGCCATGTCCACCTAAAAGCAAAACATTATTTCAATAACGCTTGAGTAACGATTTTTTCTCGGAAGACTAATAACTCCTAGTTTTGTTTTTTGGAAATTCAATCACTTGGTGTAATAATCTACGTTCGTAATTGTTATATGTTCTTTTTTATATCTACGTATATTGCCGGTAGTATTTTTAATTTAATGTAATTATTTTACGAAACTGGTAATTAATTGTTCAAGAGGATTAATTTTTTGTTCTACAATAATAAAAATTCAACGGTGCAACAAAAAAGTTAAACAGGTACATATTTTATGAAAAATATTACAAAACAAAAGTGGTTTTGCAGCGAGAGCAGTCATCGTACGAAATTAAATATGGGCGGTTTGGTTCAGAGCTCGAAGTATCCAATAAAATTTTTCTTAATTCTTTTAGTTAACAATTTTCGCGTCGTACAGGATAAAATAAATCATATTCTCGATTGAGTGATGGCGAGATAAATGCGAGAATCTGCAAGAATGTAAAAGTGTATTTCAAAATACGACTAATAAGAATCGAGAACGATAAACGTAGCTTTCTAACCAGTTTCGCATGGAACAGTGCCAAATGAAATGAATCTTAAATGCGCATAATGTCCATACGATCTTTTCGACATATCAAAATGCTTAACTTATAACAATTACTAATAATAATTGAAATGCCTAAAAAAAGAAATATAAAAAATTGCGCCAACTACTTGCTTGGTTGAGCGAGTGCATATTGAGTAATAATAATGGAATATAATTAACGTATATGTAAAAGGGTATTATTTCTCGATTGTGTTTAGTGCAAAAACATTTGCAAACTGCAACATGTACGCTACTATTATTATTATTATTGACCTGGAGACTTTACGCTCGTGGAAATTTCAACGACTGCGAAAAGACATTTACGTTTTCATTACAAGATAGTGAAAGGCACTTAAACTTTAGAACTTGCGGTGTATTTATTACTATCATTGTATTATTTTAAATTATTATTAATTTCAATTTCGTTATGTTGCAATTTTTTAAATTAAACAGAGACCGCACGATGTTTGATGGATTTACATTTCGCTATAATGTTCTGTTGTAGACGTTTTTAAATTTTTTTTTTTAAATATTAATGTAATTCAATTTAATGAGTTTGAATCAGTTCGACGATGATCTTTCGCAATCGCTCTACAACTTTTTTCTGTTTCTTTATTGTGAAACATAAAAGAGCTTGATAGAATAAGATAGTAAAGAAGGAGAAAAGTGACGTAAATCGAATATATCCTTTTACCTGCTAGGAATTTCACCAATATCCAGGTTTCAATTGGCGTCAAACTGTGATGATATAAATGCAATAGCGATATTTGACTGTCCTTTTTTCTTAACACAAAGAATACCGTGTCTGCGAATTCAGTCAATTTCGATATGTAGTACCACCAGCATAAATTCGCCATCTAAAACATAGCATCAATGTCACTTTCAAAAACGAGGATGTTCAACTTTGAGCGTTCTCTTGCACTTACCCTCATCGCTTTCTTATTGACGGAATAATCAACCGGTTGACATTTGTAGCTATAATCTAAGAACCATCCGCTCATGAGATGCTGAAATTTTGAACGGCAATAATAACTTTCTGCATTAAAATCATCCTTGAGTATCATTTAAACGATTGATCTAAATATTGTGATGTAACTCGTCCGAATTCGTTATTTGCGCAGCGAAACATGCATGCAAAAGGAACTGATGAGATTATGTAAAATCAGTTCGACGAATACGGTTTAAAAAATTAATAATGCTAATAATAAAAAGAAAATGCAACTTTCACTATTATCCTTGAAACGAAATGGCCTTGATGAAAGCGTACGTCCTTGTGGCGAATGTTTGCAGGTTGAATGACACTTGCCGTTTTTGCTTTATGTAACCACTTGCTATACAATATACTTCATTCTTTCATTACATAAACTTCACCTTATTATTGCTATTATTATTATCCAGTTCAATATGAGATAATTTGAATTTACATTGTATGCAATAATAATAATAACAATAATACGACCTATTATTGACATTGAATTGTTATTGTACCGCGTAGCAGTAAACGTTTGTTTTCGAATTTGCAACTTTTGTTCTGAGCTTCAAATTGTAACGTTCGTTTACTGATCGCACGGTATTTCCCCTTTGATTAATCACTTTTAATGATGAGTGTCGTGATTAAAAAATCCAAGCTGACATAAGGACTTACTTCGTATAACATATACAGACTGAACAAAACTTGGAAACCATTGTAAAGTATTAAGATCTCTCTTAATTTAAATGGTTTCCTATTTGACATTAAGTGCGGACCTAAAAAGACAACTATATAAAGATAGACTAGGACCATTGCTATCGTCGGTATTGGGCTGTACATGAATGGCCATTCCGTAGTTCTAGGATCTGCGTATAACATGAAACAAAATTAATTTACTTGCCTCAAGAAATTTACCACTACATGGGTCTGTTCAGCACACGAAGTGCAGAGACCAAGACGAAGATATACAAAGTCTATTAGATCATTAACAAATGAACAATTTGTGACAAAGGGTAAAAACCTTAAAATTTTAGCATTTTTTTTAAATACCATAAAACAGGAATCCTTAAAAATTTTCAACTTTTTTTAATATTCTTGAAAAACTGGGCAAAACCCTTGAAGTATTATCTTTTTATAACTGTTTTGAGCAACAAGTTAAACTACCTTAACAAAGTGTTGTGTCCCGAACAGATCCATGTAGTAGTTAATTTAATGTACTTAATTATAATATACTGACCACTTATTTTCCCAACTATATCGAGATAAGTGTCAAGCGCCATCCTGACGAGGCCGGCCATTTCCTTTAAGTTAGGAAAAAGAAATGAATTACTTTCTCATTATATTTCGCTTTTATGAAGGTGAATATCGAAGCAAAACTAGAATACAAGGCATTAGCAATCGTCTAGTGTTAATTAGCCCTGAAAAAATTAATTTATAAAGGTCATTATTATTAATACGGACGTATAAATCTTTTAGAAAAAATAAAATTTAGGATATTAATCTTGCACGAGACACAGAAGGTAGTTGAGCAAGGCATTTCCATGTGGAGAGCGTGTGCCTTGTATTTTGAATGGATTAATTGGACTAGAATAAATTTAGTTTGACTTCCGATTTAGTTTGACGAAATCAATGAAAATTAGCAGCATGCGTTTAATTAACCTTCAAGTAGCATAATTATTTTTTTCTTTCAGTATTTATCTGTTTTTATTGCAGGTAAATAGAAAATATATTACGACTAAATCGTTCCGATGACGATAAGCAATAATAAAGTTATTAAATTAATTAACTATCGATAAATAATTTGACGTAGTTAAATGAATGAAAAAGAAATTAATAATTTGGTCGCATTTAATTAGTGTTTTTCTTCTCTTGGATATACGTACAAACTTTGCTATGGAAGTGGTCAATGTCGCGAAGATTTTTAGTTAACATGAGAAATAACATAATTCTTTCGTTGGTGCGAAATAAAATTGTATAAAAAAGCGTTACAAGGTACAATAGTTTCGTTTAATGGAACGAAATGCGAATTAGAGAAAGTTTTAAAGGACGAGCGGACGAACTTTTTAATGCTAGTAAAATTAAGTTTGCGAAAACGAGCCCCATTGCTCGATTATTTTCTTTACGAAATCTTAACGTAATGATTACAAAATAAATTTTCAAATTCTTTTCGAGCCGTTATTTGTTTTCCACAAAACATTTAAGCGAATGTCGAAACTGATATTAATTTGCTAATTAAAGATAAAAGAATAAGAGGGAATTCGATTAATTTTCTAATTCGATTAGTTTACATGCATTTTATTTTATTCTCTCTTTCAACAAGATTCTATTATGTATAGGTCAGATATGCACCACTGTGACATACTTTTGCTTATTTAGTATTGGGCAACATTTTCTTGAAAATGAGAAATAATAATTGGAAATGGTGAAATTTCGTTAGCTTTTTCTTCTTTCACAAATTTATTTCTGTATTTTTTTTACCTTCTTGTAATTACAGAACACACATGATCTAATTGGATTATGTTGAATAATTTTTTTTTGCAATATCGCGCAATATAGTAATGTTGTTATATTGTTATTATAAGTTCAGAAGAATAGAATTAGAAATTAATTCAATAAAAATGAATGTTACAACATTTTATTCTTACAACGCTTAAATGCCATCATTATTAATTTGTTGTTGTTATCGGTTTCTTTTTTGGCGAAAGATGAATTACGAAAATAATCTATATAACACAACAATGAGTATAAAATAATCATTTGATGCTTGTCCTTCGCTAAATATAATGTGTATAAAAAATTTAAAGTCATTTGTAGAGAAGCAATTAACGTTTTCAAAAATCTCGAAGGTATTACATTAACAAACAAAGAAAATACCAGAAATAAGTTTTTTGGGGATTTTACAGCATTGCTACGCTAAATTCATTTACAAGGGCAAACGTCTTCGTTTATTAGGCAAAGATTTGCAACAGAGGGAAATTGCTCCCTATTATCAAATTTCAAATTTCTACTTTATTCAAATTTGATTATAAAGCATATTACTCGTAATTAATTGACTGAAATATATTTCGAAATTTACGCATTTCATTGTGCACTAAGCGCACACAGAAATTGTTATAAATAATTTTGCAATAAAACAAATTAAAAAATAATAATGTAAGAACTATAAAATATTGAAAGTATTAAATACAAAATACCGATCTCTTGTTATATAATTTTTGACCTGGTTTCAAATAAGAATTCTCTATACACACCATAGATTACAGTGTGTTTAGATCTAAGGATATCGGTCACCGAATGTCGCCCATTTCACGTATTAACTCTAAAACTAATCATATTTGATCCCCTTTGATTTGTTTCCTATCAAATTTTCCACTATCACATCAATACGAAAGATTTTGCAATTTATTTAGAAATATAAACAAAACGCTGTGGATCAATAAATTGATAATTAATGAACTAAAATTGACTTTAGTAAGTGAAAGTAATTGTTGTAGATTTTATTTATAAACTCTGGTCACAAGTCTAAAGGTTTGCTTCCAGCAAAAATAATATTTCATCGTTAATTGTACTATTGGAAGCAAATAAAGTAATTACAAGGTATTAATTATATTCCGCGAAACGTTGTTAATCTATTAATGTACGTACAAAATTAAATGATGTTCATTCGAATTTAATTCATCAATAACAGAGACAAGAAATTGTTTAATATTTTTTTACCTACGAACTTTGGAGCGTTTGCATTAATTTCAATTTTTCAGGTACCCTTTTTCACATAGTAAACGAAAATGTCTGTTAGTAAATATAATTAACATAACTTTCGATTTTTGAACGAATAATTAGCCACATTGCAATTCATTACAAATTATTCAAATTCTTACCGGACGAAACAATTAGTAAACAACAAACCTTTGGTAAAATTTAACAAATTAGTTATTGATAATAAAAAATTAACAATATAACCGGTTAAGCGCCTTTAATATTCATTTGCAAAGTAATTAATTCAAACTTAAATGTTAACGAACAATTTTTTATTCGTGTTATTTGAAAGAATTGTTTTTGAAACTATTAGAATTTCAATTTATAAAGCTAAACGTGAACACTTGAAGTAATATTTTTCTAAGGGTGCTTTCAATATTTTCCCTATATTCTTTTAAATATCTTTAATCTATGCTTTTATTTTCCGCGGTTAAAGGAACTGAAGAGTAAAAGTCTACTTAGTAACTTACCGTGTTATTCATTTTTAGGAAATAATTTCCTTGGCATGCAATAAATAAAATCCGACAATAGAAAATGAAATTAACACAAAAAGGCACAAATGCTAAAATAAAATAATCGGTCGCTTATTTCTTTTTAAGCACTGACAAGAAAATATAAAATCACAACGACAAATAAATACCGAAAATTAAACAACTTCTTCCTATATATGACAATGCTGCCTCTTGCCAAGCACTTTTCGTTATCTTGTAATTTTGCAAATTACTACAATTTTAGTGGAAGTTTAGAAACAGAAATCGGTCTTTAATTTTGCTGATCCCCACTTTATAATATTTTGTGAGACACGTTCGTGCCAAAAAAAGGAGTTAATTTGATCGAGAGAGACCAAACTATTATTCCTAATTATTAATTATAGGTTTCACTCGTTTTCGTGGAGGGAATTTGTATTAAATAGCGATTAATTCAAATGAGGTAAATTCGCATAGGTGAAGTGGTGGGGCAATTTAAAAAGGCGAAATTAAAGCTTTTTCATAAATAAAAGTACAAGTATCCACTACTTATTTAAGTAGATGAAGTAATACCTCCTTTTCTACGACGGAATTGATATTATGAATTCCTCCTCTTCGGTGCGTTTCTATCATTATTATTTATTCTTTCACTAGCTTTACTACGATCCTCGTCAATTCCCGCCTTATTATAATAATATGGTCTTTTAAACATTTTTTTGACATACTTTTTATACACATATTGACACAGTGGTAAATATTATAAAATAATCGTTTATTTTGTAATCTTATAGAGATGTAAATGCAATATTTTGTAACGCTCTCCATTATTAATATTATGCCTATTATATTAATTATTTTAATTTCAATTAAGTATCACTATTTTTTATGGTAAAAAATAATAGAGAATCTATTATTTCATCAATAACAAAAGGAGTAAAGAACTTACGAAATTTCATCCTGGAATATATTAATAATTTTCTATTAACCAATGTTTAATTATTGACCAATAATTATATAATACACACTTTTGTTTAAACAATCTTCTTTGTTTTTCTTTATTCTATTCAATATCGATTTATTTATACGTAAATTGCGATATTTTTCATTATTACGAATGTTTACAATACAGAAAATTTCATACTAATGGAAGTGAAAATATAACTATAATATTACTAAGACGCAGTTGATATTCATCTCAACTTGACATAATTCTCTAATTCTTTTCGACGTTTTACATAATTTCTTAATAAAAAAAAGAAATTCTTATTTTTAACACTTTTATTATAATAAAATACAAGGCTAAAGAGAATGTATGTAATTTTTGACAACAAAAATAAAAAGAACTTTTACAATTCCATCAAATGATCAGATGAACATTCTATAGTCATTGAAATAATTCTGAAGAGTATATTGACACACAAGGATTTGGATGGACGTATGAAATCCAAAGGAACAAGTTTAAATTTAAAATTATTTACACTTGACAGCGAATAATTTAATTTAAATAATAGTCTGGAAATTCCTACGTTCAGCGTATCCTTAATCTTAGTAGCTATTATAAACAAGATGATGACACTAAACTTAAGAATAAAAAAAAACTTGTTTTAAAGGCATTCATTAAAAACAATTTCGTATAGAAAATATATTGTTGTTTTTCTCGTATTTTCTTAGTTTGATCAACTAACAAAGTTTGAAGATACACCTGCTTTAAGAACTATTAGTTTTTGCTTAGAATATTTTTGAATGCTAAGGGGCATATCGTGATACGTACGAAGACACGTTTATTTTTATTTTCTTTGCTCTGTTAAATAATATTTTAAAATTTAGCATTAAGTATTTTTTACTTTGTCCACCGAAAAAGAAAATGAGGCAGACAACAACAGTGGATGTTGTTTAAAGAAATGTGAAAACATGTTACTTCACGTAAATATCGTTATATAATAAATACAAGATACGTAGATTTTGTTGCAATGTGTAATTATTACACAAATCAAGTCAAGGTCGTATTAGATAGGCTTCTAACTGAAAAGTTCTTTCACTTTTGACAATGAATTTCTCTTTTACCCATTATGTCTGTTCATATGGATCCATAAAAACACAAGAGATACGCGTTGTTAATTAGTTTTCTATCTGTAAAAGAGAGCGACTGACGAAATTATTTCACTTTAATTGTAAAAAAATAAATAAGGATTATGTTGAATCCTTTCATCAAGCTCTCTCGTTTTTCTTAGGATATGAACTGTTTTAATATTCCAAATTCATAAGTACAAGATCGGCGAGATTACTAAAATTATTCGTCTGCTTTTTATTATTATTTACATAGATCGAACAAACGCTCTGAAAAAATTAAAAGCTTCTAAACAAATTTGCATAATCATCAAGAATTTTAATGATATTACAAGCTTATGTTTGGAGCTTGTATGCCAGGCAGCCAACTTAACGTTTCCGCAACCAGTTGAGTATAAATTATCGTATTGTTACATTTCAGGAGGAGAATCATTTCAAACTTTGATTGTTGATGTCTCCTGCAGGATTGCCTTTGTTTTTCAAAATGTATTCTTTGAGTCAATACCACAATTTGGCGTTTTTCGGAATCAACCACGTACAAAGAATTGCAAGTCTTAAGTTTCTTGCCTTTTTACGAAGGACTATAAAGCCAGCTTTGTTTTTTGCTATATAAAAACCATTTCAAGCGAAGTCATCCTTCCGCCCATTCAAATATATTCAATAAATCTCCAATTCTCCGCGTAATAGAGTAAAAAATAAATATAATAAAAAATTATGGAGTAAATATTCCCAATATTAGCAAAGAACAAAATGTACATTAAGTAATCATATTTTATTTTTCGCAGTTTATTAAGTACACTCATAATGTACCCAAAAAAGTAATTGTGATAACTAGCAAAACTATATTAAAGTTAATTGTCTCAATGTCTATTAATCATTTCATCCCACAATTGTATTGTATCAATAATGTCATTTACAATCTGTGCCGTGTATTGCCATATTCTGTATCATTTATTTCAAAAGGTTCAATACAATATAGCAATCATGTTGATTTTTTTGATTGTCCTTAAAACTCAAAACCCGGAAGATTGAATGTGAAAATTATTTATTTTCATTTATATGTAAGTTGTTTTCCACTAGTCATCGACAGTTTCAAAAAGTTCGCTTATGGAAATAAATGTGTGTGAATGTATTTGATAACATAATTAAATTGGAGGTAAGAATACAAATTCCAATGTGAATAATATTGGAAAAGAATTAAATTCCTTTTTTTGCCAATTACATTCTCCTACCACATTTAATATATTATTCATGGTAAAAAATGTAAAATCATTCAGGATATAAATCGGTGTGTATGATACTCCTTTGGTTAGTTTATGTTTTCTCATCTTCATATCTAGTTTTTTCTTCAATCTTCGTTAACGCTTCATATAAGTTATAAGTCTACTGTAAGTTAACATTGAATATTCAAGTTTCTTTATTTCGGTTTGACTCATTACCGATTCGAATTCCCATTTCTATCTTTCAATCTTCTATTTTCCTGTAAACAGGAAAAGGAATTTACCATTTAACAGAGGCAATTATGATATCTTCAGAATCTGTGTGTATAATTGCCTTGTAGATATAACCAGTGACAGCCAAAAGTAAGCCAAATAATTCTTGTAAAGTTTAAATCTAACAAAATTGGTAGTATTTTCGTATGATAAGTGTTTATAAATTCGATAAATTTAAAATTTGGTAGCAAAAATGCATATTAATTATTATATGGTATTCATCGCATGCAATTACCTGTTGGATAATACTTTTAATGAATGGATATTCATTATTAATTATTATTAAACGGAGATAAGTAAGATCTTTCTTTCCTCAAAATAATTCCACTTAAAGTGTTAATAGATTGAACTGCATTTTGAGTTGAATTCTTCGCGAGTTTGATTACATTTTAAAATTTTCAGGATATTTCAGTCAATTATTTTAATTAGTTGATGTTGTTTAACAAATTGCAATAAGTAATTAATAACAAGCAATATGGCATTATTCAATTATTAAATATGAAATTAATATTAAAGCGTTTGTAATCACTCTGATTCAGGAACAGTGGGGAAAATCCAGATTAAGGTTTGCGTTCCCTAAACTGTGTCCATCCAACATGCTCGTCTTCTGACGCAATTTAATAACAATTACCTTCACGTCATTGCCTCTAGTGATAAGAATTCATCGAGCTAATTACAATTAATTACCGAAATGAAATTCTTTCATTCTTTACATCAGTTGCGTCAAATATACGTATATAATTTTTCATTGAAATAATAATATAATTAGGAGAGTACTTCAATGTAATTCTAATGGCACTAAAGAGATTGTATTTTAACAAGGATTTTTAATTAGCAATATTGATTCAATGATCGTTTTGTAATATGCACTTAATAAAAAAAAAACTTTACGACATAAACAACAACATAAATTGCAATTAGCCTCATCTGCCACTTTTTGAGATGCCCTCTTCATCTAAACGTCATTTAAACACACTTTTCTAATAAACGTTATTAACATAAAATAATATTATGGAAATCGGGACAAAGAGAAAACGTTATTGAATTTTGCAATGAATTTGTTTGGGAGGGCTCATGAGAAAAGCGCATCTCCTTTGGCATATTAATTAGTTGTTACGTACATGTTAAAATGCAGATTCGAGCGCACGCGATTAATTAATCGTGCAGGTTTCTTGTTGCAGGCAGAATGTTTTTCGTAAAAACAGCGACTCGATTGAAGCATTTCTATTTCTACATATTCGAAGATGTCGTTGGTAAGTCGAATGAAACAAATTTATGATTGGAACTCGTAAATTATTCAATTCATAGATAAACGAACCGATGATTGGTTTCTGATTCACAGTCCATTGCCAGGACTATTCATTTTATTCCTCTACTTGCTGTTCGTACTCTATATCGGGCCCAAGTTTATGAAAAATCGAAAACCGTTCGAATTGAAGTTAGCACTGAAGATTTATAACTTTTTTCAAGTACTGTACAGCATTTATTTGGTGTCACTCGTGAGTGTGCCGTTTCATCAAATCAAAAATTGGCATTATAAATATCGATGTTGGTTTTAGGGCATTGAAATCTATTTCAGGAGAAAACTAATAAATTTTACTTGCACGCCAGTCGACCAATCTACGTCGCCGGATGCTATGTTTGTAAGCAAAACCTTTGGCATTGTTTTAGCATAAAACTAAGCGACAATCGATACTGATCTTTCATGATTTTCAGACCGCAAATGCATTTTATTTATACTTTTGCGCCAAGTTTACGGAATTATTGGACACGGTGTTCTTCGTGTTACGCAAGAAAAATAATCAAGTGACGTTTTTGCACGTCTATCATCACACCATCATGTGCATGTTGTCCTGGGGCGGCGTCAAGTATTACCCCGGTGGACATTCAACGTTTCTAGGTTTCATCAACGCGTTCGTGCATATTATTATGTACGCGTATTATTTCTTATCCGCATTTGGCGACCGATTCCAGAAGTATTTATGGTGGAAGAGATACATCACGGTTTTGCAATTGGTATTATTTTCTGTTATTTCTCAAGTTTTATGGCCACAATACTGCGATTATAACGTCATTTTCTTATGATAATTAACACACGTGTACTGAATCCGCGTCTTCTACTTTCTCGAATTTATTCGTCTAAATTACAGTTGATGTTAAACGGATTTTATAGAAAAGAAAATTTGTTAACGAAAATAATTATGTAACGCCATATGAATTACTCTTTTGTATACTGCGGCCGATTGTAGTGATATAACAACAATGCAATTTATGCAATAACTTTGTTAATAATTCGCTAATGATGACGTCCGATTTGCTTTCAGGTCCAGTTCGGTCTAGTACACATCCACTTCATGTTACCATTATTTTTCCCATGCGATTATCCAAATTGGATTCCTCTCATTGTGATATTACCTAATTGCACATTCTTCATGCTGCTTTTCTACGACTTTTACAAGAAGACATATGAAAGCCAGAGCGCACCGCAGAAAGAGCAATTAATTAAAGAGCTTAAGAACGGCATCGAGACTAAATTGGATTAAGGCGTCTGGCAAACACGAATGTTATGTAATTATTAACTTATTACTGTTGCTGCGATTTTACTTTAATAAATCATTTGGCAAATCGAAGAATTTTATTTAATCGTTGAGCAACGACATTTAGGTTTGTCGAAATCGCTTATTCTGCACAATTTGCTAATTAACAACTTATTCAATTCCTTGGTCATTATCATCAGTAGAATTTTAGAAAGTGTTGTTTATATTGTCTAAATAATAATTTCAACTTGATCATTTGCTTTCGAAAAGTTGCAATTCGAAAAGTGCTTCCTCGAATTGTTCTTCGAATTCGCGGATTATTTTTCAATCGAATTGGAATGCGATCGGAATTTTAACAAAGATTAAATCTAATTTACATTTATTATTTACAAATTCAACATACAACTTCTTTCTGTACACCAAAATTGAAAAATAATGTCTGCACCATAAAATAATATTCAGTCTACATAAATAAATTTACAATAGAAAATTTGGAAGGAGGTTGTTTCTATTGTGTTTCTAAAAATTAAATTCATTTAAAATTAATTAACAATATACCGCGTAAAAGTTTAAATTTGTTGTTATTAATTAGATGTTACTTATCAATTAAAAAAGTAATAATAATTTAACACCAATCTAATATAACTAAAGTATTAAATAATATTAATAACATAATAATAGCCACAGTCATCATTTATTTTTGTCCTCCATTGAGCATTCGGTATTATTATTTTGAATAATCTTCTTTGGTTTCATGTAAGCTTTTATGTAAAAATCGCCGAACAAGTACAAAAAGACGACGACGTTTGCGACGAAGAAGAACGTCAGCGCTTTCGGCATTTTGCTATCCATTAGTATTAAGGAGAACAAATAAACTAGCATTATGCAAAATTGTGTCTGAAACAGATTAAAAAGAAAATTTATAAATCAGGTTACAAATTAAAACAAATTCGCTTTACCAACTGGATCCAAGTCATGTATTTCTTCCACCACAAATATTTCTTATACTTTGGTCCTAATGCTGCTATGAAATAATACGTGTACATAATAACGTGGACGAGCGTGTTCAGAAAGCCTATTACGAGACCTTGAGGTCCTAAAACAGTCCCAATAATTTCGTTTATTTCATTACCATCCGTATAGATTAATTTTTACCTGGCAAAAATTTCAAGTAACACCACGAGAAGAACATCGTGCACGAATGATGGTAGACGTGTAAGAAAGTCACCTGCGATTGCTTTTTCCGTAACACGAAGAAGACGGTGTCGAGTAATTCGACGATTTTGGAAAAGAAGTACCACCAAGCCACGCGACTGAGCTGCGAAACGTTAATTTTTTTGTTAAATCAAAATGTAATTTGATGCTTCCGTATTTGGGCTTACAGAAATTGGAAAATCTCGGTCGCCGTCCGCTAACGTGCTCGTCAATACGGGCGTGAAATTAACGAATAACGCGTGACTACATAACCATATACTGAATAATACTTGATATGCGTTATAAACGATTAGGACGGTCGTTAATTTAAAAGGTTCCCGATTTTCCATCCATCTCGGTCCACCTTTTAAAACGAAGTATAAATAAAACATTAATATGAACGTGACCGGTAGTGGACTTTTCATGAACAGCCACGAGTCTACCATTGGATCTACAAAAAAAAAACATTTATGGAATAGTTAATTAACAAAAGAAAAATCAATTGAAACAGAAGAATATTTAAAAATCTTATTAAGTCTTCATCGAATTTGGATTAATTGACTTAATTCAATATTTTCATTGATTAATTGTTTGATGACAGATTTTACCACGCTACAGCGTGAAAATTAATGACGAAATTAACGTTAATAAAGGGGAATTAAGGTGGATTAATTTTTTGTTTGTTTCCGATATAATGATCCTATTTAATTGATCGTGCAATATTTGTTGATTGACCTTGCTCGATAATTTTTTTAATCGAGAGAGAACAATTAATTCGGATAAAATTTTTACGCAGAATCAAAATGAACAATAATTAAAAAGGTGCTTATGTAAATTTCAAGCAAACGAATAAGATGCGAAGAATGGAATTAAGATTAATTATAAGAGAGACAAATAAAAGAAAAAGTAATTAGTGAGTGAAGAGAAACGCATAGTTTGCAAAAAAAATTATGCTTTTGCTACTTCACTAAACGTAAACACATTTTTTTTTACAAGAAGTACTTTTTGCAATTCGCGTCTTTCCGTTTTCCACACTTTAACACTTTTGTATATGTAAATCCGATAGAAAGTAAAATAATACTAATTAGCAAAAATAAAACTAATCATTCATAACAATTAGCAGGTTGAATGAACGTATTGTTGCAATGAACTTGTAAAATTGAATTTGAAACAGTAGTATTACTTTATAAAAAGTTAATTAATCTAATAAGCATTATAACTCACCTTTACTTGATACTAATATTTCATTATAGTTTTCTACGACCATATGCATTAGTGATGCCATGATTTACATGTGATTTGGGCTGCAAAAGCAAATAATAAAATCAAAAATTGACGACTGATAGTAATTTCTGCGTTTAATGTATTTACAATTGGTATTTTTAATTGATTGACAAATTAAGTATGGTAATAAAAAAAAAAGAAACGTTTCCGTTGGCTTAATAAGGAAATTCAACAACAATGAACTTGAATATAATCATTTTTAAAAAAGAAAAATTATTTCCAGCCGAATGTGGTGAAAATTGATATTGTAGGTCGGTTCGATTCTAAAGAAGAAAGTTGATTCGCAATCCGCAATTACTGTAATTAGCGCAATTGGAAATGTGCATATTAATAAGTGATCAGACGCACTTCCATGGATTGCAATTAAATTTCAAAGTGAAATTGATTTAATTTCGATAAACTTACCAAAGTCACTTCACAAAATACTGAAATGGAGGAAAAACAAAAAATGAAAACCGAAAATACACTTCAATTATATTTCTTTCTTGTCCGTTGCCTTTCCCCCTTCTTTTGATTGTCGATTCATGCAACTTAAGAAGACCTTCTTCATCAATCAGCGATTGTCTACTAACTGGCAATAACGATTCCGCTTTGCTTATACTTACATACGAAGAAAGTGTAGAACTACTTGCACACGCATTTCAAGTCATCGATGATTATTCTCTCCTTTCACTGACGCCAAATACTAACGATCAAATCGTATTGGTCGCGTCCCTATTTATATGCATTATATTTCATCCACAATTATTATTTGTTACTTTATGTACCAGAAATCAGGCAAAGAGATTTATTCGTAATTCACTAAACGAAAGCGGTTCCTTTAGAGTACATTTTTCTATTTGTAATTAATTAGCGCACAATGAAACTTAATTCAATTATATCATTGTTGTGTCGTAATTTATTTGTTGATTTACATAATAAATAACCGAGATTCAATTCTTATTTATTAATTGTGTTATAATTTTTCTACATTTTAAAGCTTTCCACGAGATTCCTTAAATTGAAATAACTTTCTATGGGTTTTATTTATTGTATCCGCCGTTGAATATTATTATAGCAGGTGCCATTGAAAGTATGCTACACCAACATTATATCTGTGTTAGTTGTTAAAATACTCTTCTATAATAACAAAATAATAACTTTCCCCATCATAGATTTCTATAAACTTATTCATATTCTTTATTTGAATTGACTAATTTTTATTTCCGAAATAATTCCTCATCGGCGAATTCTTTTTCAGTTATTTGTTCGCCGAAGAACAGCAGATGTCTGTTTGGTAATTATTCGTCCATGTTACGTATTTGATTAAAGGAATGAAATTGACAAATAATTAATTTTTGTAATCTATATACATATACGTAGATTGTTTTTATTTTTATTTTTACTGCATAATCACCGAATAAATTTGGGAAGTTATTCGTCTTCTTCTTAGTTAAGCCTTTCTGTGGTATAATTATTCAAACCTTTAATTTATGGCGAATCATTTATTTCGCAAAAATTCCGTACGCTTAGTTTACTTATTTTTCAAAAATATTTCTTACGACCTTTAGCCCATTAATGTCATCACTTCCTTATGCCATTATTTCACCAAATAACTTTTTCAATGTGAAATACATATGCATATATTTTATTCACGTACTTATATATGAAAATGAGAACAAAAGATAATTCTTGTTGCTTCACTGTCGAACAGCCAACAACATGACGTACCTGCTAAAGTTTTTAATACAGAATTATCAGTATGGAATGACGATTACGGGTGAGAAAATGTTGATTAGATTAAAATCGAATGTTTAAGGAAGCAAAATAATTATTTTAGACGAAAGGGTCAAGGGATGGCCTTTAATGGATTCGGAATGGCCAATTTACATAATAGAAGCGACGTATTTGTATTTCGTTAAAGTATTAGGACCGAAATTGATGGAACATCGAAAACCATTTGCAATTAAAAAATTGATCATGGTCTACAACATTTTTCAAATTTTGATGAACGGTTACATCTGCATAAAGGTAAATATAATTCAATTGCTCTAAAAATTACGTTAATCACATTCAATCGAAGGTTGCCAATGTGATATTCAGGGAATTTAATATCTATTGTAATCCCATTGATTACTCGACGTCACCAAGTGCTTTAAGCTTATTGAATTGTGCTTACATATATTTTCTCAACAAAATGTTGGACCTACTCGATACGGTAATCGAAAAGCAATTTTTCATATCTCATGTTCTACCTAGGAAACTGTTACAGGTATTCTTCGTGTTAACAAAAAAATCTGAGAATCTATCGTTCTTACATGTTTATCATCATTGGGGAATGTCATTTTATGCATGGTTCTTTGTGAGATATTTCGGCGGTGGTCAATCTTTTTGCATGGTATTCCTCAATACGTTGGTACACATGTGTATGTACACTTATTACCTCCTGAGCCAATTCGAAGGTAACAAAAAATATTTGGAACAATGGAAGAGACGTATGACGGAAATGCAATTGGTACGATTTCAATTCTAGCGTACGAAATGAGCATAATAATATTTTAACGTTGTTTAGGTACAATTCGTTCTGGGCATTTACTTCGCAAGCATGCCGTTATATTTTGATTGCAAGATACCACTGGTGATAATCTTAACTGCACTGCCTGAAATGTTCATGATGTTGGCACTCTTTTCGGATTTCTACATTCGCAAATATATTAGGCAATAGGATGATCAACAAACCGACGTAAATATGAGCGATTGCAAGTATTTTCGCTTTATTACAATAAGAGAACATAGTTTGAATTTTCCTAATTTCCGTTTGCAATAAAGTACACTTGTTGTTGAAATAGGGATTTCAGGGCGAAATAGCTCTTTGAACAGATTGTTTCGGTACTCATCATCATGTTAAAATAAAATATCTTGAATTATTATTACAATTGAAAGAAGTCGCAAGCATTGTTATTCGGCAATGACGCATCAAATATACGGCTGTTTTAGTTGATATGTAAATCAAATTAATGTTTATGTCTTTGAACAAATGCCATAAAAGAAGGCTCCAATTCTAATACGATTAGTAATGATTTTTTCGAATTTAAAATCGCCCTTTTCGAATCTTTGTCCATCGCAATGTTAACACATCTTGCGAGAATATCTAAACATGATTTTCTTGCTAAGAAAATAACAAAACGTGCTTTGGCCTGAACATAAAATTAGCTAGACAAAATACCGTGATTTCATTATATTTATTAATTATTATTACAATAAAGACATAAATAAGTGGTCTCTTTATATGAACGATAATAACCTACCAAAGCAAACAATACCTATTGTTGTTGATGTACTTATTTAAACGTCAAGCGTCAAGACAGATCGATGTAATCCTTTGCGGTTTATTCAGTGATCCGTTGTCCGAAGCTTTGACTATAGGAATGGCTTACCTACTAAAGAGAGCTTTCTCCGTCTACAGATACAGCATGCAGGAATTGAGGGGTAAAGCACAATATCGAAAACGTAAGAAATTGCATCTTAAAGTGTGTTATAATAGATCCTCGTGTGGACGGTTGGTTCCTGATGGATTCCGTCTTTCCAATGTTATTGATAACGTTCAGTTACCCGTATTTGGTGTGGCGAGTCGGGCCGGCGTTAATGAAAGCTCGAAAACCTTTGAAAGTCGACGGTTTATTGACTTTGTACAATTTCGCTCAGATCCTCACAAACGTCTACATTGTGACGACGATAAGTGGCGTCGCGATAAGGAAGTTCAACTTTCATTGCAACGCAATCGATTATTCGAACGACGAGGACGCTCTTAAGCTGCTAAGAGCGCTTTACGTTTATTTCATATTGAAAATTGTCGATTTATTAGATACGGTAAGTGATACGAGTAAAGAGAAATTGATCCAATCACCAAATAAACCCATTTTTCATTAAAGGTATTCTTCGTGTTGCGCAAGAACAATAACCAGATTACCTTCTTACACGTTTATCATCATGCCGTAATGATACCGGGAGCATGGTTGTTCGTGCGTTTTCTTGGTGGCGGCCAAACGTTCTTCATACCGATGGTAAATTCGTTTGTACACGCTTGCATGTACAGTTACTATTTGATTTCGGTGTGGAAGAAGGAGTACAAGAAAAATTCGTGGTTGAAGAGACGCATTACGGAGATTCAATTGGTAAACGATAATATATTTTACTCGACGCGAATTAATAAGGCTACATTTTGCAGTTGCAATTTGCGTTGGAGATCGTGGTACAAACGTTTACCTTAATAACGCAATGCGATTACCCGAAGACGCTCTTCTACATTTTGTATCCACAAACGATATTTTTCTTTTTGATGTTCGTCGAATTCTACAGGAAATCATATTTGCGAAAACCAAATGAAAGTGGTAACGAATCGAAATGCAAACAGTAATCAACAGCAAGAATAATTTAATAAACGTTTGTTAACAATATACGTATTTTTAAACGAAATTAAATGTTAAGAGAAAATCTTCAATTTTGTTTCTTCATTTAACATTGAAAGAAATTGATTCACCGATGAAGGTCACGTTTTCACCGTGTAATAGAGCAACAACAACAGCAGCAGCCGCGGCGAGAAGAGAAGAAACTCGAAGAACACTTTCTTTTCATTCAACAGTGAAACGTGACTTGCCACACACACTTCGTATTCGCTTCTAGCGGATTTGATATGCAAAGAAAGAAACAAACAATCAGCTGAGGAAGAAGGAAACGAAAACTAATTGGCACACGAATATTTCAAATAATAAAGCGGAAACGGCGCATTGAGATTACCACTGACATATTTTGGCTGGTTCTCTTGTAAACGTCGTTTTAATAACCTTGATCGTATTACTAAATTCACGGCCGACAATGAAAGTTTTCTCTCTTATTGAGGTAAGAGAATGGTGAAGGAAGTCTCGTTAGAGGAATGCAAAACCATCAAATAATTACACTTAATTATATTGTGTACACTCGTGGAAAATTAAACGAGAGAATGCGGAGGATAATATTATAAAATCATAAGTCGAAGTCCACCAAAATTTTGTTAAAGTGCTTTACACGAAATTGATCGAGATTATGATTTCCTGCAATCAGATATTCCAAATGCCAACTTCTTCAAGAGTCGGGGCAAAGTAAAACGTTTTGGCTTTGGTAAATGGTCTACAACAATTACAATATTTTCTAGTCGAAAAAAAAATGTGAAAATATATTACAAATTGATCAATGTTTGTACAATGCGATCATTTACGTAATTCAGAGTGGAATATCTATTATAATTTAATGTTGAATTAAACGAAATAAATACAAACTTTCCATCGCTACTATTCTAGTAAATAGTACTAGTTTTACCTTTAATTGAAAACAATTTCAAGTGCCTAATATTAATTTTTAATTGCCCGAGCACGTTACATGCTTGTGGTCGTTATCGAAGTGGAAAGATTCTGCGGAAACGTACGAAGAGATATTAGAGAATTTACGTCAAAATTATTATTTCCTATCACCATTTAATGTGCGTTCGGTATTTTTCATTTCGCGTTTGGATAATTACTTCTAAGTATTTCATTTTTCTCGTCTAATTTCAAGGCCCTCCATCGACGTCGTATTCTAATTAGGCACGTGCTAATGTCAAAATTTATCGGTTTTTCTCTTCTATGTTAAAGAAAAACGTCCGTTTTATTGCCCAGCTAATAAATTTTAGTATGAAATTATTCAATCGTATGTATGTGCAAGTTTCTAAATGTTTTTTTCGTGTAGGATTTAGTTGTTTTGAAAAAGAAAATCTATTGCTGCTTAAAGTTTATTTAATTGGTATTAAGGGATGGACAAAGAATTCTATTGCATATTAGCATTTAATCTTCGCATTACAAGCGTGTTACTATATATTACACAAATAAATTTAATATTTCGCACTTAAGAAACCATTTACATTTTCTTTGGTACCGTTTAATTTAGCTTTTTGGGTTATTAGGTCGAAACGTCCGTACGTCATATAACGTGTACCGTTCTTTTATTTGCTTTATTAAAAACTCGTTTTCCTATTAGTGTGCCGTTGCGGAGGCATAAGATGAAGAAAGGAAAAGATTTATTATAATAGATAATAGAACGACGATCGCGAATAGAAAGTGGATGTGTCGACGAGGATGATTTCTTCTCATTCGATCCGTTGAAATTCCATTCTGTAAATCGATGCCCTCTTATCAAGACATTGTCCACTCTCGATTTACTTTCTCGAGTTCGACGATTTTACCTGAGACTGGCCATTGTCGAGTAAATGCAAATCCGTTGATTCGCGCACTCGTTATAATTATTTAATTAATATCCTTTACAATTAAATTTTATAATAGTTTCTTTTTAAGTGTGTCGTTAGAGTAAATGATTTGTTTTATGCAGGAAAATAGATTCCCGAAGAAAGTGTTCGATATACGCGAGTAACTTGTTGTACGATACACGCGAAGAAACGTTAATTTCGTTCGATTTACTTTTCCCCGTTTCTTTTCTTATCAGCCTTAATGTTTCCGTTGCAATTGTCAAACGCGAGCGTTCCGTCACATTTTCCGTCTAAATGATTGGTTGAAAGCAATTAAAAATTGATGAGGATAGAAGCTTTGAGAATGTATCATTTAATTTGTGGCAGTATCATAATTCATCTGATTTTTACACATATTAAGTAGATTCCTTTGCATTGGTTTTATCTCAATTTCCGCCTTTTCCTTCTGCATTTTCGGTAAAATGTACGTTTTCAAGTAGAAGTCGCCGAACAAACCTAAAAAGAATGCGTTTTGTGGTATCAGAGCGGCAGATAGTATCGGTGGATATCCGCAATCTTTCGATAGAACTGGTCCTAGTAGTACGATAAATCCTATGAAGAATTGGACCTTCGCGAAGAGAACAGAGTTGGTAACATTGCGAACGGTTTAGTTACAAATATTAATTTACCAATTGCAATTCGGTCAAATGTCGCTTCCACCATAGGCTATTCTTGTACTCCTTTTTCCACACGGACAACATGTAATAACCGTACATGAAGACGTGCACTATTGTATTGAAGAATGCTGCGTACATCGTTTGTCCACCGCCAATGAATTTCGTCAATACCCAACAGTAAATGACCATCACGAAGTGATGGTAGACATGTAAGAACGTCACTTGTTTTTCCTTTTTGCGTAACACGAAGAAAATCTAAAAGAAAAGTTTATTATTGCGGTTTCCCTCGTGCAAATTCTCGTTATGCGTTCGTTACTGTATCTAACAAATCTATTATTTTCGTTAGGAAGAAGACGTGGCTGGCGTGAAGTAGGGCCAAACTATCGGGGTTATCCGAATAATCGACTGGATTGCAATAGAGATTGAATGTCCTAAATATCACTGGAAATATCTGAAATGTTTCTCTTTTAACATTGATTCACGATAGATAAACACTGTAGTGCGAAATTTTATTACAACTGCGAATATGTAACCGTTCACTAACATCTGCGAAAAATTGTAAACGATTAATAATTTATCCAAATTGAAAGCTTTCCTCTTTTCCATCAGTTTCGGTCCAATCTTCAACACTATTATCAAGTATGTGATTTGTATCAGTAATATCGATTTAAACGAATCCATAAGGAACCATCCATTAACCCTAGGGTCTGATTAAAAATTAATCGCACAGAGTTATTAAAATGAAAATGTTCCGAAATACTAATTCATTTACCTGATCGTTCCGTAAGTAAAAAATTTAAAAATTGTACTATTTGATTTATGATGAAGAACATTTTGTCTCCGTTAAATGTTAATGGCACCTTACCACTTCAATTAATTAAATGGACTAAATGGAATCGTTTAATTGTGCCGTTTTTTATATTAGTTCCTCTTCTAGTATATAATGTATTGTACTACTAAAAAAACAATAACGCAATAATAATTATGATAATGAAGAATAATTAATTAATTCCGTAATAGATATGACTGAACGATTTACATATTTAATTGGAGTACGTAATTTACTGGTATTACTTTAGATTGGTTATTTCTGTAATTGGAAATCAATTAATAAAATAGCTCTAAGGACGAAACTTAAGTAACTTACTATTTTAAATTCAGGTAATTCACGAGGCTTTTTTTAAAAATGAGGAATATTTATTTGGGAAATTATTTTATGGCAAAAAAACTACAAGAAGGTTAAAGCGCAATTGCAATATACAGTAGCGTTCAAAATTCCATCAACTTTATCAACAATCGTCGAATTGAATGTAAAAATATTTCAGACTGAAGTCTCCTTATTTGATTTTTTGTCTTATTCAACCAACAGTTTGTAAATTCTTTTGTAATTTTATATTAAATAGGTGTCGCAAAAATTCACTGAATTATAAAAGTTAACTTAGTTCATAAATATGGAATATCGAAGTATTTTTCTTTATTGCTATTGAATGCCCAAAAGTCATTACTTATTTGACATTTTATGTTTATGTTTATAAATAAATTCGAAATATTGGAGGAGTTGTCGTAAATGTATGTGATAAGAATGTTACTCTCATTGATGCAATGACGAATTGAATCTGGAAGTGAAATGCGAATTAATTATTGTGGGTTTACATCGAACAAATGAAATTTCCGTTAAGCGTCTTTTAAACTAAGTGTTCTTCCTGAAACCTTTTCATATTACGAATGCGTTAACCATTGCTGCTGTTATATAGGATTTTCCAATATAACACCGACAACGCTTAATGGGTGATTCCTTCCGTTGAAATAAGCCAAAAAGTTCATACGGATCATGGTCAGAAAATACTTGGCTTCGAGATATCGACCGTCAAAGAGCGGTTTCAAACGCGCAATTTAATTCATTGAAAATAAACGAAAGCATATTTTCTTTTCTGGTTTGGGGCATTTTAATTTCAAGAAGGCTCCTGCGTTCTTTTACGTTATTATAAACTTTGAAAAGCGTCTGGAAAATGTCTTTCTTTTCTCGACAGTCTACTTTTTTCCAAAAGCCCAAACTTTTTGCCTCTAAAGTTTTGACAATTTTGAATGTCCAGCAGTACCATAAAATTTCGTTACTATTCATGGGGATAATTACCATATTAAAGTGATGGTAAATGTGTAAGAAGGTAGTCTGATTCCTTTTCATGCTGAAGAAAATCGGAAAATTTTATTTTTCGTTTAGTTAATGGAAAGGGATGAAATCATACACAGTCACTTTGTCAAACGAGTCAATTATTTTTGTTATAAAATATAAACATGCACCATCGAGGTTTTCTAAATATAACGCTATTTAACTGACGAGATTTAAAATTTGTTATTCAATTTGGTAGCACTTAATCGAATATCTTACCTTCATACATATATAAAAATCCCAATTATCAACCAGAGTATTCTTTCAGCAATTTGGTTCAGTAGAAAAACAATTTACTAAATAGATATTTTGATTTTGCAATGCACTGAAACTTAAGAAAAAGGACCGAAAACTGTTGATCTGGTAATTGGCGAAAAGGCTAATATGAAAAAGGAATAATATAAACATTTACAATTGCGAATCGATAAACTTTTCCTTCTATTGAATGCAGTTTATAGTTTATTCATAGTGGCGTTATAATTTCAAAGTTTGTCTTAAAACATAGCAATAATAATAAAGTTATAAGCAGTAAATGATTAAATAGTCATCGCAAATATGACGACAAATTCGACAAATTGGACATGAAAACTACATGAGATCTGAAAACATTTTATTTTAATTACAAAATCCATTGGAATTAATACTAGTTATTCTAAGATTTAAAAACGTAATTTTTATTTAATTAAATTCTTTTTTCATGTTTATTGCGTAAATTAAAATTTCCAACACTCTTCAGCAATTCAGACTCGATCTCTTTACTGTATACCGTTGTCTGCGATCCGTCCTTTTTCTTGTAGATGTAAGTTTTTAGGTAAAAATCTAAGAATAACGATATCATAAATATATTTTGCACGATGAATGCCCATGCGGCCCACGGCGGTATATTGCAATTATCCGATAAGGCAATACGAACGATGATCACCATCAGTATGAAAAATTGGACCTAAGAAGGAAAAATGGAATCGATGAGCGGTTTCGTTTTTTCGTGCTAACATATTCTCACCAATTGCATTTCCGTAATGTTCCTCTTCATTTTGATTAATACGTCCTTCTCTTTCATCTTGACGCTTAATAAATAATAGCCATACATGAATACGTGCACTATGGAATTGATGAATGGTATGAAAATTATGGAACCGCCGCCATAAAACTTTGTTATTCCCCATGTCATTAACACCATACCACCGTGATGGTATAAATGTAAGAACGTTATTTGATTTTGCTTCTTTCGCAGCACGAAGAATATCTGTAAAATGGAGAACGATGTTAGCAATTCATGTTCAAATTCGGCAATTCAATGTGAATTAATCTATTTACTAAAGTTTATTATTTAAGCACATTATTGCAAACAAATCAATAATTTCTTTTTGTCATTCAAATTCATTGTGAATTAAAAATTTAAATTGGTAGCCATCCACGTCATTCGATTTTATTTCTTTTTTTTTTTTTTTAATATTTTTTTTCCATGAGGTCGCATACGTCGACCTCACCTATTGAACAACAAACGGACTCTATTTAATATTAATTAATGCTACATTTATTGGCGGTTCGTGTGCACATGCATTGCGACAATCACTGTCGAAAGGTTTTTAATTAATCGTCTCAAAATAATGCATCGAATCAAACTTACCGTATCGGCCAAATCGCACACCTTTATCATGAAATATAGATAGCATATTCTCAGTTCTCTTAAGCCCTTCTCGGTAAAGTCCACATTATGACAATCCCGCACGAAATCGAACTTGATTACGTTCAAACACTGGGAATGAAACGGCGCATTGAATCGATTGAATCGAATTCCATATCCGGAAATATTTACCTCGTAGACGATGTAACTGCAGGCCAACATTTGCAAACCGTTATACCAGATTAACGTTTTGCGTAGGTCAAACGGTTCCTTATTTTTCATGTAATTAGCTACAACGCTAAATAGGACATAATAGTAAATGAGTAAGCTGATGGCCGGTGGCGTGACGGCGTTGACCAAGAACCAATTTTCAACCCTCGGATCTGAAAATATCAACGATTTGACGATAAATAAACGCACAGTAATTGAATGTTAATTGGGATTAAGCCAAGTTGAATTTCAAATGCGACAGTCGTAAAAGTACTCTTTCGAGTTTGTTCACTCGGTATTCGAGAAACTTTTACAATTTGCTGCAGCAAAAATTAGTTTACATATATGCAACCAAACGTATTTGCACGTTTCTAAGATAAATTGATTAATAGCACTTGATTTGTTCAACTGGAGATCAAATCGTCCTACCTCCATATTCGTTAATGAAATTTATATATTTGGCTCCCAGTTTAAGGAGATACGCCATCGTTCTATCATTTGTAAAACACAACTAAAAGAATTGCTCGCGTTTAATTATTATTTATATTATTAGTGATAGAATACAATATCCTGTATTAAATATAATGATATTTTGTTAATTTACAAATGTAATTAATTATTGTCTTCGATGTTATGGTTAATAATCGATTTTTTTAAATACACATCATCCACATTCCTACATGTAAAATATGCCATTTCATTATGATACTTTGCATTTATTATACTCACTTTTCTTTGTCCGTTTCTTCCAGTTTCTTCTCAACAGTCTTTCCTATCAAATATTTACGAATTCAAGTGAGCTTTACAGGAAAATACGTCTGAAATAGAATTGATTTAATGGCAGAATTATTATTTAAGAAACTGGGCAGGAAATTGGTTAATAACGACATTTTTTATACACGTTAAATTATTAATTTTCATGAAACAAATTGCATAATTGGTTTACATGAAATAATTTATTATTGAGTAACGATGACTATACAAATTTAAATACAAATTGTAATACATAATGCATAAATCTTATTAATTATTAATAAAATTTATTGTTTTGAAACGTGTATCGTGCGTAAAGGGTTAATATACGAATAAGACATCAAGGACGAAAGGAAAAATCCCGAGCTTTCGTTTTTTATGAAATCTCAAAAAGCTTATCAAATAATTCGAAATAAATTATAATTGCATATTTCTGTACACTAGTGAGTAAAATTCATATTTTTTCCGTAGTTTAATTAAACATTTAGCTTGGTCATACACGACAGGCATTATAACGGATTGACGTCCATAACCGTTTAATCAAATAAAATTATTAAGCATTTTCTTGAAAAAAAAAAACGTTTAATTTTAAAATTGCATTTCTTTTATTCATTATTCATTTCATGCGCATTTTGCTTATATTTTCAATTATAATTAACGCAACTGTACTGTACAGGAAAAGCAGAATCACGAATATTGGCAAAATATTCAAAACAGGAAATTCATTCATAAAACCAACAGAATTTTTATAAATATTTAAATCCAATATAACAATATTTAAGAATTAATGAATTGGGGAATACCAAATAAAGCCAGAAATCAATGACCTTATACAATAATTTATTTAATTTTATTAAACATAAATAACGCAATAATAGGTATGTACAATGATAATATCGAAATAATAATCATAAATATCGATTTAGAGAAAGCAATTATCGCTTCGCTCCATTTTTCCATTCTGAAATAATTTCTTTCCAAATTAAATTAAAAAGTCCAATCAGTTTTTATAATGTGATAATAATTAAAACAGATAATTTACATTAAAAACTCGTGTACAATTAGCTGGATTTTATTTTACCATTTTGTACATTATTGTTGTTTAATTGATTCGCCTTCTGGTCGCCGATGTACGATCTAATGTAGAATCTGCCAAACAAATAGAAGAAGAACATGGCTTGAGTGCCCAACAGAAACACGATCACTTTCGGATAATTGCATTGTCTAAATAGGACTTGGAAATTGTGAATGAATATTATGCAGAATTGAATCTGGAAGAGAAAGAAACGAACATTAATTAATTTCAATTACAATCGCAGATCGATAATTGCAGAAATTGCATAATCACCTTTCCAATCGGTTCGCTTTCAACTAAATTCACTTAATATTATTATTCGTATCAATATTGATACGACCACTTATTCATACAGGGAACTTTTAAAACTGCCACTTTCAATAATGGATCGATGTCTCAACCGCGAGAAGTGAGCCGAAGCAAAATTTCATCTTCGAAATACGCGTAAGCGCAATTATCATTTTATGAATATTACGACATTTTATAGCCGAACGTTACGTAATATCGAATTTCTTTTTATAACAATATAATAATCCAATCGTCTAAATTATCATTATTACGTTTCGTTCGGTTTTTGACTGAGTTGAAATTTGGACAAACGATTACTCAACGCATGTTAACCGTGTGGGATATTTCCTTGACATTTCTCGGATATCTCTTTTCGCGTTTAAAATCATCGCGCTCTCACTTCTCCCATCTCTCCATCATCGACGAGCATAAACCACAATTTACTCACCATTTGCATTGCCGTCAAATGTTTCTTCCACCACAAGTATTTCTGATATTGCGGTCCCAACGACGACAGTAGATAATAAGAGTACATAATGATATGAATAAATGAGTTAATCAATCCGAGCAATGTACCATGACCACCTGAAAAAAAATCGTTCACATTAATACTCATTAATTGTTACAAAGTTCCCTCGTTATTTGTCAATGCCAAATCTAATTGTTACTTGACGTCGTCGAATTTGTTCGAATTACCTGGAAGAAATCTTGCACCGATCCATGCGCAAACAGGCATCATCGCGTGATGGTACAAATGCAGGAACGAGACCTGATTCATTTTCTTTCTCAACACGAAGAAGACCTTTCAATATTGAATTGTACTCGATTAGTGCACCGATCGAACGACTGCGAAAACGTACTTACCGTATCTAATAATTCGGTTATTTTACAAAAGAAATACCACCATACGGCCGATGCCATCTGAAATGAAAATTATTCACGTGAGATTATGCATCTCGTTAGATTATTTATATTTCGCCAAAAAAATGCGTTTTGTATGAATCAACGTTCTTCTTTTCTTCTTTTTGCACCGAGTAATGTTGAAATTATTATAAACCAGTAAAAACAACTTCGCCTTGAATTTCCTTTTTTCTTTGTCCATCTTCTCGTTCTTTTCAAATTCGATTTAATTGCAATTCATTTGAAATTTAACGTGGAATACTTTGTTCAACTCTTTAACGTGCGCTTCTTATTTAAATTACTTTGGATGCTTCGCAAGAAAAGAAGTTGATTCGCAGAATTCCGAGCTCATCTCCGGCGGTGGTTGTCAACGGGGTCTTTGTTATAGTACTCGGATGGACTTAATGTTAAAAACTTGTTTGTAAGGTCGAACGCATCTAAGATGATGCGAAGAAAAAAGTCCATTTTTAAGTACGCCTCGCTTTAGATGGCCTCGAAGTTTGCAAATAATACAAATCAACGTTTCTGAATTACTTACCCTGACTGCGGTCGGATCGTTGGAATAATCCACCGGTTGACATGCGAAACTGTATTCGCCCATCCAACCACCGTTTAGACCCTGGAAAGAAATAACAGTTCAACAATGTATGCGTATTGTGCAATTAGCAAATAACATATGCTTCCTGTAGTTGTAGTTGATGTAAAATGCGAACACAAAAGCGAATAAATAAATAAACGCAAAAGGAAATTGAGAAATGTTGCACACAAAAAGGATCGAGAAAGAATTGTGCAATTAATCTCTCGACGCGTTCAATGTTTAATCGCGTTAAAAAGTTCACTTCTTGCTTATAAAACGACGTTAATAAATTATAATTAATTCGCCTTTTCTTTCATTCGCAAAATGATGTTATACAATCGGACACAAAGGTTTTGAAAATTTAGCGTAGATTCTTGAATAGTCGCGAAATTATTCAATTTCACTTTTTTTTTAATGGGTTTGCATTTTGCGTCCGATATGTATTGAATAAATTATGAAATAATTAAAGTCAAGTAATAACAATAATTGTAATCTAAATAATTGAATCCTTTTGAATGAAATTTCAATACGGATTATATAATCGCGATTGAGAAATGTTTCGCCATTGCTCCCATAATAAGTTCGATATCAATTAGCATCTGACACAAAATTGTTTAATTAACGCGCCAGATTATTTCCTAATTTCATTTCTAATCGACATGTGCCCGCGTATTATTATTTGTTCTGGTTCTACCGCATGAACGAGTGCGAAGTAATTAAAAGACACGAAATCATCGCGTCTCGGTTAATGCTCAACTTAACTCACTTGAAATGACGAAATTTGCCAATTATTCGCGACCACTTTTTCTTTCTATTGCAAGTTTACAATTAGAACGCGATTTGTTTTTCGCTTCATAATAACCGTCGATTAAACTCACAATTTCCCTGTGATACTCACCTCGTAAACTAAGAATACGCTTAAAAGTACTTGTACGGCATTATAAAGTATTATAGCGTTCTTTAAGTCGTACGGTTTCCGATCTTTCATGTACCTAGGGCCGGCGTAGATGCAAAAATATAAATATGTTGCTAATATCGTTATTAAAGGTCCCGGCGAGCTCATTAGAAACCAGTCGGACGTTCTAGGATCTAGAATACAAAGTAACATTTTAGAAATGCTAGAGAAGATTATCCTTAAATACGAATAATTAGGTCAAGAATTGGAAATTCCTCGTGTTTATCACAATACAACAGCAACCTACATATATGGGTTTTTCATACAAATTATTTGTTATTAATGAATTGAACCTGGCTAATGAAGATTTAATTAAAAACCAGGATTTATGGCGTACATTCTTGCTTTCGTAAAGTAACACCTTAAATATTGGATATTAAAAAACGAGTATACCTAAAATACGGAATAGGACAATTAACACCATTCTCTCTATACAAGTTCATGAACACCGCAGGAGATTTTATTTTATTTTGTTGTATGTATTCCAGCAAAACTATTATTACCGTCTTTTTTGTAGGCAGAACACGGTTTCGAAGGTTATTCACTAAAGATTTGTTAATTGGACTCTCCACATCTGACATGAGTAATATTTAATTGTTTATTTTTATCTAGATTCTACTTCAATCTTCAAGACCATTTCTCTATTAGTAGTAAACTGCTATTTTTTCTCGTTATTTGTATTAGTGGAGGATAATGCGAAGGACGCTCATCGGTTCGCCATAAGACAGTAGAAAGTAAGATTTACGTTAAAAAGCTAGTTCATTACGAAGCAGGTTTGTTGGTCTGAAAATTGCAAAAGTTTGTTTTTGCTGTGTCACTGCCATCACACTTTTTATTCGCTGAACACAAATTTTCATTCACATCAATTATTTTATATGAAAAGTTGTTAATTATAATCAACAACAAATCTTCATCATCACAATCAAAATATGACGTAGTTTAACACAGGAATAAACAACTAATGGTTGGAATTTTATTTTGCCATAAACGAATTTCGCTAATTTTTTTCTTTTTGTATTTCTCCTTTGCGAAATTTTCCTTAATGTGCTTTGTTGTTATTCAGATTTACCCAAGACAATTAATTCACACATGAATTTCATTATTTAATTATTTACATAACGATTAAGCGAAGAGATGACGGTTGAAGAACCGCAACGGATTTGCGTCTTTTAGATATTTATGAAATCTTAAATTTCTTACATCAAAGAAAAATTATTTTTAAACGTTATTCATTTTCGAATGAATATTCTTACTGTGGAAAACACTTTTCTCTCATCGGGATTACCTATTATTTCCGAAGCAATGTAAAAATTAATTAAAGCCACTAATAATTGTAAATTATGAATTTTTTTATTGTATAATAGACTTACCACTTTTGGTTTCCATAAAATATCTATAATAGTCCACTATCAATGAAAACCCTGTTGCCATTGTGTCCTATTGTAACAGAAAGAAATAAAAGTGAGTTTGAATAAATTTCGCCGATTTTTTTTATTAAATTGGGAATCCGTAAAAAATTTTACATATATTTTTTTTCAGTTTCAATTTAAACAATTACTTAATTATATAACAATAAAAAAATTAACCATGATAATGAGTAATTAAATTTGGTATTGTGTGTTTGATGCCTACGATGAGTACGAGAATTCTTTAACAATTCATTTTGTTGCATTTTAATTACAAACGTTCAAAAAAACCTTTTGATTTTTTTGTTCCTTTTTTCGCCAATAATTAATCAACGATTCAATTGATTTTCGTATAATTATTATTGCGTTCTTGTTTTGTCAATTAAATGATATGCTAATAATAATTATAATTGCCTTTATCTCGTTTGTCCGCAGACTAATTTGTTTGTAATTAATCCGTTTAAAATTTCGAATAAATTTCAATATTTTAAGTAATTCTTAATTAATTTGTCTATTCATTGTACAAATAGCTTATTAAACGCTCAATCACGCGTATTGTTTTTCAAGTGCTTTTAGAACTTTGCGATGCTTATAACAGTAACGTAATGTTTTTATTATATCATCCACAACACAAATATATTTTAGAAATAATAATTTGGTGTTTTCTTGCCTGCATAGTTATGTAATAATTTATTTTTATTTTTGAAAGTTTATTTAAATTGCTCCTCACCAAAGATTGTTGCAATGTCGCATGGGAATCCTAACATATAATTATGAGGTCTGGTCATAAAAGAAAGAAAATTCTTGATGTATTTTCTTCTATAGAAAGATATCCTGTTTACGTATGTTGAAATTATTCGTTTTGTTCCAATTGATTAAATGACAAACGAGTGCTATTAAAGGATTTATTATTTATTGTTGTTCTTTTGTGTTTTAATAAATATCACGGTCAATCAATAACACTGCAAATTAATTTTGGACTTTAATTATGAAAATCATCATTCGCCACAGGCACCACTCGTCTATTTCCATTCATCATGAAATCTCACAATCTTTAATTGAACTTCATTATTTTATTACCTTAGTTTCGGTAATTATCTTTAGAAAGTGAATTTTCTTGCTTTTCACTAATATACTTGTTTTTGCTTTTCATAAGTAATAGGAAACAAGACTGGACAGTCTGTATTATTATCATTACATTCATCAACTATAATAATTGCAATTATTGCTGTTATTATTTCAAATGTCTATTTATTTTCAGCAAATTGTTATTATTATTAAAGTATTTGCGAGTGCCTTGTTTGTTACAGTTTCATAAACACACAACGGCAGAGTTAAAGGAGACAACGAATCGTTTCGACTGTGTCTCTTTTCATTTACCTTTTAACCGCATTTTAATGTTGCTCCTTTTTCCAGGAGGTTTCTTTCCTTTTTTGCGACAATTTTCTTAGTTATTTAAGAGAAGAAAATAATCTGGAAATACGCAAGTGAACACACAAAAAGCAATTACCGCACGCGCGTTTTAAATTTCGCTTAGCACACCATTTAATTAATTTTTAATTAAATACGATTCAGATTCCTTTTTATTTAATTGATGGACGTTTTTCTTTTAATAAATTGTTCTCTATTATTTTATTATAGTAAAAGATTAAGATTGTGTAGAATTCATGGAATACTGACATAAATTGCATCGTATAATTTCGATATTAATATGCACCAAAGATGCAACATACATTATTAATCCTATAATATATTTATTACTATTAGCAATAAATTCATCTATAAAACTATTAATAAAACGAAGAATGTCAAGAAGAAAATATTGTACTTACTTAACTAGTCTTTTTTAATTTGGTACGATATAAAAGATATCAATGCACGATTATCACAAAATAATGTCCTAACTTAAAACCGAAAAGTTTGAATAAGTTTTGCTTCAATTTTTGGTTTCTAGAGGTTTCCCGGTTACTCTTGAAAAATATCTTAATTATTTGCCTGGCGCAATCTATTTCGGCCCCTTATGTCGGTTGCCACCAAGAAACTATTTGAATTTACACTCCTTGTGAGAGCACTCTTAGCGTGTGTTGTAATTTCTACTCTCGCTATCGTTTTACAGGTGAATTTATTTATTGTTTGCTAGCTTCTCTTATTCTTATTGCAACAACAACAACAACAACGTTCACTACTCCAAAGATTTTTCATGGTGGGGGATTTACCTACTACAAATGTTCATGAGGCAAATTAAAATTGAAAAAAAAAAGTTTTAATGCCTATCCAACGCACCTATAACATAAATCGCATGCTGTTTATGCATTAATTTAAGAACAAAAGAAGTTAGTTGCAATTAGAGGCAATTCATAAAAAGATCTTATTACATTTTTATGGAAAACTCGTCTCATTATGGATACTTAATCTAATTAAATATATGCAGGAAATTTTCGTATTTCAAATAATTTCCTAATCAACCTTTGATGTGTGATCTTTGAGACAAGCACTTCTTGGTCCGTGCGTTAAGATATGTTCGCTGAAGGAAAATGCACAAGGACAAACTATTAATTTGTTGTTTACAGATCTTAAACTTTTTTTTTCTTTTGAATATTATATATTAAATTAATGAATTTATTACGTTTAATGAACATCAGTTGAAAACCTCGCACATAACGCGTAATTGTAGGCTTTAAACAAAGGTCGACGCATTGGAAAAACTTCACTAGTAAATTGCCTTTGCAACACGTGCAATTATATTTCAGTTAGGGCTTTATTAATTTACGCCATGGTTTGTTTAAGTTTGTAGATTTATATCTTCGAAGTTAGTTTTTTTAAGATAAACTAAATCCCGATTTGTATTATCATCTCTTGCATAATATTACCACCAAGTTTCTTATTACTAATTTTTGAAGATCACTCATGTCAATATTCTTCTTTGCTTGAACTACAAATTGACGCATTAGAAAGTAACCATATATTTTTGCATAAATAAATATAATTTAATAAAACTGATGATTAGTTATTCCTCAATAATTTCATAACTTTTTATTAATTTAATGCCTTTTGGGACTGTATTACTGTAATTAACACAAGTAACTATTTTCAATTAGCAGTTACATGAAACATGCTTAATAGAATTAATATTCTGGATATAGCAATATTCTAACGTTGAAATTAACATTTAAGAAAACAGTTTCACGTGAAGTAAGATTATTCAACTCTACTTTGGATACTTCTGTTTTTGCTGTCTACCACTCAAAGGAGGAATTTCCAAATAAAACGTGAACTTTGGACGTTTAAAATGATTATTTTACTATGATTACGTCAAAGAAATAAAACCGCGTCATTTGATGTAGGAAAGAAGTTATTTATCAATTTGTTATTATGATAAAAATTCACGTGTAATGCAAATGAGGCGAGTTCAAAAACGTTTCTGTACCCTGATGCGAACTCGGTTTAAGTAAATTAATTAAAACAGCGTTGATGATTGTAAACGGTACCTTGAAATTAATGTCGAGATCAATAAACAAATCGTAAAACATTTGCGAAAGAAAGGAGACAAACCGCTTCCTGAAAACCAAAATGATAAATACCGTTCATATAAAAAAAATCCATTGATTTGTGCATCATAAATAGAGAAAGGAATTTTTAGTTTCATTGTATTTTTGTCTCAGTAATCGTCTTCCTAGGGAACAATAAGCTCATTAGCTTATCATTTTCCAACAAAAACTGTAAAGTAATTTCATAATAACAATTTAAGAAACAATTATTTGTAGGTTTAATCATTTAAAATTTGTATAAGAATGTTAAGACAAGAAGCTTTGAATTTGTATTAACAAATCCTCTTCTTTCTACGCGCACAAATGACCCTCAAAATATTTAATGATATTCAATTATTCACAACCTTTCCAAAAGGTTTTAAATTAAGGAGATTAGAAAAATATCGTTTACGTTGTCAATGATTAAGTATAATCTCCTTTTTGTTAAATATTCGATAATGAATTGCAATAAGCTATGAGAAATTTTCGAAATTATTTACGTTAATTAAGAATCGTTTAAAATACTTTATGAAAATTACTACAGTAATTAAAAATAGCATAAGAACTTGCTGCATTGTATATATCATTTATACATACACCTTAAAACTTTCTAATTCATTTTGCAAGTGTAAGAGAGAAAATTGAAACTGGTTTAAATATTAATTCATGAATTTTAATGATATGTAAACAATTGCATCATTTTGCAACAAATTGACTTATCTGAATCCTTCGGTTATTTAACTTTAAACAAATTAAGAAAAAATTTGCAAAAAAATATCAGAATACATGGATGCGTAAATATTTCGCATATTATTATAATTGTTTGAGATCCAAGAAATTTATTAATTACTTTTTTGCGCTTTTTATGTAAATTAAAGCTACAAAAATTACTTGTTGCAATTGTAATTGATTTTTTTAGTGTTAACGCTAATGGTTTCCCGTGCTTTATACAGGGCGTATGAACGAAGTGAAAATATTTTAAGGACATTTAAAAAACCTATATCTATGTTCGATTATCATCTGCGTCGGAGATAATTTGTTTATATTTTAAATTCCGTTGCTCAGATGATTATATAATAACATTTCTGGCCGGAAGGGATTAAACCTACGTTTTTGCTGAAATCTGCACAATTCAAGAAAACAAAGGAGTCAATGAAGCTGCGATTCTGTTCAATAAGAAGGAACTCATCACTCGCCGATGTCTGTTTGTTCGGCGTCAATTAACAGTTTCTAAAAGGATCTAAACATATTGGGTCATTTCAACAATAACATATTTCCATTTTTTTTCCAAATCATCCTGTATAATTCTTAATGGACATATTTACAAAAAATTATTTACCAAAGATAATTGCAATAATTGCAAGTTAATTTATTGAAAATTAATTTTAGAAGAGTAATTAAAATCACACTAATTACAAGCCTATGCATACCACGCGTTCGTATGTTGTCATAAACATGATTGCAAGTCTGTTGGAATTTATCACAGCTGATGGATTAGCTTCATATTATTTTAGCTGTATGCAAAATTTGTGATTACGTGAATATTGGGGTAAAAATATAAATTTTCAGCAGGCCAATCGATAAAAGAATTCATCCAGTATGTTAAGCATAAATTATGCACAATGTGAAAAACATAAAATGTTCAATTATATATAGTTAGAGTTATAGAATAATTGATTTATTTCTTCTTGAAAAATTGAAAATGAAAATTAATTTTTTATTTGCTTATCTTGAAGATGTTGTCTTAACCAAAGTATCAAGGTGAAGTAGTTTTGATTAAATTTTCTATGCACATTTGACATTCATACTGTTTCAACTATAAACAATCGGAAAATTTAAAATATGCGAATTTCTATTCCTAAAATTTACGTCGTTAAAACTAATTAATAGAAATTATTTGAAATATTTTGAAATCCACGTTCATTCTTGTTTACAAAACTCGATTTTAAAACATCACAAATTTTATTTTGTCAATCAAAAATTTATTTTCTTCACATAATCTTTGTAAATTAAATTAAATAACTGCAATATATTGCATCCTCTCTAATTATTACCTCTTCATTAATAGATAATGCATATTTTCTCAACCACTTAACTTGTTTTTCTTCGCTTTATTTGCTTTCTTCATGGCTTTGAAAATATGCTTAACGTGATAGAATTCACATAAAAGCCATATTATCATCAGGAAATAATTGTGTCAATCAAAGCTTGTTTTTGGAGTATTTTTAAATTAATGACTTACATTTGAATAAAAAATTAATGAAGTTATGAACTAACATAAACCATAAACACAGTTTCTTTCCTATCATTTCAGTTATATTTAGAGATTATGTAATTTATTAAAAAGAAAACTTGAACCAATTACTGGTGCTTGATGCAAGTTGTTTAACTGCAATTCTTACTTAATTTGCGATTTCTGCTTCGCACTTATTATTTTGCTTATTTATTATAATAAACGAGAGATTAAGATTTATTTATTATCGTCCATAAATCATTTTTATTTTTTTGTTGAATATCATCTATTATGATCATAATGTTCAATAGTGTGGATATTATGTTTGAGAAACAAAAAATTGTGTTTGCATTACATTATTCTATTATAAATGTTACGCAAAACTTTAAGTTTGTTCCTGTCATTTATGTTGTTGACGCAAATAAGAGTAGCCAAGGAATTCATTGTTTGTTAAAAGATTTTATTAACTTATTTGGATAGCGATGTCGAAGTAATTATTAATGGCCATTAATATTTTTGAATTAATTCAACTTCATGTTTTACTACGTCTTTTATAGCACTGCGAAAATTTGCACATGATTGTCCAAATAATAAGAAGCTTTGTTTTAGTAATTATATACTAATTTATTAATGTACACACGTAAGACGTAATACGCATTGCAATCGATATTTAATAATGAAGTAATAAATTAGAATTAGATTACTTTCAATTATTTAATCAACATGTAATAATTTCTGACATTTCGTCTTTCTTATACACAATACGAACGGAAAACAATATGAGTTTTTAAAAGATTAATTATTTAGTAGGATGGCAATAAAAAAATATTGAATATCATTTTTGATACCTACATCCGATGCAATTCGTTCAAAATATTAATGCATAATTAACATTTATAAATGACTGCAAAAATTACATTATTTGCATTCTCTTTCATTATAATGACAATTAATGAATGTCCCTTTTCCTTGTTCAATTACAAAAATTCTCATTTCGCCAAATGACGAAACAAAATTATTGTTGAATTAATACTTATTGTCTCATTGTCGGAAAATTAATTTTATTGTATTCATTCATATCTCGTTATTAATTATAAGGTATATTTGTATATCGAATAATTGTTTCACTTATAAAGTGAAAATTAATAATCAGCGGCGGTATTTGCCAAATAGTCTCTCCTTCCAATATTTGAAGCTTGTTTATTTTGTAAAGCTTCAAGTTTCGGACAATCGGTGATCCTGTGACCCAAACCGCCACAATAACTGCAACCTCTTTCGTCTGCGAAAAAAAAATTCAATGAACACAAATTACGCTACATTGATTCGTTAACATACCTCCAACATTGAGGTACTTCTCGTTCTCCGAGCACAGCTCTCCAAGAAATGTTGGAACTTTCTGTTTCGCTTCCATCAATAAATGTTTCAAATCCAATAACACAGATTCATCGTTGGATTTGTTTATAAACGTCGTGGCTAATCCCTGTTTACCAGAACGACCCGTCCTTCCGATTCTGTGAACTGAAGAACGAAATTGTAATTTGTCTGATTTAAGAAAAAGATTAGTAATTTTACCGTAGTTTTCCACGTCGTCGGGCATATCGTAATTGATGACATGCTGAATCCCCTCGAAATCCAAACCTTTAGAAGCTACATCAGTTGCGACTAAAACGTCTTTGTGCTGTTTCCTAAAAGCTTCGACTGAACGTGAGCGCTCATCTTGATCCTTGCCACCGTGTATGGCAACGGCCTCAACGCCTTTAAGTAATAAATATTCGTGGATGGCATCCACATCTTGCTTTTTTTCAGCGAATATTAGAACGGGTGGAGGCGTCTTTTGTAAACATTCCAACAGATAAACAATCTTTGCCTCTTGTTTAACATATTCTACTTCCTGTTACAAAGAAATAATATGTCTTCCATGTATATGTTAATGTTACTTTTTACGTACTTGTATCACGTTCATTGATGCAGCTCCCGCGCGACCAACATTTATTGTTACTGGCTTGACTAAAGCAGATCTTGCAAAATTTTGAATTTTCTTTGGCATAGTAGCTGAAAACAGTAACGTCTGCCTCTGGCCCTAAAATATAGTGCTTTAATAAAACTAATATTTCGGAATTATGTTACTTTACATTGAAATATGAGAATATTGTGCGAACATCTTCTTCAAAACCGAGATCTATCATTCTATCTGCTTCATCCATGCATAAATATCTGCAGACTCCAAGACGTACAATTTTCTTCTCAAGCATATCCATCAATCTGCCAGGTGTTGCTACCATTATGTGAACTCCTCTAAAATATAAATATGCAATTAATTAATCATTCTTGGCAGTTAATCAGAATTACCTTTGGATTATTTCAATGCTTTCAGAGACAGGAACACCACCAATTGCTAAACAACATCTAATTTCTGGCATGTTAAACTTTTTTAAATATTCAATAAAATGTTGGACAATATCATATGTTTGTTTAGCTAATTCACGTGATGGACAAATGATTAACCCATATGGCCCTTCATTTTTTATAAATGGTAATTTGACTTCTTGTTCCAAGCAAAACATTATCAGTGGAAGAACAAATACTAATGTTTTTCCTGAGCCTGTAAAAGCAATGCCAATCATGTCTCTGCCAGAAAGCCTAAAAGCAGTATGTTATATCAAATGTAAAACATTGGCAATTAAAATTATACACTGTAGGGATCCCTTGAACTTGTATAGGAGTTGGCTTCTTTATATGTTTTGCCTCTAAACCTGCCAATATTCCCCTATGAAGTTTCATATCCTTAAATGATTTTAATGGTGCTGGAATATCAACTCCTTCAACTAATATTCTTAAATCATTTCTTAATCTGTCATGCCTACTCTCAGGCATATCAAAAATATATCTGGGTGGTTTCCAACTAAAAGGAATATATTAGTTAAATACTTAACACAAATTGTAAGATAAAATTACCTAGTTTTTATAGGTTCACTATACTGTATACCTTTTGCTAATTCAGAAACACCCATTAATGCTTTCTTTTCAGCTACACTTTCCAAAATTTCTTCTTCTTTGCGTAATTGCCTTTCAACTGCACTTACTTTCTTTGCTTAAAGGATATTAAAATGTAATAACGTACAGAATTAAATGTAATATAATAAAGCTGTTTTACCTTCAGCCAATTTCTTTAATTCAGTGTGCTGATCTAATAACGAAATATTATTCTTCCTGCCCCAAATCTCTTCACTTTCATCTTCTTCATTTGTTTCATTTTCACTCGAAGACTTTAATCTATTCTGCTCTTCCTTTAACTAATTTTATTATTTTAATAAATTTATGGTAGGTACATGATTAACATTAATGTTACCTGTCCTATTCTACCCAGTTTCATAAATTGCTGTTTTTTGCGGTCTTTCACGGGTACATAGGGAACATAATCAGAATCATCAGATTCACTAGCTTTCTCTTCCCTTCGATATTTCTGAAAATTTTTATTACATAAATATGAATGTTATACGTACTTTAGTAAATATACTTTAATCGCTGGTTCTTCCATTATGTCTCCTATTTATAAATATCCACGTTTTTATCAATTGCTTTGTAAATTCATAATAAATACGAAATGTTTTTCTAGAAAACGTGCAAAGATAAAACGTAAACAATGAAGTTGTACCAGCTGACTTGAAAAGCAACCTGTCAAACTTCAATTGATCTAAATCGAAGTTTATAATGAGTGCAGAATATCTTCAGTCAAAGTATGTATAGCAAAAAATTAATTAGGGTGTTGTTAAATGGCTAAATTTAATTAATTACAATTCTTTCAGTTGTATCATGGAAGTGGTAAATGCAAGTTATTTACCTGGAGATCCTATGTTAGTAGAAAGAATTGTCTACGAGTTAAAAGCCCAAGGCATTTTTGACCAGTTTCGTAAAGAATGTATTGCAGACGTCGATACAAAACCAGCATATCAAAACCTACGACAAAGAGTAGAAGGCAGTGTCACTGGATTTCTAAAGAAACAAAAATGGAAACCAGAAATGAATAAGAATCAGGTTAGAGAGATGCTACGCAAGAGTATATATGAGTAGGTAGCATGTTCATTCAAATAAAGAACATTTCATCTCAATATTATTTGAACTAGATCTGGATTTTTGGAAACTGGAGTGGACAGGATAGTTAATCAAGTCGTTAATCCAAAAATTGAAAAGGTGTTTCAACCAAAAGTGGCAGAGGTGGTATATAAATATCTGGGCATTGAGAAGCCAATGAAAGAAGAAGATTGTGAAAAGAAAGATTTACCTGTAGATGTAGAAAATTTGTTGCCAACAGATTTAGAAGCTGTGTCACCTGACTCTGAAACTATTGATAAAAAGCTGGATAAAAGTTTTGAATCACAAAATTTACATGACAGTAAGAATGATGATGATGAATCTCCACCATTTGAACCATTGGAAGAACAACCATCATCATATTTGCCTGTTGAAGAAAATTCTATTGATTCCCATATGTCAGGTTTCTCAGGTATAATTAAACTAAACAAGTAAATATTAACATAGTAAGATTTAACATTTCAGGTTTAATAAGCCATGATTCAAATAGCAATGAAGCTATGAAAGCAATGGAACCAGACATATACAATCAAGATTCACAGATATCAAAACAAAGTTTGGAGGATAACATGATATTAAGTACAGCAGAAGAATCTGAGACCAAACTAGAAGGTGGTGATGACTCACATGCCTCCAAATCATCAAAGTCTCAAGATTCACCAATGAAAAACAATGATATGAGTCCTGATGTTAATGATAAAGGATCAAATTCTTCTAATTCAAAAAGCAGTACAAAGAAGGATAAACCTAAACCAGAAGATAAGAAAGCTGACAAGAAATCAGACTCCCACAAGCATAGGTCTAGAAATGATAGTAAATCTGATAATAAAAATGATAAAGATAAGAGGAACGATAAGAGGGATACCAAAGATAGGCACAAGGGATCCAGGGATTCCAGTAAAGATAACAAAGAAAGGAGAGATAGTAAGAGTAGCCATAATCACAGAGAAAGAGAAAGGAAGAGCAGTAGTAGTAAACATAGTAACAGTAGTAGTCGCGATCATAGTGTCAAAAAAGATTCTTCTGCAAAAGATGAAAAAAAGGTTTCTTCTAGCAAAGATACAAAACGAGATTCAAAAGGTAGCTCAAAATCTGATAAACACAGAAGAGATGAGAAAAATCATAAAAGTCACAGTTCATCCAATAAAAGAGAAAGGGAGAGTGGCAATAATAAGAAAGATTCCCGAAAGGAAAGTAAAGACGATCACTTTAGTTCAAAACTGAAAAAATCTGATCGTCGTTCGACGGATAGAGATTCCAATGATGGTCAGTCTGGTAATTCTGGTACTTCATCTGCACCAACAGACTCAAGTAATTCGCAACAATCTAATAAAACGAAGGAAAACACAAGTTCAAATTCTGGCTCAGGATCCAATGATTCAGGTGCCTCAGACAATGTAGAAATTATGATGCTACATAACAATATAGCCGATGAGAATCGTTCTATAATAAAAATAATTAAACCGAAATTTGCTTCTAACATTCATGAAGCAAGAAAACTGATGAAAATAAGAAAACATTTGCATAAGCTGGAGCAGGAAATGTTTGAAAACACTATCATAGCAACAACAGAAAAGATGAATTCGACTAATGACGTAATTGCGTCGGACCATAAAGAAATTAAGAAAAATGATTTATCGCCACAAGAATTTAACAATTCTGTTAGTGCCGCCTCTTGGGATGAGATTGAAGCAAAGCTAAATTCTCAAATATATAGTACGAGCAGGCCATATAATGAATATACGGATTATAATACAAATGATGTGGATGGTAATTGCTTATATTTGCCCAATGACATTCCTGAAGAAATGTTGAAATGCAAGATGAGCATCACAAGATTTATGGATTCGTATAACGAAGATTTGCGAAAGTCTGACAAAATTACAGCATTGGATAAAGATAATAAAGGCATCAAACGCAAGATGCACAATTTGGAGAATGACGTGCAAAATAATAACAAGAAATATAATAACAATTCTATTGAATGTAAGTTTTACAAAGTTCATTTAACATATGTAATTTAGAATAATGATGAATCTATTTGATTTAACACATTTCCGTCTACAAAATAACGTACACATATATTTTTAGCACATGAACAGTTCTTTTCTTTACCATTAAGCCCTGCTGAAAGTGAAAGCTCCATTGACAAAAAGTTATATCCTTTAGATATAACAGAGAAACAAAGAAAAGCACAAATTAAAGGTATTTTATGTTCATATTAGAGTGCATGTGCTTAAAATATTAACCACCTGGTGTTGTGCGATTAAAATTCAATTTTTCCGGTAATTTTTCCATAATCTCTGTACTAGCTTTTTTAAAGTCTTCATACATGAGTAGATTTAAAAAACTATCATCTTACATTTACTTCTAGCTAAAGCAACACAAAGATATTCAAGTGACGACTTATATAAGCCAAGATTGTTTAACGGATCTCGTCGACGTACCGGAAAGCCAAATATATTGGAATGAAAATAATTTTGTTGATGTTAAACTTTACTTAAATAATAGTTTCAAGACTTTTTCTTATATTCAAGTCATATAGAACCAAATAGAGTGTAAAATATATTCTTTTAACAATAAAGCAATTCTTTATTAATTGCATGAGATTATTTTTTCACTCTTAACTATAATCATTAAATGACAACAAATTGACGCGCGAGCTTTTTGATCATTTTCGATTTAACTTTTTCTAATCAAACTAAAGCTAACTTTCATTCATTTATACATTAATCTACGGAGGTTTCTGATACGCGTCGCGCTAATAATTAACGTTTAGATTTCATCTGTATACCGCTAATAATCGCTAATAGTACTATCCAACCGAGTTCAATGCAGACCCCGTTCAACACTTCTAAATGCGTTATGGACCATCCTTTGTGCATCACGTTTCTTAACGAAACGGTCGGCACTGTAAACGGCAGCATCTTCGAAAACCAACGTAATATCACCGGTTGCGCTTCGATGGGCCAAACCAATCCTATAACAATTTAATCCGCATGATATTTAATTGCATTCGATTTTTTTTGTGTGTAATAGATCCAAACCCAAATAAATTACAAAAATTATATTTGGAATGTGAAATGAATACATTTCAAAATCACAGGGCTCGAATTCTATCGACTAATTCAAAGATCAATCCACAAAAAATTGTTTGCATCAAAATCTCGTTTTATTCGTATTTCTGTTTCGTAACTTGAGCTTGCGAGTTTCTCGTTAAAAATGCCAAAGAATTTCAAAAAATCCAAACGTTTTCGTATTCATAATAAGTTTCAATGACATTTTTTCACTGTTAAGCAATATTTAAATTGTTCATGTTGTCTCATTTTCTTTATTAATAATTAATTTCAAACTTACCACATAACAATATCATTGGATAAAATGATCCGGTCGAGGCCATATTAGCGAAATTGTGATTGTCGCTGACGACCGATATCCAGAAGCCGAAACACATGCCGGCCAATCCTTGTAATATGGTCAAGAACACGCACGTGGACAAATTGCCGATGTACTCGAACTTGAAAATGACGAAGAATATTACGAACACTTCAATCACTTGCAATAAAATCAACACGAATTGCGTAATCAGATGCGTTAACATTATCTCGATCGTCGTCACGCCGGCCACAATCGATCTATCCCACACGCCCTCCATCCGATCGCTTATGATGATCGTCGATGTCATGGTTGTACCCATGAAGAACATGATTCTGAAACGTCGATAAGAAATCAAGCTCAGATTCGATCGTATTGTAATGCAGTGATAAGAATCATTACGACATAATCACGCCGGGGACCATATAAACGGAATACGGTTCGTCCATCGTGCCAAATACGGGCGTCTCGAATCTAATCGGATAATCGGACAGTTTCTCGCCGTAATGGCAATCTTTGAACAGCTTCTTTTGGAATTCTTGATACAAATCGTACAACTTGTATTTGACGGTATAGCCAATTTGTCGGTCTGCAACAAGGTTAATTTGAAGATTTACCATCGCGCCTTTCTTACGTTTAATTTACTCGATAAGTCCAGCCAAACTTGTATTTGACTCGCAGTAATCGTTTCTTCGGTCACGTCGTTGCCGTCGTGCAGCCGGCTTTGAAAGGATTCGGTAAAGTTGTTCGCTATGTGAAGGGTTCCAATTATGTCGCCAGTACGTATAGCGTCGAAGGATTCGTTTAGAGAGTTGTAGAATTTCTTGCAGAAACATTCTCAAAGGTTAATGTCGATTCTTTTTCGATTCAATCATTCTTACCTTCTTTAACATCGGATGGTCGAGTTCTCTAACGAATCGGCAACTGATCGTTGTCAAGTTGCAACTGCTATAACTGTAAGGTATAGCCGTACCGTTGTCACTTACATTTTTGCAAATATTATTCGCGATCTCGTCGTTCACGATCCCGATGTTTATGCCTTTAATATCGGTTCCAATGGATAGCGAAAACGCGAGCACTTCGAGTATGGGAAAGAACAACGTCCACGCGACACCGCTAAACAAGAGACGTTATTGCAAAACTTTTCGACTTGTGTTAAAGTTTACCTCAAGTTGCGCGAATATTGATTCCAATTTTTCACCATTAATGCCTTGAACCGATTCCTGTTGACGAGCGAGAAATTGCGGGCGACTTTCTTCTTCTTCGGAAGTTTTTGATGTAGAACCTAACAAACATACGATTAGATCGTCAACGGTTTTTGGCATAAAATAATACTTCGCGCGATCCATCGGTGGAGACCGCGTTTGTCGCTACACTGTTAACGGATCCCATTACGATTGAATTGTTTTGATCTTCGACCGGCATCTCATTTACGTCCGCCAAACGCCCTTCCTCTTGTTGCTTGCTCAAATTGAGGAACACCTCCTCCAAACTATCCGTATTGAATAGTTGCAGGAGGTTGTCTGGTGATTCTTCGGCTAGAAGTCGACCGCCTCGTAACAAACCAATCTGAAAGCGTTTTTAATTAAACGGCAATCGATTACATTTTTAATAGATGCCGTAAACTTTCTAGTTAAATCGCGACAATGTCTCGCGTAATTAAACAATTATCAAAGATCCAGTTTTTTCTTACTTTATTAGCCTGACTTGCTTCCTCGATGTAATGCGTCGTTATAATTACGGCCATGCGCTCCTTCTGCGTAATTTCCACCAAATAACTCCATATCCTACACAAAAATTCTATCACACGAATCCGATTTAATTGCTTTTTAGCGTTACCGTTCCCTTAGGACCGGATCTAAACCGACCGTCGGTTCGTCCAGTATCAGCAATTCCGGTTTGTGTATCATCGCGGCCGCGAACGAAACCCTCCGCTGCTGCCCGCCGCTGCAATTTTTGATAAATCTGCAATTTTTCGAATTATAGATCAATAACAGTTCGTTTGCGAATTTTACGAATCGCAAACCTGTCTTCCGGCGGCAGCTCCAATAGCGCTTTCAAGTGTCGAAATCTAACTTCGATTTCTTCGTCGGTCATATTGTAAATCCGACCGAAGTAAAACACCGCTCCCTTCACAGTAAATTCGCCCACCAACGCTATTTCCTTTCGTGAAACGGCGATTGATTAAATTCAGAGAAAAAAGAAATTAAATAACTTACTTGCGGCATGTACCCGACTCTGGGACCGGGAATGCCGCAGTCCGGATCGCCCGGTTTACCACCGAGTACGTAGATATCGCCACTTTGAAACTTCTTCCTGCCGACGATGCAGCTTAAGAGCGTCGTCTTGCCGCAACCGCTCGCGCCAAGTAAACCGTAACTGTGCAATCATCGTTTATAGAATTCACGTATCCGTCGATAAGTATTAAACACTTACATCGATCCCTTTGGGACTTTCATGCACAAATTGCTCAAGATCGGCTTGGCACCGTACGATTTGTGGGCATTTTGAATGAACACCGCGTAATCTTCCATCTTCAAATTCTATAGGACACAAAATGAGAGATTCGGATTTTTAAATCGAGTAAAACATAATGAGAACAAACTTGATAACCTTCTGGACAATTTCGTCGGCCATGTAACATAAAAGACATAACAAGCTGCAACATTAATATAATTTGACCGCGCAAAAAAAGGATCATTTATATTTTGCGAATATGCGAAAATAATTGCACAGTTCACTTATAAAGTGTGCGTACGAAAGAATTATTTTGAAGGACGTTGTTGCTGTCATAGTTCATTTCGCGATGGAAATTGGTCCATTACTTTTTCAAGGTTTGCCGAAGATTTCAATTGCAGTGACTTTTCTTAAGCAAATTGCCAAATTAGTAATCAATTTATACACAATAGTTCCAATTACAAATACAGACAGATAAATGACTAAGCCCCAATCAATAAAATACAAATCTTTAGGTTACGCACACAAAAAAAGTTAATTCCCAATGAAAGCGTTTTCTGGCGCAGCACTACAGTTAATTACGAGAACGGAATTATTAAGGCGAAATTAAACGAGAAATTTTTTTATGAAATGCGAAAAATGTGCATAAAATTTCTCTTTTCGTCTTTTCATTTTCGCACGTTAGCCTTGAGTGTCCTGCTCCTCCATCGTTTGCTTTTCGCAAGTTATACTCTACATACGTAGATGCTACTCTCTCTTTGCCATTAACATTCCCCGTTGTCAGCGAAAGAGTTCAACCTTGACAACTTTATGCGAGATCTTATGGAAGCGTTCCGTCCTTTCACACGCATAATTGCGTTTGCAAGGATTCCACTGAAAGTAAGGCAAAAAGTGGTAAAAGGATATGGTAATTATCGAGGCACTGTTTGCGAAAATTAGCTAAGGAAGGTTTTCCAGCTGACAAAAGTTTTAACGCTTAAGAATTCGTTTGTTAATTGAAATACAACGACGTTTGCTTATCATTCAACGTTTTCTCGGACTATGTAGCAAATATCATAAATTAACTTACTACTAAACAACATCGAGAACTATCATGTAATTGGAATTAAATTAAATGTTTTGCTGTCGGTCAAGATTTATTTCTTTTTTATATTTTCATGCAATTTGTGGCAATTACTTTTTTTTTTTCATTGGATAATTTCGTTTAAAGTCGAATATTTTGTGCAAACACTCACCAATTTGAAATAATGATGTTTTAATAATTGTATTTTCGCAACATCAATCGCTTTTGCACAACAAACTTGAACTTGCACTTTTGAAAGACAGTGAAGTAAATGAAAAGAAACTGTAAAATCTTGAATAAGTCCAACAATAATTCGATTCCTTCTCTCTCTTTATGTAAATTATTTTGATTATCTAATGCATACAACAGACAGCAAAAAAAGAAGCGGAATTATAAAGTAATTATTGCAATAAATATATAATTATTATCGCCTCTCTCTTTTGATTCGATTGCATTCTCCGTTCGCACATGTGCATGTTCTGCAGACGTTGAGATGATTCAGTGCGATTTTACGTTAATGCAATTCCATTTTTATTTGTTAATTGAATATACTTACCGATTCATCTATCCGGACTTTAATTCTTTTCGTCAGATTGTTATACATTTTGCTATTTGTTGTTAGCGTTTTTGCGATCGATTCGTAACTCAAACTGCTGCCTTATAAAAAAACATTAAACAATATCCATTCGTCAATACGTCGAACGAATACCAAACACGGACCAAATGATTGTATCGGACATGGTTCTCATCGATGAAATAAATATTTAAGACATTAGATATTCAGTCGATTTCTTTCTAATATTTTCTGTTATATTGATCATTATCAAATGCCCACAGATGAGGACATACTCAGGTATCTTTTTGTGCGTCATTAGTACATACGTATTGTTACTCTTTCTTTTATACAAAACATATAAAAGTTATTCGAAAAAAGTTAGCAAAACAATCCCGCAGAGAAAACATCTTCAATTTTTGCTTGCGATTAATTAATAGCACCGCGCTAAAACAACAAACATCTAATTTAAGTTGAATTACTTGAAGTTTCCATTTTCGGGCGTTCGTCCTTCTGCGCTAAATGCTATTATCGATTCTCATTAACAATGCGACTCAATGATGGTTTACGCTGTTTTATTCATGTGAAATTATTATTCTCGGTAATGCGTCGATCATATCTAAAGTATGATCATAAGATTTTAATTTATTCGATTTGTAGAATCAGTTAAAAACCTAATTAGAATAATTTTTGTTTTCAATAAGTTACAACTCCAAATGCCTGAATTAATAATGAAAAAGCTTTCGTGTGTATCGATCGGTGACACTTACCTTAATTATTACGTCTTGATCTGTTCACAAAATTTCACAAAACACGAATGCATCAACTTTCCGTTGCATATTTGCGAACGACTGCAGAAATTGTTGGCGAGGAAACATTTTTACGAAGGGGAACGACCTTATACCTGTTTTTATATGTAAACAATTTCAGCCAGAAACTTGACCTTTAAATAATTTGACGACGAAACTTGGCCAATTGATTTTAATTGTGTCTTTCGATTTTCTTTATTTACATTAACAGCATTTTTGCAAGGTGTTCAACTACATCCACTTTATACGTATAAATGATTCGGTTTGTTTGCTTTTCATTTATAAAAGTCTATCATCAGGAACAGGTAATATCGTCGGCTGGTGTATTCGCCGTCAATTGGCAAACCTTGAAAAATAAATGACGAAGACCTCGTCGTCGAGTTCTTCCAGACATACGGGGAGATTTTCTGAATCTTACGTTTTATTTCATTCGGCATAACAATTACAACAGCACTGATTTTATGCAATCGCTTCTCTCGTGTGTTGAATTTTTTGAAATTCAAATGTTTCCTCGTAAATTTCGCACAACCGCCGTTTGCTAGCTAAAGTGGAAGCCTTTCATTCAGCATCTCCCTCTTTGCGTTTGCTTTTCTTTAATTAGAAAAGATTAATCACCACAAACAATGAAATAATTGGCGACGAGCTCGAAGCCGGATTACTCTCCATCATGCTCTTTTGCGCCCATTTAGCAATAACTCTTTCGCACGTACACCGAAACGAATGCGAATACGTGCTCACGTAGTTTGTATCAATGAAATCTGGCAATAATAATTGCTGCGGTAAGTCAATCGATTCGCGTGCAAAAACAAACGCTCTACGCCGTTCGCATCGTCCGAGAATTTTGCTTTTAGCTTAATGATCGACAGTAAATCGATGGATGTGTTCGTCTTAACTAACGGTTTAAAATTAGCAAAAGCATCCGGCGTAAACGTACTCAATTCGTTGTTGCGGAGATTGAATGTTTTCAATCTTTCCGAACCGTTAAATGCAGCGGAGTGTAAATGCGTCAGACAGTTTGGCGAACAATCGATATGATTTAATTTACTATTACTTTTAAACACGGATCTCCTCCAATTTATTACTGTTCAAATTAATTATCTTTAATTGTTTCAAATCGATGAACTACGGCGATCGATCTTTTTTGCTAAGTTATTTTGCTAAGATACTTTTTGCAAACTCTCCGTACTCGAAAGAGTGGAATACCATAAATGATGCCTCATGCCAGTATCCTAAAAGCAATAAGAACTGGAATTCCCAATGTGACCTATCATCAATTTCTATCTAATTGTATGAAGCTATTGCATTTGCATAGAAGTATGTGAATGATAATGAAAATTATTATTCATCCAGCTGGTTTTTATTTCTATCATTATTAAATAACAAAGTATTATTGATGTACATATTTAATTGTTGCTTGTTTGCCGTGACATAATTAAGCAACGATTTTTAAATATCTGTTCATTAATCCTTTATAAGTTTGTGTTTAATAGCGTCGGCATAGATTTAGTAGTTTCTAAAGAAAACTAATAATTTCCACGTCAAATCAATAAACGTGACGTAGTTAATAATAGTTTGCAATGCTTTTCCTATGTTAAGAATTAAATTTAAATTGCATCCTATATTTTAAATTTGGCGCTGATACCGTGCGTCGTCGTTGACAACAAATGACGTGAACGCGTTTTGTTTATGTTTTAATAGTAATTTAATTGACTTCTTACGTCAGTAGAGTGTGTATTTTATATTTTTGTAGTTCTTAAATTAATCCATCAATAGAATAAAACTGCAATGGTTCAATACGGAAGATAGATTCTTAGTTTAATAGTAAGGAAGCGAATAAACTAGTTTGAATAGATACAGTTTAAAGGAAATTTACTTAAATATTTTGACACACCTACCAAGTGTTTTTATTGGAATTTGATTGTAGTGCAATTGCAATAGTTTAAATTATTCCAAATGAAATTTCTAATGGATTTTATTATGCCACCGTTGAGGGCATCTTCTAAGAATACGCACAATAGAAATAATAATTATTTTGTACCACATCCGACTACGACAAATAATGAGAATAACTTCAATTGTAACGCTTATCCAACAAAAGTTTTAAACAATTTAAATTCATTGCGTATAAACAGCAGATTTTGTGATGTTCAAATTATAGCAGAGGACAAAATCTTTAAGGTATGTATGGCTAAGTTAAATTAAAAAAACATGTTCAAATTATTTATCTGTTGTAGGCTCATAGGGCTGTGTTAGCAGCTAGTAGTCCTTACTTTGAAGCTATGTTTACAGGTGGATTATGTGAAAATAAACAAGATTCAGTAGAATTACATGCAATATCACCAAAGATATTAGAGATATTGATTAATTTTATATACTCTGGTGAAGTGAACATTAGCCAGAACAATGTATTAGAGTTATTTATAGCAGCTGATATGTTAGAATTGCATGAAGTGGTTAAAGGATGCTCTGATTTTCTAATAAAAGAATTACACTCAATTAATGCCATTGGGATATATAGGTTTGCTGAAGCACATAATTCTAAGGAGCTTATAAATGCCTCAATACAATATATTCAAGCCCATTTCCCAGATGTTTGCAATGAAGATGAATTGTATGAATTACCCAAGGAATTGATAATAAGATTCCTATCCTCAGAATATTTGAGAGTAGATTCTGAGTTTCAAGTTTTCCAAGCTGCAGTAAGATGGATAACATACGATATTGTTCAAAGGAGAAGATATGTGTTTGAAATACTGAAACATGTTAGATTACCTCTTCTATCATTAGGTCTGATATAATGACAGCAATTTAAATCATGAGTTAATAAAGAACTTTCATTCTTTTAGGATTATTGGAGAAGGCTATTTTGGAATGCACTGATAGTAGCCTAAAAGTTGCCTTAAAATCAGTTCACAACGACTTAATATGCAAAAAGGGCTGTTTGGTTTCATTGTGGGCGAAGCCAAGACTATGTGCAAAGAAGGAAATATTTGTAATAGGCGGATCTAAGCGAGAAAATAACTTGTGGCACAAGGTTGTGGACAGTAATAGTTTATCTGTACAAAAGTTTGATACTTTCAAAAGGTTCATTCTATTTATTTGATTGGAATTTATCTTAATGAATGCCTCCTGTTTTATAGAGAATGGTCCACTGCACCTGATATGTCAGTGAACAGGATAGTACCTGGCGTTGCTGTATTAGATGGTTGTATTTATGTGGTTGGCGGCGAACAAGAATCTAATAGTATCTCTTCCGGTGAATTTTATGACCCCGTATGCGAGCAATGGTCAGATATAGGAAGCATGGAAGTTGAACGTTGCGAGTTTGGCTTATGCGCTTTAAATGGCTATTTATATGCGTTAGGCGGTTGGTCTGGTGGCGATATTTGTGGCACTATAGAACGTTATGATCCGAAACTAGATGCATGGCGTCTAGTAGGTAACTTGCCAGAACCAAGGTTCAGTATGGGAATTGTTTCATACGAAGGTAGTTCAATATAGCTAATGATTGAATTTTATGCATTAAATTATTAATATTTCAGGCTTAATTTATATGGTTGGTGGTTGTTCTCGTAATCAACGATATTTACAAGATTTACTTTGCTACAATCCTATGACAGGAGAATGGAGATCTTTGCCTCCAATGACACTACCTAGATCTCAAATGGGAGTAGCGATTTTGGACGATTATTTATATGTAATCGGCGGCGATAACCGGCATCAAGTTTTAAATTCTGTAGAAAGATACTCGTTTAAGAAGGTAAACATAAAATGTCAGATCTTATTTTAGAATTCAATGATACAATTGTATTTCTTAATGTTTTCAGAACGCCTGGTTCAACGTACCACCAATGTCGGTCGCACGGAGTCGTCCTGCTGTAGCAGCTCTAGATGGTTTGCTATATGTAATAGGTGGTGCACAGATTAAGGAGAACTTCTATAGAGCTGATTATACATTATCATCTGTGGAATGTTATAATCCATTGAATAATGCATGGACTGAATGTCCTTCGTTACCGGAAAGTAGAGCCGAAGCTGGTGCAGTTGTCATCTGATAATATTCGGTTCAGCAAGATTAAGTAGCAGTGATGAGAGATGTTTGCTGTGCCCAAAAATATTAACAGTCGCACAAAATATCACAACAAAAGAAAACTTAAAATCGATGCTTTAAGAACGTACAGTACAATGAGTTGAAGACCAGAAAAAGTTAACATTATATAACATTTATAATTAACATTTAATGATAGGTAGTGAATAACGAAAATATTTATGGTCCAAAAGTGATTATGATTATAGTGCACGCTGGATTTTGTTCGTTATTTAGTAATCTAATTGCATGCCATGCATTCAATAACAATGTAATCATTTTTGCTTTCAAGATTTGATTTCGGAGTTTTTTCTTGTATGAGTTTCCTAACGTGTTTACTCTAGTTACAATAATGATATTTTAAATACTAAATTTTATAGTGTGGTTACCCTTATCACCAAATAGGTGTTAAATTTGTTCTGTGATTTAATTTATTTAAGAAAAACTAACATTATTACAAAACACTTTGCAAATACAACAAATAATAAACTTATAAATGTATGTAATGAACATTTTATTTATAATGCTATTATCCCAGAACATTGTTTAAAAGAAAGTGTATAATAAAAAAATTATTTCGTAAAAAGAGAAACTTGTAAAAAACTTTGAGCATATAATACTATTGTTGCACAGTATACAATGAAAATACAGAATGGCTTAACCATTCCGTGTTTTCCAACATTCTGTACAACGAAAGCGCTAACGTTGGAAATGATTTAATGAAAAAATTGCATCTTTCGAAATCGTTTGTAAATTCAATTGGAGGCGGTCTGATTTTATAGCAGGACCTAATGAATTTCAACAGTCCCGTTGGCGAATCGTCGTCATCCGAATTCGTTAGGTTCGGTATTAGACGCTTCATCACTTGGACCCAGTTACCTTTAATATTCTCCTTACGCGATATCTGATCTAAGGCATAATGAAAACCATCTAGATCCATTAGCAAATCAGCACCGGACGAAGTTACGCCGCAACACGTTAATATGAATTGCCATTTCTTTTCCATTGACCAAAAGTAAACGTGTCTGCGATGCGTACATTGAAAAAATAAAGTAGTACAATTGCAATATCGATTTGTTTATACGTACGATAAAATTTGTTGTATCGTCGGTCGCTCGTTTGGATATATCAACAGCATCCAGGTCAATAAATCTTGTAATTCTATGTCGTTGCAGATTAGTTTAGGCGTTGCCTTCTCCAGATTTTTCAATATCTCCTTCGTTTCGACGCCGAATGCGTGTGTGCCTCCAGTTATTATGAAATGCATTAACATACCTGTTGTTCGAGAGAGAAAGAAATTACGATTCTTTACGATTCCAATATGTTATTACTCGTAATAATTACCAGTAACTTGTATGTCCGATTCCAAAGTGCACTCCATTATTGACGTATCGTTGAAATTCTTGTACGTTTCCGTCGAGAACCAAATCACCGAAGAATTCGGTGCCTCTTTAAACTTGAATAGAGCATGATGTATTCCGAATTCCGCCAGTTTAACGTTGCCATTTAAATCGATGAAAATATTCGACGGCTTCAAATTGCCGTGTATGATCGGATGCGGTTCGTGCGTGTGCAAATAACGCAAACCTTTCAAAAATTGCGTGACGATATCCAACGTCGTCAACGAGACGATCTCCTTCTGTTTCATCAACATCAAATACTGCCCGATATTGTATTCGCACAACGGCGTCGCCAATATCAATTCGTTCTTGTCGTAATCGCAGACGCAATAATGCAAAATGTTCACGTATCGCAAATCAAGCAATTTCGACGTGAGCTCCTTGATCATCGTACACACGCTACTGCCTTGCGGTATTCTCTTGACCGCCAACGGCGCGTCGTACTTGTCCAGGCCCAATTCGACCGGCGTGAAATTGCCGCCGGTCGAAATCGCGTGCGACGTGCGCTTCCTCTGGCAACTTATTCGCACGTTACCGTTCAGCAACGTTTGACAGTCCTTCATTAGCTCCAAACTCCGGACGAGCGAGCACCAGCGACTGTCCTCGCGCGATTTCATGTTGCACATTAAATTCTTGCTGCACCCCGGCAGCGAATTGTTCGGCGACAACTTGTGAACGGGATCGTCGAAGCACGTCTCGTCGTCGCTGTCGCACAGCTTCATTATCGGGCCGACGAGATGATACGCGAGCTTCAACGTTTCCATCTTCGCCTCGTTCATTTTCTGCACGTTGACCGGCTTCTTCGGCGACAATTGCAGCATTTCTTGCAAATAGAGCATGTCGGCTTTGTAACTGTCCGATCGCTCTCTCCTCGCCGGCTCTTTGACGTCGATGATGATACTTTCGGAGACGTCGCGTTTCTTGTTAAGCACGTCCTCCATGTAATTCTCCAGCGTGTAGTTCGGTATGAACGAGTAATTGTTCAAATAGTTTACGATCAACTCGATCGTTTTGCTGGCGGCCACGTCCTCCTTCATGGTTTTACCACGAATCTCGTGGTCCATGAGCAGCTTTTCTAAATTCTTCGCCATCGATAACCCTTCGGCATAGTTCTTTCCGGCTGTTATCCTTATCTGCTGAATCATATCGTTAAAGACGGTCTTCAACATCTCAATTTTGTCGGCCTTCATCCTGGAGATCCTGCGTTGAACTTCGGTCTCGTCTGCAAAGAATAAAGACGGTTTCTTATTAACGCAAATCTAACACCGAACAAAATCGGCTTACGCTGGTCGCCGTTGAACACTTTACTCTCTATTTCGTCATCGATTTCCCAATTGACGTTATATTCGCGAACGATGTTGTCTAATAAACCGCACAAATAATCGATGATCGCAGTGAATTTATACGGTACGCCATCGTCTTTGTTAAACGAATGCCGATGGGAATAGAGCCGCGGCGCGGCGTTGAAATCACCAACGTCAATTACGACGTCCGACGCAATACTCATACCACCGGCAAATGGTAAATTCGTGATCGTAGTCCTCCAATCGCCAGTTTTCCGCGTGATTCGTTCCTCTTGATTCGCACTCTTAACGCTTTTAACATCTTCCGTCAAAATCGAACTCTTTATGGCGTTCACTAATGTGCAATCTTCATCGGTGACATTCTTTTCATCGCCGTTCGGATTCAAGCAGATTTTGAAATAGGGTCCGAATTTTCGACTATCTTCACGCTCGTCGCGAACCGAATTCTCGAATTCTTTGCCATTGGCAACGTTCAAGTCATTTCCTCTCTCCGCTCGCGATTTGTTTTCGCACTTACTCGCAGCGGGGATTTTTTGCGAGTCGACAATCTCTTCGGATTCCGCGTTCTTCTCGCTCTGCAATTTAAGTCTCGTCAATTTCGTGCGTCGTTTGTTCTTCTTTGTCGTCTTCCGGCTGTTCTCTTCGAGCTGCTGAATAACGTGCGGCTGTTTGCCGCAAATTATGCCACCGTCACTTAATTCATCCATGTATTCGACGAATTGGCGCGTTTTCGATGGATCCTTAAACGAATCGATTTATAATACGAAATATTTACGATTGCATCACTCACATGATTCCAAGTTTCGTCTTTAACGTTCAAGATCTTGCACAAATCATCTTCGTTGACGGTCTTAATTATCTCGTTGATCGACTTATAATGGACTTCTAGCCATAGTTTCCCGTCATCGCTGCTCGTCGCGATGTTCACAATGGCTTTTAGCGCAATTTTGCCAATAGTTTCGATCCCGTTCAATTTGTATTTCTGCACGATCAACGCAAACGCTTCGAGGCACCCGTGGGCGATCAATGCGGATACGATTTCCTTCTGTCTCGATTTCTGCTTATACAATTCGTAGGTCAGTTTCAATGCGAAACGCAACTTACGTAAATCGCCTAGTTCCGAACAAATTGCCTAAAATTATTCGTTCGCTTGATAAATTGAACGGATTTCGTGTGAACAAAAGGAAAACGAACCTCTTTACATCTGCCCAACACGTTCGTCTCTAGCAAATATTTACATGTGTCCTCGCGGTGTACCACATACTTAAACACCTCCGATAAGATCTTCGAAGTCTCCAAGTTTATCGATAAATTGGTCAGCAACACCAAATCCAAGCGGCTCTGCAATTTCAAGAATCGCTTTGTTAAACTGTGACGCGAAGAAGATTCGCAATTAATAGGCTCAAATCAACGATCGACGTGTCCTTTAATTTGCTTAAATTACTGATCATCCTTGTGAGATACTTTAATGTAATTCCTCAAAACCGTCTCCTCCAGCTCGTTCAGAAACCGTCCGACGACGACGTTCGCTCGCTCGCTCCTCCTGTTCAACCACATCAGATAGCACAGCGTCGTTAAACCGTTCGAATCTTCCGCCGTCACGTCGATGTTGTGCTCCAGAAAGTATTCGACCATCCGCAAGTTCTCATTAACGCACGCCAGCATCAGCGGCGTCAGTCCGTTGGTGTCTTGAATATTGACGTCGGCCTGAAAATGTGCCAAAAAGAATGAAGTCAAATGTAGGTCTAAAGAACGAATTTTGGCGTACATTTTCCGCGATTAAAACGTTAATAAAACCCATCCATTCGCGGGCGACGGCGTAATGTAACATACTGCGGCCGTCGTTGCTCAGTATGTTGACGCCGACGGGATGCAGTGCCTTAACGTTCGTCCAGAGATTGTAGAATTCGCTCTCGTTCCAATTCGTCGAGTTCAACGCGAGGAATAACGCGTGATCGTCACCGTCGGTTTTCAAACAGATATTTTCCGCTTTCAGCAACGATTTGATTCCATCCAACGTCTTCGTGCGAACGCCCCAAATTAATGCTGTTGCACCGGTCTAAAATCGGAAAATCTTTTTAGAGAACGAATCATTCCTTCGCAACTGTTTCTTCTTCACAATTGTTTTGGTCCATAACTTACCTCATCGCGCTCATTGACATCGTCGCCTCTTTTCAGAATGTCTTCGATTAATTTGGTTTTATTTAACACCGTCGCGTTTATAATTGCCGGCGTCTTCCCCTAGAAATGTTAGATAAATATGACTTTGGAAATTAATTGTGAGTAAGTCAATTGATACTAAATGCTTCCTTTTTAAAATGGTTTTCACTTCTTGCAATTGATCGTTGGTGAATGCGATCGCGTCGGATTTCTTTTCGCAGTGTCGTTCCACCTGCTTCGACTTCGCGTTACGATTACTGTTGATGTTGTTATCGTTCGATTGCGTCGAACAACCGCCAAACGCGCTATGCTTCTTACGCTTTTGAGGCATTTAAAAGAATAATGGATTAAAACGGGCGAATTTTAAATTAAAAAATTGATTTTAACTGCTAAAAAACAAAACTTATTTATTTGCAAACTTTCAAATCGGATATTTTCAATTTGAAATGTTTGCTTTGTAAATAAAAATTTGTTTGACGTGTATCCATTGAATTTGTTTTAAACGAAACATATTCGTACTTGATTTTTGCTAAATTCTATTCGAATGCAAAATGAAGGTTATAAAAAGTTTGTCAAGTCTGCAAAGACAAAAGATGGCTTGAGCAGATTGCTGAGCAACTATTAATTATAAATTCAAAGCCACAAAAGTTCTAAAACAAACAAAAGAATTCGTCTTGCTTGCCGTTCGATTTTATTTGATGAACAATATAAATAGAGGCGGACTTATAACAAAATTTTATTTCGTACTCGCACATATACAAAAAGGAATAAAAAAAACGATTTGATAATTAATAATAAATAATAGAACGATTACATATTAATTAGCAAAATTTCGTGGCATTAACGATTTACGTCGCATTATTAAAAAAAAAATGAAATTGGCTTTACTTTAATCAGTCGATTATTATTATCATTATCATTAATGGTTTTCTTTAATATAAAAATATCACAAATTCGCTCTCGCTTAATTACTTAATCAACATCGATTTGTACTTTCTGCTGTGGTAACAGCAACGTCCGCAGAAGATGGCATCAATTCGTCCACACTTAAAACGCATAAATTGTTAACGTTCCCGCCTTCTGCAGCGTGCGTAACGTCGTTCTTCACGTTCGGGAATAACGCGTTGTACGACGGCGGTTGATCTAATTCGTAATAGTTTGGCGGCTGATTGTCGTTGATTTGCATCGATGACGGTTGCGCGGCATTTTCGGCGGATGGCGCCGATTGATTCTCGGCATCTTCTTTAACCACGCGGAAACAGCACTCCCATAAGCCGCAAAAGAATAACAACACGGCGCACATTAACACTCCCAACATGATGTAACTCCACGGACTGTACTGAGACAATACGTAAGCCACGGAATCCGGTTTATGTCGCTTGGTGCCGTTTTTGTCCGCGTTTGAGGAACCATCTGCGGAAGAAACGAAATGATTTAATTCAATTATGCGATTTGTTTTCAAGATTTGCTTACTGAAGCTTAACAAATCGATGTACTCGTTCTTCAACTCGTTCGGATCCGTATCGTTGATCATTTTGTCTTGTATCCATTTGATGTTCAACAAGTTGTTCCGTTGAAAGTTCTTGATGAGGCTATCGGCGAACTGTTGCCATTGATTCCTGTAATTCCCGCACAACGTCGCGTCTTCGTCGCTGTGCATCGAATTCTTCGGACAATGCACGATGCCGTCGCATAGCAAATGCTCGGAGATGCATAACAGCGGGTTCCAACCGACGGTCAAACAGGCATGATGACCGGCCCTCTGACACGTATCACCTTTAAACGAACATTTAATTTAAACTTAAGACGACCTTAAACTGAATTTTGTGACAGCAAAAAAAAAAAGAGAACGAAATGCCATTGATTCGTACCTTGACCTACGGCTGTCAAAACGAGTTTCCTTTCTTTCACGTGCTTCTCGTTCACCGGCGGTCTCCACACCAAATGAATGTTATTGGGCAACAGTCCTATATCTAACAATGACTCATCGCCGCAAAGATCACCTTTCCATATGGCAGTTTTTCTTTCATCTGGCAAGTACTAAATAGAATAATAAAATGAAGAAGGAGTTTTGCAATTTTTTGTTTTTAAATCTAACTCTCGTTTTGAATGTTTGTTCTTTCCCAAAGAATTTTTTGATATAAATTAAATCCGAATGCAGCTTTTAGATAATAAAAAAAGGCGTTTGAGCAAGAGTTTTCTAGATAAAGCGAAAAGAATGATCGAATGTGAAAAATCACTGTGAATTGGCGTAGAATAATCACCATTACCAACAGAACGTTTTAGTTGCAATTTATGTTTATTATTTTACCTTCGTCTGCATCCTTAAAACTTATGTTAATAAATACCCAGTAAACTTTTATAAATATTTAGGATAACATGAATTATGCAAGGATTCACTTTAGACGTGAATTTCAGAAATCGAAACATAATTTTAAATTCAGATTCTTAACAAAAGAGGAGATTCCTCGTTTCTTTGTCAAATATGAGACTATTTTGATTAATCTTACCACATCCAACAAGCATTTGGGTCTCTTTCGATCGCTGATCATCGTTTCGTTCTTGATCAGTTTCGGATAACTTTCGATTAATTGCACGTTGACGACATTCGGTGCTTTTACGATTAGCGTGCAAACGTTCGAATTTTTGCTTTCTTTCAAGTGAACGGTCAACGAGGAGCCTTCGCCGTCTTCGGTTAAATGCGTCTCTGATATTGGGCCGCAAACGTCAATGTGCGTGCGAATTTCTGGAAGAGAGAACAAAAGGCAGAGATTTGAACGTTGCTAAAATTGCGATTAATTCGTAATCGGTTGTTTGATTGTCACTTATTGTTAAAGAACAATATGAGGAAAGCAAAAGTAATTTATTACGATTAAAAGGAAAAGTTCATTGATATCAATTGAATACGTGTTATAGAATCTCAAGTTCATAGGTCACTGAAACGTGACGATGGGTAAATAATAATAAATTGTTAATAATAATAATAATGAGAATAAGCGTTGATAACTTTATGGACATGTAACAGAGTAAATTCTTTTCCTACTCAATCGCTGTATAGCCTCCTATTTTTGGCTTTATGTCTAGTGGACCGATTAGAATGCAATTAAAAAGCTAATTATCATTTAAATCGCGGTAATTATAAATAAACTAAGTGCTTAAGTATGTAATTTGTTGTTTTGATAAGCCCCGTAGAATGAAATGCTAAAGGAATTTTCATTAGTCCTAGAATAATTTTACTCTGCGTTTCTAAATGAGATATAAAGAGATGGATAACAATTGAATAAAATTAGACAGAGATTAGATTAGAAAGTTGCATGTTTAATAACATAATATTTCATTTAAACAATTAAGAATTACGTTATTATTTTTGGCACTAATAGATATCTATAATCTTATCCTCGAGTTTATTTTTGTATTGTCGTAAATTATCTAGCAATTCGTAAAATAAATGGAAAATTTCTCTACCACTCCCTAAGTCGATACGTTAACAAATGCGTTCACATGAAAAGATTTGTGTTTTATTTGGTTCAAATGGCAGTATACCTTTAATCATAATTAATAATATGTCTTGAATTGAATCATATTATTAACCTCAATTCTCTTATAAATTGGCCGTTTCAGTTGGACGCAAGGAGAGACCTTCTTAATAATTATTTCTATATAGACAATTATCTCCACGAATATTTCTGTATACGTGACGTTAAAATGCATCATTTACAGCAATTTAAACATGTAAAAGAAAATTCCAAATTAATAGATGCAGCATCAACACAACATTTTCATTCGATTGAATCATTTTTGTAGGTAGTCTTGAGTCATTTCGAAGAATAAATTAATTAACAGGAATGCGTTAGCATTAATCTCTTTCCTACTACGTTGAAAATTATTATTAAAATTTAATACGTGATTTTCTAGACGTACACGTTGTTTACGGTTTTTTTTGAAATTATTTTTCTCGTAGGATCATCAGAGATAATAACATTATTTCAAAACGTCCCATGATTATTATTATAATCCATTTCCTCTAATTCAAGCGTGTAGTTTCGTTAGTTAATTAAAAAATTATATTGTTATTAATAGCGCACTTTAACCATAACAAGCGCGTTAGCAATTTAAATCTGAATGCATTTATATCCGCTTACAATGAATACTAATCTTTTACTGTAAACAGTGCGAATTTACTTTTAATGTTATTGCTCAAAGACGTTTTGCGATTAAGAGGATTCAACATTATCTGCAATGGAGAGAGTCACCGCGTCCGATATTATTTATTTACTCCTTTAGAATTTTTGACCTAATTTTGCTTGTCTCAACATACAAAGCCTCAAAAGGGAACAAATGTTGTTAGCGAAAGTCGCAGAGAAGAAGGTTATTCATTTATCGAAATATTAACTAAAATATAAACAAAATAAATGTGTAATAATACGTTTGCAGTTATTTTCAAATAATAGTAGTTGCGTTTGAACTTACTTTGTAACGATTTTGCAAAATTAAAATCCAACAGATTGATAACAAACACAAATGCAATTTTGTATACAATTAAAAAATTCATTTTGTATGTTAACAAAAAGTCATTGATGATAACAACAATAATAATAATTTGAAATTTAACATTAATTAATTAATTTTTGTTTCGATTAAAACTGCTTCGAGCAAGAGTCTTCTACTACTCATCGTACTGTTTCTAATCACTTGACGCCACAGAAATATATTTTATTTGTCCTCAATCTTGAGCACATTTTATTCTAAATTAAAAAAAAATCTTTTTTCGAATAACGTATTTCATACGAATTATTTAAATTGATGAAGAATCAAAGATCGTTTAATTAAATATGCAAAAAACTATAATATTTTATACGACGTATTTTTGCGCATGGTTTAAATGAAACTGAGCGGAGCGGCTAAGCGAACAAACTGGAGGAGAGTCGTAATACTTTTCATTTTAAAATGGTATGGCTTTTTGTTCCTTCTTCTTCAAGATATGGAAAGAGAGAAGGTCGAACAAGCAACAAACAACAACAAATACAATCACGGCGATACTATTATAATAAAATGTTCCTGTTATTATTGTTACTATTATTACTAACATTAAGCATGCATTGTACTATCTAGAATGGGTAGGAGGACGTTTTATTTGTTTAAATCATATTGAACAATTATAAAATTCGTATATTAAAACACGAAATTTATAAAAACGAACATTTAGTCCAATCGTGATGGCGCAAAAGAGAGAAAAGAAAAAAACCTTCCTCTCTCTTGTTTTTCTTTCATTCATTTTTTTTTTGGAGATATTACGTAAATCTGCAGACAAGTTTCTACTTTTTTCGCACATCGATAAACAGGCAATTCCTATATTAGCGTATCTAATTAATTAGTTCTACTAATTTCGATCCGTTAGTTAATTTGCACCTACGTATTAATTCCATCAAATGTTTTATATACGATGTTGATACAATAAAATATCTATATTTGCGTCATTAATATTACATTTTCAATTATCTGGAATTAGCTAAATATTGTGCGTATACGTATCTTTGGAACCCAATTTGATCAGGTGTTTATGTTTGCATTTAGCACTCGATGAACTTTGAGCTTTTATCCCTTAAATAAACGACGAATATTGTTGTTAAACATTTTTTTGGTGGAACTATTCGATAGTGAAATAAAAATGCAAATTAATTGCGGTAGCAATTGCTGCGGATAGAAATTCGCGGTTAATCGTCAAGAGAAAGACCACTTTCGCGCGCTGTTTATGCAGGTTTATTCAGGAAGTTGTAGTTTTTTAATAATAAACTAAACGATCACTCTTTAGAAAGTTTTGGTCCCTAAAAATTGTGATCAACGTTAAAAGAGCCGGGTTTTGCTGCTGTAATTTATTTTGTGTTGTTATTGTTCTTTTCTTATGACGTTTTATTTAATTATCGCGAACTGGAAGAAGACTTATTTAATTACGTTTCAAAAAATCCCATGCATGCAATTGAATCATCGCAACTCTCTAGAACTGCTTATGTTTGTTTGTTATTTGCCAGGATGCATTCGGTTAAATATGGATTTTGAAAACTTGTATGCAAGTTTACGTAAATTGGCTTCATGCTTATTTTGCGCACATGACTATTGTTTGATTTGTTAATTTTAATCTAATTGTAAAGTTATCGAAAAAAATTGTAGGAAAATTAACATCACGTAGCGAATTGTGCCGTTACAAAGGAATTAACTAATTCGTTCCAATTAAATTATCGAACGTGCGATCACGAAATTTCCACTCGCCAACATATTGCTTAATTAACCATTACGTAGTCCATTGTATTTCTTTATTTATATATAATCCTAACGTCGCCGTAACCTCGATTTAAGACGAGTATGACACATAACGTGCAATTAGCATCATCATCCATCAAGTAAAACTATGGTTAATTGAATTATGTACCTTTTGCGGTTTTACTATTGTGATATTGAGCAATCAAATAAACCTATGTTCGGAGTAAATTGGTAGCATTGATCTGTAAACAATTTGGAACAGAAAGAGAATGTTAAATTATCATCTGTGGACAAATGATTGTGGTACGTTTAAAACAAAAAAATCGATTACAAAATTGTTAGAAGTCATCGAACCTTCACTTTTTTATGATCTTCAGTATAAATTTAGTTTTGATCGCACAGTATGTTGGCCAGGTTTACGTTCAACGCCTGGTACCAGATTGTTTATAGGAAATCATTGTCATAAAAAATTTATCATGATTTATAAATAAACTAGTCAGTAGCTAGTTAAAGGATGATGGCTTAGGCTCTAGGAGTATTCAATAATGAAAATGATTTATTAAAATTCAATTTAATTGCTGATTTTCTTATTATTAACGAAGACAGGTACAAAAATGTTTTCTTTTTCTTTCATAATGCAGTAATAAATTAAGTACAATAAGTTTTTTCAATTACACGACTAAATATGACCAGATATCGTTCTAACAATACATGACACATGATTAAAAAGGTTTAATTGGATAAAATACTTATTTCTCTACATTTTGCTTTAAATTAAATAAATCTCTAACCCAAAAGCAATCAACTGAATCGCTCTCGATCGACAACGTTGATGTTTTAAATACTTAATTCTAAACTTATCACGATTATCACAAGTTTTTTCGTTGATTTGATGAAAAAAAAAACGGTATTGAGTGATTTATATCTACATAAAAAATTATTGCGCCTTAAAGCTATACAATTAAATTAGGAACTTGTAGACGTTTCCCTTTGGTCGTATTCCTTTCGTTATCTTTTTCATTGCGTTGGCACTTGGGAGATTTTTTACGTTTCAACCAATATAATTAATATCTCTTTTCTAAATCAATTTGTTAACAAAAAAAATAATAATCAGATACATTCACCCTGATAAGGCGAGTTCGAAAATGAACTCAAATTAAAAACGAAAACCTCAATTAATCTAATTACGCGTGACTGTGGGCCGTTATGTCTTGCGAATTATGACTGATGCTGATCGTGGTGTATTGCGGCGGTTCGTCGTTCAACACCGTCGGCGTTATCGTGTGTATAGGAACCACATAAATGTCGTACAAATTCTTCTCGTTGCCGTTGCCAAAAGTTGCCAAACTTTCGTACGACGGCGGTGCGAACAGGTCGTACGAGGGCGGCGGAGATTCGACAACCGAAGACGATTGCTGTTGCACGCCCATTTGTGCCGTTAGGCCGGACATGACGGCCGCTTGCTGATTGTTTTGCCTCTTGCAACACCATTCCGAGCACGAAACGACCAGGAAGAAGATGATTAATCCGCCGAACGAGGCGACGTACCAAACAATCGACCACGAATCGATGGCCGTGTCGTGATCTATAACGTTAACCGAAAAGAACTACAATAAGGAAAGCGTTCGTTTAAAACGGTATCTTCGGTTTTTTGATGGTAAATTATGAAATAATTGACTCACCTCGACTTTCGTCGTATTTGCTATTTGCCCGGCCGGTGTCCATCGCTTGGCTTTCCACGCTTTGCGTTTCGTGGTTCTTGAAGTAATCGATTATTTGCCTCGCTTTCTCCAAGTCCTCGTTGGTCCATTCGGCGTCGTCCACTTTAAATACGTGGTTTTCTGTACGAGGAAGAAAGAATAATGTTGCGTTTAATTTTAGAACAAACGAACGGGATTATTATTATTAATATAATAATATTATTTCAGATAAATGTTGCTCTTAATGTTTGTTTTCGTTTCGGATATTCAATAGTGAACTAATGCCAAGAAAACAAAAAGAGAAAAAGGAACGATTTTTGCCAAACGCTTACGTCCGTTCCGTTGCGAAAAGAGATGAAAGAGAAAAGAAATAACAGCAATAACGCCGCTCGTTATTTATTAACATTTAGCGAAATATACGTTTTTTTTTTCTTTGTTTCTGTGCAAAATTTATTTTAAGCATAAAGAATTGTGTTTATTTAAATCGTTTTGTTTGCAATTTCCTCTCGTAAACACTACGATTTGCTACGATCCATAGAATTCATTGCATGAAGGTGTGTGTACGAATAGCAAAAGGATAATCGTGATGCGATTGTTAATTAATTCGTCTTAAAAGTGCGATACAAGATGTAATTAATTGCGATAAAATACGAAAATACAGGCACGAAGCATTTTCGTCGAAGCAAAAAGATTAAATAGATGCGCGAAAAAGTATTTGCGATGAAAACAAATAAATACACTTACCTTGAATTGTATTAGCAACAACAGTTTTACTTAAGCAAATAATCACCATTAATAAAACGAATTTATTCATGTTATTTTCTGCTGTTTGATAGATGAATTAATTTTCTTCGCGGTCGTTTATAAAAAATGATTTCGATTTCCTTGTAATTCCGATTTAAGCAGAAATCATTTACAAGACCAATTCCCGACAAATCAATTCACTCGAGTTACCACGTCGATAGCCAATATCGCAATAAATTGATGGCTAACAAATCGCGAAATTCGGACAAAGTCTGTTGCTAAACTTTTGTTTGCTCTGTCGCGAAATAGCACTTTCGTTCAACTAACTAACCGCAACGGTCCGTGATGCTTCATATAGCTTTTCATATCGTATCGCATAAAGGTGTTACGTCTCTTATCAGGTACCATACTACAATACACATATGTAATTCTATCTCGCTCCTTTCGTTTGCGTATGTGTCTGTCAATGATAATATAAAAAAACAACAATTATTCAAGCTCTTGAACCTGATCAAGTATTTCCCATCCATCAATTATAAATCAGGTGATTTGTACCTATGTACATATACACACATCATGTTAGAATAAAATGTAACGCAACCTTGAACTAAGAACAAATGTAGTTTACAAGAAATTAATTCGTTTGATATCAATGTAAAATTATCTATTTCATGCTACAATTTGCCTTTCGTCGAGTAGCTGTGTAAGCATTAAAACAAAAGTAAAGATGCTGCTCATTTTAATATTCATTGCTTAAGCATTTATATGCCTAAATATTTGAAGATCTGCTTGTATTCATAAAAGAACATCTGATGATTGAATGAATTAGGAATAATTAATTGCAATAAGTCGTTCTTTTCGAATTATATCGTTTGCTGTAAACTTGTAAGTCAAGAATTATTTTAGACTGCGAGGTTGTTATGATACTAATTAAAATGTAGTACTATAGCATTATTAAGTATAATAACGCAAACGTAGCCAATGATTTATGATGGTTAACTGTTTACAAAGCATTAGTTTACCATCTTGGCAATTATTTGTTATTATTCTTTTTTTATAATAATTAAATGCGTACGACGAAAATAATAATTTGCGTGGAAATAAGAATAGCAAAAATTAAAAGGAAAAAGTAATTATTTTCGTGCTAAAAATAGGTATAAACTGTAGAGAGAAAAAAAGTTAGTTGATAAAAGTTAACTAGGTTCGTTAGAAAGTCGATTACGAAAAGTATCTTTACTCGCTATTAAATTTTCAATGCGCTTAAATACATTTGATGTTAAATGCTCTTTTAATTCTTTTCTATCAATAAAATATTCTCTACATGCAATCGTTACATCATTCGCATTTAGAAGTTTTCAACTTTCCATTCCTTTCACGTCTCATCTTTTGGTATTTCGTTAATGTGCAGACCGTTTTATAAATAATTTATAAATCGTTACTTCCTGAGACGTTCGTGACGAAATTTCGTTAATTTCTCTCAAGAAACTGCGATCGATCAATTGATCACTTGCAGCCAAAGTGCTAATTTGTCGAAATTAACGCCGTTCGTCCGTCGTCTGGCAGCTGTCAACCAGCGTTTAGTGATTGAATCCTCGCTAATTCGAATTTCGTCAAGTCGATGACGATCGCAATTAACATCAGATGTGCGATTTGTTTTTAAGAGACGTGGAAATGGAATTGCTAATTCAATTACGAGGAAAATGTTTCCATTCGTTTCAAGTACAAATCCATTGGCAAATATTTAGTTAATTTGCTTTCGACATGATTTAGAATTAGTTAACTTAAGACGAAAATTGATATTCATTGAAATTGGATTAAATTCAAAAGAAACGAAATCGAAATTGTATCTAAGCTTAAAATAAATGATTAAACCTATATGAAGTCATTGAATTTTCTTAATATACACACGAGTATATATCGATAGGCAATTCATTACGTAGACTCTCTTTAGACTACAATGATCGTTTCATTATCGCTCATTATAATCGAATGAGGAAAAATCGTATTTGACTGCAAAAAAATATCATCTACCTATCTTTGTTATACACTAATAACTAAGCGAGAGAAAGTGATCGTGTGTGATAGAGCGATCGTAAAAACACTTGACTCCATGTACCTTAATTTTTTGAAAAATAATATCGTTCTAGAATTGGAGACACCGAAAAAGCGGCTAGCAACTGATAATAAAAAAAGGCAAATGTAATTATTAGTTATTAATAAAAAAAAGATAATTATAAAGAACGTTACCAATTTGTTTTGCACGCGAAAAATTTCTGCCGTAATTAGTTTTTTGTTGCCTCTTCAAAACAATTCGTCTTCAGTTTAATTGTATAATTGAGCTCCTTTTTGCGTCAACATTATCCATAATGACTTATTTACGAATGTCTTAATGAAACTTTATTAGAGCTTGCTGCTTACGTTTCGCAAAAAATGTTGAAGCTTTCAATTGCAGATGTCTTAAAGGGACAAAGCAAGAACCTAAATTGCAGAGATTTTGGAAATTTAAAATGCATTGTAGTTCTTTATAACCAACTAATGTTTATATAATGAAAATTTTTGCAAAAACAGAAATAAAGAATGTCAAAAGTTAACTCATCAGTATTAATAAATAATAATAGACCAATTAAAATTGTTAAAATTTGCTAAAATTCTATCAAATGAAATGTCAACGTCCTCATTCAATATCCAATTTCCTCTTGTTTGAAGGGCAACTAATTAAAAGTGCAACCTACACTTATTTCGCGTAGTATTTTAAGTGCAATTTATTAATCATTTCGTACGAGTTGGAGATTAAATCATTTTTAATTACATCATACTGTTGCTAAAAATCTCATTGCCAATGAAAAAAAAAAAATAAGTACTAATACACACTCGAGTGCTCAACGGTTATAATAAATTCGGCAATTTAGTGTTGTTATTGTACGATTTCAAGTGCATCTGATAACTGAATCCGAGTCCGAGGTTCTTTCAATTGAGGATACACACATAAAAAAATATACTTCACTTGGTGATTGTTTTTCGTAGGCTTTTGCTATAAACTAATTCAAAACTACTTTGATGACAAGAGAGAGAAAGAACGAAAGATTGGCAAACGATAATTGCTTAGCTGTATCATTACGTAAAGAACAATGCACGTAAGATGAAATCAGTTGGTTCATTAAAGTGTATCGTGATCGTTTTTTTTTAATAGTTTTTATTATTATGAATGTTGCTCAATATTTTTCCATTTTGTACAGCAATAATTTTGTTAAATAAAAATACGTCCGTCCAATATTGCGTCATTTCTCGTTGTTTTCTGTTCTTATCTTGATCCTTCCTATGCAATTTAAAAGAATAATTCATTTCCTATTACATCTTCATGCTTTCCAAGATCAATATTTGTACCTTAGACTCTTATGTATTATATTATACGTAAATGAAATTATTTCATTATTTTCTAATTGGAAATTTGCGTCAATTAAGGAGAATCATTCTGAGAATTCATCCATTTTAAATTGATTTTCGGAGTGACTCGTAAATTAAAATTGTTTTTTACTTATTGTTATGTAATAATAATTTTAAACTGCATCATTTGTCGTGGGTTAATTGCAAATGAATCCTGAATTTTAATTACGAGCTATTTGTCTTGATTAAACTGAGTTATTAGGCCAATGATTTCGTGACGAGTGATTAATTAGTTTAATCCGGCAATAGTTGTAAATGATCTTTGAAAGTTTAATTGAAGTTTAAATTCTTTCTCAAGCATGGACATTTTCCGACTTTATGTTTTCACAGACACTTGCACTCATCGTTTCGAAAGGTAGTTCAATTAGGATTGAACTGTTTATGATTAACTCAAATTATATATATCGTAAATCAAAATTCAATTGTAGACGATCTTCGTTAGACGATTGATGACTTATCGTTTCAAAAAGATTATTTTACTTATGCCTTTATTCTCGTTAGGAATTATTTTAATGTCGTACAAAAACCTATATGAGTAAACACTTGAATTTTATTATTACAAAAAAAATGTGTATAACACGTTCTAGAAGTCTATCCAATTAATAAAGCCGCTAGCAACCGATAAGAATGGAAAAAAGTTTCGCAATTACCGAAAAAAAGGAAAATGCATAATTTATGGCTCAAACAGAAATTCGTACTAGTCTGAACTACGTTATTGATTATAAGTTCGTTTTTAGTATTTTTGAAATAATTCGCACGTAGTGATTACGTTAGCTGACTCATAAACATCATTTGTAAATGTTAATTTATTTGAAAAACTAATGAAGATAAGTTCGAGTAAGGGTGAATGTCTAGCAATAAAATTATTGACCTTAGCCAGTCATTAACACGTACCTAAGATTTTATGCCTTTTAATTCTAATCGGATTTCATCGAAAGCAACACGATAATTGCTCATGGGACTAATTAGTAATACTTACAGGCAATTAGATTGGTTTCACGTTAACCATGGCATTGTCAATATGTTTATTATTGAAAGTATAATAATCATTTACAAGAAAAATTACGAAGAACTAACAGAAAGCAGTTTCTCTGTGAAATGATCTACGATTCCAATTTTTCGATGTCTGGAAATGATTAAAATTAATAATAAATTTCTCAATATTGATTTTATTTTCACACAATAACTAAGATTAAATGAACTTTATGTTTTCACAAACTCTACATTCAAAAGTAATGAACATTGACATGATTTAAAGACACAATCATTGATCGAGTGTTTATTTTCAATAAGGAAATTGCGTGTTAATGCAATCTTTAGTTAATAACAGGTAGTTAGTAGATTTCAGAGGAACAATATCAGTAATGAATGAAGAATTGTTTGTGCGTCAAATTCCGACGAATTACATGCAATTTGGTGATAACACAAAAATGTCGAATGCTTCGTTGATTTCTAAAAACAAAACTTTAAACTGTTGCCGTATAAATAAGGAATTATTATGAAAATATGATATTTATTTTGTGGCGAAATGTTATAAATTGTTCCGTTATCAAAAGCAATACAATCGAAATTAGTTTGAAAATAAACTGTTAAAATCGCTAATCATCCACCGACTATTCTATAATAATGACGGTAGTGACTATTCCTACATATTCAAACCATTCCTACATTTATTTGTACCTTCTTCTTCGCTTTTTCCAAGTCTGTACCACACAAACAAAAAGTTTAATTGAAGTCGAGTGTTAGCTTAATAATAAAAGTTACTTTTTATTTTGCTTGCGTATCGTCGATGCCAACCAACAAGAAAGTATGATACCGATCACCTTAAAAAAAAACAACAACAAATCATCATTTTAATTTAAATATTTAATCAACTTACTTGAACGAACGCTATTCCAATGCCGACGCCGATTAAGGCTTTAACGTTACCGCTGGCATTTTCCCGTAATTTCCCATAACATCCGGTCGACGATAGATAAATTTCGTCGTTTTGATTCTGTCTGCAGTATGTCGATGCCGCTTCATTGTTTGGCGAACTCTTTTGGCAACAGGACATTGGTACAGCTTGTCCTTGCCAATCGTTAGGTCCATCGATGCCGCAACATGACAAATTCTTTTGTATCTTGTCCCAAGCGTTCTTCTCCGATTCGCTGATCGTATAATTGGCCATCGAGTTCTTCAAGGAATCTTTCAATGCCATCTCGAATTCGTTATGATAGCAAGCGGCCGTTATACCGACAGCCAATTCCATTATGAATATTATCAATAAGCAAACGGCGAACTGAAAAAGACCAATAAGAAGAAAATGCAAAGTGGAAATTTTTAAGTTATTGTTATGGAAAATTATTGTACATGCGTTTCGCGAAAAAGTTATCAGCAAAACAGTTGTAAATATCATGAAACTGGAGAGAAATAAGGTCAACTCGATACATAAATTAACGTAATATTACTTATCAGATTATAATACGTGTTTTAAATGATAACAAATTTTACAAACAAGGAAACGTGTACTTTTATTTGTCACTTAATTTTAATGCTAATTAACTAATTGTGTTTCTATTTCGCGTATTTGCATCTGCGATGTTTATATTATTGTTTCATAGTTCGAAAACTACGCTATATTTTTGTATAAAACAATTACTAAATTGAGGATCTTTAATGATATTAAAAATTTCCCGCAAGGGCATTAATTTAACAGATGAAACCTTATAATTATAAATGCTAAGTACTGTACTTAAATACGAATAAATGAATAGGATACCGTAATTTGAGTTGGGATTTATTTGTTTTTTACAACCAATTCAATTCTGTGTGTTTATTTGGAACAAGAAAATGATTCAGAATCGCTTTTGTGCTTGTAATAACTCTGACCTGAAAAGAAGAGAATAAAAAAACGAAGTACGTGACCTCACAGGACTTCGCAGTAAATTGTTGTGGAACAGGAAAAAGAACAATCCAACAGCATTTATAAGTATGTGTAGAACATCAAAAAATCGATAAGACAATAAAAAAATGCTTTTCTTCAGTTTTACGCGTACGACAGAGCTTTCCTTGTTTTTCCACCATCAAACTTTAATTGAAATCAATTCAAAATTTTATCCATTCAGTTTAATTGCTATTACCATCGTTGTATAACTTTGTTTTGAATTGAACCATTTGGTACAAAAACAGCTAGAAGGACGCTTAATGCAATATCGAATTGCAACGAAAACATCATTAGCAACTTTTTATCGTATAATGACAAATTATACGCTACCTGTCGCTATTATTACCATTCGACGTCAATATACACAATAATGACGAAATGTTTTTCCACGTATTTCCATCGAATTACCACGAACCGTTTTCAGTAATTTCGAATTCGAACAGAGAAACAACAACAGTGGGCCCAATTAATATTTCATGGCCGATTTAATGCGAACAAAAGCGAAATCCGAATAGAATCACTTACAGCAATCAGCATTCCACTCGATTCCCTTATGGCTCCGAAACATCCCAAGAATGCCACGAGGAATATAATCGAGCCGACCACGATTAAGACGACGGGCGGCGCTAATATCCTCGAATCCAAGAAGTGATCGTATTCGGCCACATCCGATAGCACTATGCCGCCAGCAACAATGATACCAATGCCAGATATCTGCGATTAACGATTGTTAAACAACGATTTCGCGATTGCGAAACGTAATATTCGGAACACTTACCGCAAATATTAGATTAAATATGAATAGTGCGTACTTAATAAAGCTCATGCCGATTGACTCCATGTTTGTGTTTGTCCGGTAATAATCGTAGCGATATGAACGGCGATAATTGTTAACAGTTTGTTTGGAAGCTGTTAGCTACGTGACTGAACGAATAAAAGACCGGACGATTGAAACCCTCTTCGCGCTAAAACCCACTTTTCCCGACCGGGGCGCAACTCAACACAAACCGTGTTGCTGTAGCGACGTACCCTCTTACCTTTCTTCTATTGTATTTGTTGTTTGCCGTCGAAGAAAAGAAACTAGCACAACGATAAGTTAGCAACAATTCGTTTATACCGAGGAATATTAATGATAAAGAAGGGAAGGGCATTTGCTTCAGTCACTGAGGCAAATAAAAAGTAAAGGGATTTGACACACATTTACGTAGATGGTTGAAAAATACGTTCGGTGCAATTAAATTATTCTGTAGTTATGAAAAAGAAGCGGTAGAAGAGAAATAGGTAACGAAAAGAGAACAGGGCGAAAGCGAAAGGGTGCGTTCACTAAAGTAATTGGGTTAATAAAGGGTAGTGTCTTATGACTGTCGACGTGTTTATCACGCGATTAACATAATTCATTGGATTCGTTTTTTGAATCCACCACAACCTCTCCAAAATCTGATAGACAAACGACAACAATAGAACGTAAAGAAAAATCGAAATAACTCTGGCCCGGCGCATCCACCAGAACCGTTGCCCCTTTATAATGGCGTTGTTTACGTTATGAGGCGCTTTTTCGCTGAAGCATGATTTGCATCATTCCCTTCGACTGTTGAATGATTGATGGCGTTTACGAACGCGTTCGACGCGAACGAAGACGTATCGTAAAATTTTTAAGGTGTAAGTGCATTCGATAGAAAGATTCGTAAAAATAATGGTTTATTTTGAGTTGTGTAACTATTGAAAGCATGTATGTAACAGTAATATACGATAATTTGTTCAATAACAATTTAAAAATAATTCGCAGAACACTACTTAGATCATAAAATTGGATTATATTATAATCATGCTAGAAATCTATTCTAAAATAGATGATAATACGATATCTAACAACATTTAGGATAAACACTTAAATAATCGATTCGTACGCTGATAACGTTAACGTTAATAATTTCCGTTCGGGTTGTTGAGTAGCTAACGATATAAAATTTAAATATGATGTAACCATTCGAATAAAACATAACTTTTTCTTCATACAAGTCCTAATTAAATTTCGATGATATTCGCATTTACAAACAGAACTACGTGTCATTTCACCGATGCTTATTGGAAGAATATCATGTACGTAAAAAAAATCATCTAGAATTTGTAGCGACTTGTTAAAAAAATTATTCCATTCACTTGGTCGCGCTTATTCTTCATTCTTTCTTTTTAACAGCCGACGCCAACCAGCAGGAGAGTATAATGCCGATAATCTTGAAATAAAAGTCAACTTCATGAAGCCCAAGCTCTGATCAAATCGAAACAAGTCCTACCTCGATAAAAGCGACGCCAATGCCGACGCCGATTAATATCTTCGCATTCGAGTTCGCTTTCATCTTCAATCTGTCCAAACAACCGGTCGAATATAAAATATCCTCGCCGGGCAGGGCGTTGTTGCAATGGAAATCCTCCGGCGCCGCAGCGTTCTCGCGTACTTTATGACAGCACGTCGACGGCCGTTGACCGGTCGGCCAATCTTTCGGCCCTTCGACGCCGCAACATTCCAACTAAACGACGCATCGATTAAACAAACATGATAGTTAGTACAAAACTATCGATTTTCACGGTTCTTTTCGACTACCTTCGTCTGCACTTTGTCCCATGCCAATCTATCCGATTTCACGTCGTGATAGTTATCCATAGACGATTTCAACGTGTCCTTCATCACGGCTTCGAAATCGTTCTTGAACACGGCCGCTGCAATGCCCACGGCCAATTCAATCACGAATATTATGAGCAGGCACAATGCAAACTAAAACAAAAAAAAAGGCGCTCGAATTAATAATGAGAATCGAATTAATTTGGGCACACGCACGGCCATCAGCATGTAATAATTCTCGCGGATCGCGCCGTAGCATCCCAATGAGGCAACCGCGAATACGACGGCACCGGCAACGATCAGCACTATCGGCGTCGCTATTATTCTGCCTTCCATGAAATGGCTAAATTCCCCGATATCCGCCAGGACGTATGCACCAGCCACTATGAGACCGATGCCGGAAATCTATCGAAAATTAATTGTGAATCACGAAAAGCGATCTCAATTAATAAATCAATTACTTACGGCAAACACCAAGTTGAATATGAACAAGAGATACTTGATTAGTTTCGTTGAGAACTGCATTTTGATGACGTAGGAGTTTCCTTCGCGAATGGATCCACTTAACTGAATATTATCGTTTTGTTTTGTTGTTTCGCAGGTTCGTTTCGTATTAAAAAGTTGTTTTTTTTTGCGGATTTGATTGGCGAAATTTATGTTACAAACGTACGAACGCCATGACGACCGCCCTTAATAATATTTCCTCGACTATGCGTAATTTTTTCGGGGTGGTTTTGATACTGATCAAACGTGAACCGAAAGAACAGGGGAAACTTGAGGGTTTATTGCGTGCCACGTTATAACAATAGGAATTGAGTCGAAAATTGTTATTGATGGTTCTTGCGAAAATTTGAGGATGATATTGTTGCTGTTTTCACCAGCGAACAAATGTTTGCTTATTGCAAATGCACACAATATGAATTGAATAATTGAGCACTTAATCATACGACGACCACTTTGTTTGTGGCATGACCACCATTTGAATGAGCAATATATATTTTCTTTGCTCTGGAGTACGATTTGTTATAATCAATAGATTAATAAATAATAGAAGACTTGTAATTACCACCGGATGTTCTATATTTAATATGCGACTTAATTGATTTGGAAACGTGCAATGTTAATGTAGAGTACACGTGCACAATGTAGTCGCACGTGAATAAGCGATTACTTTAAGATAGAATTCCGGCGATTTCCAGAAGGAATGTTCGGTTATCGTAAGAACGATGATCAAATGGCGCGTAAGAAATGGAGGTTTTACCGATTTGAAAAAAATCATTTTCGCATTCGCTTCGTAGATAAAATATCGTAGTTTTTGCACTTTTCACGCAATAAATTATTTATCGGAAACGTACGCGGTTCTAAGTAGAATTTAAAAATCTATATTATTGCATAAGCGGCTAAGCTTTAATAATTAATTTTATTTGCATTATAGATGGTCAACATGATTTCACTATTAACTGTGTTTGTATCGTCGTTAATAGGGAACGTGGTCAACTGCAAAAGATCGGAGAAATTTAAAAGCTGCAGGATTATGATTCCAGAAATCATAACGGCATTGCAGATTCTGTTGCATAACAAGACAACATTATGGAACAAGGTATTAAATTAAATAAACCGTTTGGTGTACATATAAGAAAATTAATGCAATATTCGTGTTAATTGTGAGTGGAATTTTTTAAACGCCTTCTTATTGATCTGGCATGTGAATAAACTTTTATAGCATCTCCTTCCACGTTTTCTTTTTATTTCGATCATTAACACATTTTCGTTTTGTATAATAAAATGGCTTTTATAATGTCATTAGATACATATAAATAGCATTTAGCCTATTCGCAACTTTTGCAGAGGAAGAACCCTCGGATTTTCCGCTCACCTTTGACTTTAATCAAACTGAACGGATTTGCAATCGAATTGTTAAAGAAAGGCTCAAGTTTAGCGAAAGTTAATGAGGCTGACGATTGCCATTGAAACAAATTACAAGTTGGTTGTTATTATTCGAATGCAACCAGTTTTCGCATTCAGTTGCATACGTAAAAGCTCCTCATTTTTAATTCATTAAAAGTCAACAATCCGTTTTTCTATTAATACAACATGATCTTATTATTCTCACTAAATCGATCGTTCCCATTCTTCGTTTCTCCTTTAACCTTTTTCTTTCTTTTAACGAGAATCATGGTCATAAATGTGAAATATTACAATAAGTAACGTGGTCGTGGGAAACGAATCGAAAATGTAATTACAAACAGCACATGCCGCTCCAAAGAATGGAATAAATGTGGTGTAGTAAAATTAATTGGAGAACCCGAGCGAGAGCTGCGTCCCGAGGTTTCATATTTTATTATTCGTTATTATAATCAGATAAACGGCACGCGATCATAATTCAAACTGAAAAAAAAACCACGCGATTCTAATTGAGAGCGGCGCTATTTCGCGAAATTCATCTGTATTCCGTTTCAAAGGTCAATTTACTAAGTATAACTTCTAAGAAGATCGCGTCAACGTACGCGAAATTTTATGCGATTTTTTAAGGGAACCTTTGATTATTATAGCATTTCGCGCATTGTGTCAACGGTCCCATAAATCCGTGCGAAACATAAACAGCCGGCATCGGGACTTTGAGTGTTTTCTATTAGGACGCTTACGCTTGTAATCAACAAATCGCTCTTAAACCGTTTCCTGTTGATCGTTCGTTATTGAAACTCGTGAAAATGCGATTATAATCTTTATTGAGTACGTTCATAAATAGTTTAATGATTCGTGCGTTGATTCTTTAATCCAATATAAAATTATAAAAATCGACAAACGTCTGTATGGAAAGAATTGCAAAAACAACTACAATGCTATTGTTAATGTGCAAATCGGACGGAACAAGTTTGTAAATTATTTGTCGTCGTTTCGTAAATAATTCATTTCTTCTTCACAGTTTTGCATACCCATTCCATTCCATCGCGTACGCCGGTACCTTGATTGGCGACGCAAGCTTGTATCTGCCATATTCGGTCCTTGATCGTTGGCAATCCTAACGATTCCGCCAATTCGGACGCGGTCAAACTGTCCGGCAAATCTTGTTTATTTGCATACACCAACAATGGAACGTCCTTCAATTTGTCGTCACCTAATAGCTCGTACAATTCGATGTTGGTCTCTTCGAGGCGTTTCTTATCAGCCGAATCGACGACGTATATCTGCAATGCAAAATTAATCGATTGTAATACGTTTAAAGAGCAATTGAAATCGATATACCAACACGTCCGTATTTTCAAAATAATTTTTCCAGTACGGTCGAATTTTTCTTTGCCCTCCAATATCCCAAACGTTCAACTTGAAACCGTCCGATACCACCGACTTAATGTTGAAACCAGCCGTTGGCGTTATATGATTGATATCTTCGGATGCTAAAGTCTTTAGAATCGTCGTCTTTCCGGCATTATCCAAACCAAGGAGCAACAAACGAAGCTCCTTTTCGGGCGTCGCTCTCAATTTCCTCAGTATTGCCAGCAAACCCTTAAATGTTAGACAACCAACATTGCAACGTAAAATCTATCCCGAATATTTTATGAAATTCAATTTAAAAAGGGTACACATTACGAATTGCGACTCAATTTGGCTATATTGCGTCAACATCAATTTCAGCAAATAGAATATTTAAAGAATTAGTAATTTTTTGTTATGTCTAGTGACAAAAGCTCAACCTGTGAAGAAGTTCATGTCAAAATTTTATTTAAATGTGCTTTGTTTATCATTATCGATATATTTATGGTAAATTAGCACTTATTTACGACGACTTACCATTTGAATTCGATTTTTAAGTGGTGCTGTTTAATAAATCGTACAAAAATAGACGCAAAAGAGTAATATAAACGTGGATAAAGTGTATCGAACAACCACGGTCACGTTAGTTTGTTTAAATACTGAAATTAATCGATATGAAATTCTATTATGCGGGATTTAATATGTACGGGCAAATTCGTAATGTAAGACAATGCATTATAAATTCATTTACTGGTTACGAATTGAGCGATTGTCGTAACATTGAATGTGGACATTTTGCTATGCTGATACAATTTGATGATAAGATAATGATTTGCGGATGTGCAAATAAGAAAATTGAACAACACGTGAAATTAAATGTCTCCAATGATATCATTGATATGAATGTAAGAGATGATATGATAATATTGCTGAGGAATGATGGAAAACTATTAAAAATCTTATTAAATGATTTGGAATCAATAACAGAGCTACCTGAATTCATACACACTGAATGTCCAGATTTAAGGGATAGCATAATAAAGGCAGTATTCAATGGCAAGATGAATGCATTTTTAACAAAGCGTGGAAAAGTATTTAATTTCTCAACACACCTAGATGTTAAAGAAGAAGTCGAAGACATATGTGCTGGTATAGATCATTGCTTAGTCTTAAGCAAGTCAGGAAATGTTTATAGTTTTGGTCAAGGTAGGTATGTTTATTGATTTAATCAATATATGATTAATAATGAAACTGTTTTGTAGTCGGGGTCAGCTAGGACATGGAATGTTGGAGAATGAAATCAATCCAATATTAGTTGAAGCCCTTGCTGGTGTTCGCATCATAAAGATAGCTGCAGGAGGATGGCATTCTTGTGCATTGAGCAGTGATGGTGATTTGTATACATGGGGTTGGAATGGCAATGGACAGCTTGGTATAAAATATGAAAAAGAACCACTATCTGTAATGGCAACACCTCATGTTGTGGATGTTGATGGATATCCACAAATTAATATTGTTAATGTGGCCTGTGGAAACAGACATACAGTCTTTTTGTCAGGTAAATAGCTTGTGGCATCAAGAAATTGATTAATTAATTTACTCAAGAATGATTTTTAGATGATAATCGATTTTTTGGAATGGGCTGGAACAAATATTCACAGTTAGGCAATAAAGCTGAACAAGAAGATAATTATTTACCAATTTTATTATATACGTTTAATGAAAAAATGTTCAATTTGAAGTGTGGACCATGGAATACAGTAGTATTTTGAATAAATGGTTTTTGAATAAAGAGTTTATTTCTTTTGGCATCAAAATCCTATTAGATGCATAAAGTTGTCTCAAATATTTTCCGAGTTATTGAATTTTACGTACCCTTTATTTGTTCCGCGTTGCATTATCGTTAATAGTTAATAGATGATTAGGAAATTGAAATAAAACAAGAGGTTTAATGTACTTCACAGTATAATAAATACTGGTATACTTCAGAATTACATTATAAATATACAATGTGTATGATATTCATAATAACTTTTTTTTGTATTTTTTTTTGTTTAATTTAAAATATTTTCTGAAAATAACAATTTCCCACAAAGCAATGTTCAAACATCTATTTCGATAAAACATGGTTTTTCATTTTTACATGTCACAAATACAAATATGACGATGCTTTTGATTTTCTTGTTTCGGATTTAGACCTATAGACGAAATCCATTGTTCTTACGTGAATTCAATCCGTTAGTCAATCACTTTTCCATTATAACGATTCCTATCTCACTTTCAAATGGTTTTCTTTAGGTACAACATTAACAATTAACGACATCATCGATAGGTCCATTCAATCATTGTTACAATAATAAAATACATACCAGTGATATAATTTTATTTTTCATATTTTTTTTTCAATATAATTAATATTCACGCTAAAAGGCATTTGTGTCAAAATTTATAAATATAACATGTTATTTTCTTCTTCATCTTTCACTTTACTTCATCGTAAATTTAATATATTCATAATTAAAAATACGATAATCGTATCATTTTCCCTTCGAAAGGAACACAAAACGATCTTCGTGACAATATTGTCAAATAATGGAACGTTTTTAACTTAAACTTTAATATATTATCTACATTACAACAGCATAGGTCTTTTTTTCTTTTCATAGAGGAGATTTCCAGGAGGATACCGAATCTAATTTAAAGATTAATTTTTCTTTGTTCAGTTGAAGCACCAATTTTATATTATAATTTTGGAATGAGGTATCGTCCATAAGAAAATCTCCTGTTTATCATTAATGGTAATAATATCGCGTTTTCTTATAAAGTTTAATTAGATTTTTCCTTGTCGTGTTAAAATTTTCGATTACCTAAAGGAGAATTAATCATGTTAAAACGTATCCAAATTGAAATATATTCAATTAAATTTCTGCTTGTTTTGATTTGATTTAACTTGTTTGTTATGGTTTGTATTTGATCATTTGTCTGGATATGAATTGATATTGGTCCCAGTTAACATTTTACTTTCTCTTTGTTTTAATATTATATCAATATTTTCCTATTTTGTGTCCTGTGTATCGTAACTTTCAGATTTTCTTAGATGGGTTATGGCATATTTGAAAACTTTCATATTAATTTTAATTAGATATTTAACATTATACGAAGCAAATACACATAAATTCGTAAATAGAAATGTACAGTATTATTTTAATATCATATCAAATCCGCTAATTGAAATAATTAATTTTAATTTTTCTTTTCATTAAAATTTGATTTAATTTTAAATTTTTTAGTCTTTGATAATTTTTTTCAGTCTCACCGATCACATATTTTTTAAATTAATTTTCTCTACATTTTAGTACCGTAGTACTTACACAGTTTAAATTTTATTTTACATTAATTTCATTTTTCCTCATTACATTTTTTCTTTTTAATCGAACTTAATTTTAAATCGCACCGACCGACAGGTACAAAATTATGCTAGAAAACAATTACAAGAAGACACTTTTTGGTGTATTTTGTGTGCTTAATTAAAGAAACAATAAATCACAAATGAATTTCGTTTATAATTTCAAGAGAAAGCCTTCGAAATCAGTATTAATTGTACACCAAAAAAATAATAAAGTGAATTTTGGCTTAACCCATAGGAGATTAAGCAAAAGGGAATTTTAGTTTAAATAAAATTCAAATAATATTGAAAAGTTGGAATAGGTAAAAAATCTGTTGGAGTTTCTTATTTTCAAAATATTTATTTATTTAAACAAAATAAACGAAAAAAAAAAGTCAAATAAATAAAAGTAATAATAATGTATATTATGGAATTGTTTGTGAAATATGCCATCAACGAATCTATTAGTATTTCTTTTATGTTTGAACTGTTATTATGTTAATGCTACCACATCTGTGAAGAGGTCAAGTAATATTCTTAAATATTTTGTATGGTTATTTAATTTTTTTCTGTTTATTTATTCTCGGATTCTCGTTAATAAAGATCTATTGTATATTCTTAATTTACGTAAATCTAAAAAATCTCTTAAACTACAATTAGTAAGTGCCATCACCTTGTTAGTGTACTTTTTACAAAAATCCTAAAAATAGTGGATATAAAATCAGTTGTACTGTGTCACAATGACGGTTATAATAATTATCATTATAATATTATTAATATATTTAATTCTGTTTTAATTATATGTATAGTAATATATTAAGTATACATTTGTATATTCAATCTATGTTTTATTTTCATTTATTTTTCTTGTTAAAAACTTGAGGTGTACGAGAAATGTGTGTGTGGTGAATTCAATTTTAAATTTAATTACAACGAGAAAAGCAAAATTAATTAGAAGTGGGCAATTTAAAAATTTAGAAAGCAAAGGATTAATAGAAGAAAGCTCAATATTTTTTTTAAAGGCACAACCAATAATAATTATTCGTTATTATTTAAAAAATACTAAATTAATACATAAAGCAACAAAATAAAAACAAGAACTATTGTAAATTGGTAAATGTATAAACAATTACAAAAAAAAAATAACTTATAGAAAAAAAAATTACTTTATTACAACAATTTGAACACGTATAATTATTACCCACTAAAAAACTGAATATTAAATTCAAACAAATTACATATAAACATAAGGAAATTATCAATTAATTAATATATTGCAACATAAATAATAGACACATAAACAATAAACGTACAAAAAAATTAGATAGAAAAAAAATACGGCGAGTCTCTTCACAAATGTGGTCAAATGTGGGGAATTGTTCCTGTAACTCTTTGTTTTCTTTTGTAACTATTGTTCATTTATGGATGCTGAACGTAATTTTATAATAACACTGTTACACTGTAAGAAGAAACAATCCTTTTTTTAATAAACAAAAAACCGACTGGGTTCCTCTTTTCTTACTTAATCGTAAAACGTCTTGTAGGCACACCAAAGTGCACTAATTAATTATTTTATTTAATTCATTAAGAACTTCTATTTACAGATATACTGGATTAACGCACAAAAAAATAATAGAAAATAATAATAAACTTAAGTATATTCTGCACTCTACATTTTAAAAATTAATTAACAAATACGTGGATTAAACATATTATATTATATATATTTATAATTATTTAAAAAAAATCATTAAAATTATTATTTAATGCGTATGTAAAAAAATATTAGTTTTTGTTGTATGTATGTGTGTGTATTTAGGAATAGCAACTAGAAAAAAAAATATATAAAACGAAAAGTCTTATAAAAGTCTCAAAAGTGAGTGAAATGCAACTAAAAGTTTGGAATGATAAACTTAAATTTAATATATATATATATATATGTATAAAAAAGATAGAAATAATTAATAATAATGATGATAGTAATAAGAAGGATTATTTATTATTAATATGAAAGTATAAATATTCAAAGACCTTGGTCCAATTTACGTAAAGATCAAGAATTAAATTGTCTCCAATAATATTGATTAAATGTTTACATCCCCCTTTAAAATGTACTACTTCAAATCAAACGTTTTGTTTATAATAAAAATGCAAATACTGACTTCATATCCTTATAATTAACTTACTTCTTCGCGAGTAAAAGATGAATGATAAATCAAAATCGTACTATGGAACAAAGTAATACGTAAAATAAAGCCTTATAAATAATTACTGGGATTAGAACAACGTAACATTTGACTGAGAAATTGGTATGTAACTTTTGATAGAAAAAGATTTTTGTTATAAAAATTGGTACATGTAGAGGAAAATATTAGCAAATTATTTGGATCTGATGCGTGGATTTCGAATGTATAATCTATGTCGTAAATAGATTGATAAATGAAACTATATTTTCCGACTTGAAAAGAACAGTATTATTTTTTTCCAATAGCAGTACAAGACGTGAAAATGTTAATTCAAAGCTTTTTAATCAATCTTTAATTCTGATATTTTTCATTAAGTATCAAAAGGAAATATTTATTAATATTTTTTATTTCTATATGCATGTGTTCCTTTTTCCTTTTACGTTCAAGAAAAGTTCTAGAGGAATTAATTAAAAAATGTATATATTTTAATCCAATATTTACTATTCCATACTTTAATTAATAATATTTCACTGGTTTGATGTTTTCTAAGTTAAATAGTTTGTAATTAGTAAAAAGACATTGATTGAAGCAACTAATTAATAATGAAAGTAATTTACTAACATTTTTTCTCTTACCTTTCAATTTACAAATGAGCAGTTTTTACGAAATAAAAATAAAAGGTAACAAGCAAATTGTTAATATTTTAGTTTTTAAACTTTTTTCCTGAAATGTTCTATCAATTCTATTTTGAGACGTTTAATTTATTCTCTATAGTTCTTTTTCTATCATTAGCGCTGAGAAATTCTTAATCATCGACAGTTTACCTGCTGTAGTTATGCATTTTTAGCAACAAAACTTAACAGAATAGTAAAAAAAATAGTTAAAGAGAGATATTTACGTACATTTTATAATTATGAAAATTATTTTTTTTGCGTATACTTTTTTATTATTATTTTTTTTTATTTTTAAATTTTAAAACATTTCTCCTCTATTAAGGTCTTGGATAAGCTTCTTTCGTGATATTTTGTTTTCATTTTGGACCACGATTATAATAATTTTACGACAAATAATAATAATAATAAATTCATTAATTAGATTATTTATAATATATATCAAAAAATTATAAACATTATTTAATAATAATTAATAACAACAAAATTGATTGCGGAACTAAAATCAAATAATAATAATAATGTGTCTTTACAAGCAAAGTATCACATTGTATTATAATAATAATCAATTAATAATAAAACGTTCACTACCTTACTAATTAATTTATAAAAAATTGCACAAATTGTGGCACATTATTCTTGCCAAATAATAATAGTAATTATTATTATGTGTATAAAATAATCCATTCCATTTTATTTCATTTTGCCCAAGCTACTCACTTAATTAATTATCAACTTTAACTTTTTTGATTTCATATTATAAGGCGTAAGTAGTAATGTAGTTCTTTTATGCAATAATAATTAGTAATCAAATTAAACGAAATTTAAACTCATCAATTTGCGTTATTTGATAATCCTTATGCACTAAAAAATACGTTTAAGCCGAAAAGAATTTATTTTCATTAATTTTTATTAATTTTTTTTTCGTTAAATTCGTAAACGTTGCAATAAAATGCAAGCGTAAAAGTGTTCACACACAAACATTTAAAAATACAATGCATTTTAGTTTGTTTATTTTTTTTTATTTAAAAATCTTAGGACTAAGTAAAAGTTTTCACTTTCATATCATTCTCCAGGAAGCTTTAAAAAAGCTTCGATTTTTAATTTGTTTTTGTAAAAGAAACAACAACTGTAACGTATATATGTATTTTTTTAAATATTATTTTCATCAAATTACACACTTGTTTTAAAATTTCATTCGTGCTATTGTTTTGGTTGCTTTTTTCATCATTTAGAATGCATTCCTATGGATTCTGTTCTGTTCCCATTTTTCTTCCTTGCTAAATATAATGCTTATTATTATATTAGATCACATCTAATTATAATAATAAATCATCAACTTGTTTTTCTTTCATTTAAAATCGTAATCAAATCTAATTTGCAATAAAAAATCTGGCACATATATGGTTGGAATGTTTAATTTTCTTTCTTTTCAATTAATTTTAAATAAAATTTTGAAAATCCACATCCGCCACGAATGTTCCTCGAGTTCAATTCATCTCTCGCTTAATTGAATTCTATTTATTATTATTAGGATCCATTCATAAGATATCAGATTTTCAAAAGATATGTTTTTTTTTATATAGAAAGCATATCATATGTTATTTACAAATATACTGTTTGTTTTGTATGTTTAATAATTCTCTTTACTTTTATTTTCATTTTGGTCCAACTTAAATATGTGTAGTTAATATGTATGTGTGTGTATTATCCTGTAAATCTGGTTTGGTTTTGGCGTCAAATGGCTCTCACCGTCAAGAAGTTAATTTGGAGAAGGAAATCTTTCCAAATATATATTATCCCACGAGTGTTGAAGAACGCTCTCAAAACGAGTAAAGACATTTTGGTGCGAAAAAGCATTAATCCTAGAAGATATTTATTGCAGCTAATAAGTGTGGTTTGTTTCAACTATTGAAGATTTTCGTGGATTTATTTGTCGATATGAGGGAAGATTAAATGTGAAAAATACTTGGCACATAGCAAATGTATAAATAGTTTACGATATCATGATTTTGGAAAGCTAAAATTATTTTGATAAATCTAAGATTTACAATCGAATACATGATCCACACACAATGAAATTTATACATGCTATTGAGCTTTTTACTTAAATACTAAAACTCTCTAACTTAAATGTTTAATTGCGGGACGAATACTCAATCATCCAAATACATGTAGATGCAATAGACTAAATGCCACACGAAACAAAAAATTGCAAAAGATCATCGAATGTCGATACTTATTTCGAGAGGATCCACTGAAAAATGCGGATAATATTTGAATTCTAATGGTGAGAGCATTTGGCTATTATTACTGTCGGTATCGGTTTGTATTGTGGTTGGTTGTATTTGTTTCTGTAGTCTGACGGTTGTTGAAAGGGTTCTGTAACTGTTTCTATTAAGTTTGATTTAATTAATTTGCATTTTTTTTTGTTAAACTCTACCTGAAGTCAATCTTTTTCTCTCGAACAAAATAGCTTCCGTTATCTTTTTTTATTATTTTTCTCAAATATATATAATATATAATAATATATCTTAAATGCTAATTAATATTGATGTAAATATATAATATGTATATACCATCTAATTGCACTTCATTGTCATTATGAAATAATTTTTAATAATTAATTTTAATTTAATTCCAAAAGAACGAATTGGGGAGACGCACTTAACGACTTAATTAATAAGGAACGAACCGAAGAATTTTGAGTGCGACCAATTTTCGTATTTTTTAAATTTTGGAAACATAAAGGAGAAAAAATAATTTTGTCCTAAATCATCATTGTTCTTATAAAGAAACAATTTTTTCTTCTTAAATCACCGACTACCGTCTACAAAAATTGTTCATTTTTAATTTTCATAATATTTTAAGATATCTTTAGAGAAAATATACATCAAAAATTTCGAATAAATCACAGATAGATATAATTTTTTTAATATATATATATTTTTTTCAATTCTGGGATAATCCCGAGGGCTTTTTTTAACTCGATATACGAACATCAAAGCAGTCAGTATGTGTTATGTATGTGTGTATTTTTTTTAAATATATTTTGATAATATTTATAGCACGAAACATTGAAAATACTTTATACAGGTTTTTTTAATGTAATTTCTTGAGGTATACGCGACGTCGAAGACACAGAAATAGTACACCAAACATCCCGGAATATATTAAAAATTATTAAATTGTTTTTTGACGAGGGGTTACTCTTTTTTTTCTTACTTCTTGTAGAGATATATTATGCCGAAAACATCGAACAGTAAACATGGAGCGCTTTTTTTTCCTATACAATTTTTTATTTTCTTCATTAGAACACCTAATATAAATGCTTTTTTAAGAATTCGCGTTATTTATTCACGTTTTATTTTCTCTTATTATTTTTTGGAATAATTAAATGTACGGCAACCGAAAACGTGTAATGCCTCTTAATTTTATAAGATTAATTTTCTGCTCTTAAGTTTAATCGTATCTTCTTGATTTGGTGGTAAGTGTTGAATTTTTCTTATTTGAAATTGTAAAACCGCTGCTTTGATGCAAACGAAACGCATAACAATCTGTACCCTATCATTTCTTTTGCTCTTCCTCTTTCCCTTATTACTTTCCTCTCTCTCGTTTAACAGAAACAATGAATGAATAATTATTGTTATCAACAAACACCGTCATCTAAATAATCGTTTTACAACAACAACCACGGTTGCTTCCGCAAATCGTTTCTAATTTTTCGCATTATCTCATTTGGTTTAACAAAATTAAAAATAATTTCATTATTCCTCGATAATCAACAAATCTTGTTGTTAACATTGTCGTTGCTGTCGTCGAAGGAAAACGTTCGCCTTCGCTACGTAATTTTCTCCTCGTTTCATTATGAGTAATTTAAATGTTAAATGTACGTACGTCATTATAAAATCTGTCCAACCGTCAGTCTTGCACCGCGTCCGATTCTGAGGCACTTCCGGCCGCGGTTTCGACGACGCCGTTCCGTTCTACGTCATGCAATACGTCTCGGTAACGCACTAACATTTCCGGCTTCAAATTTTCCGGATTCGTCAGCTCTTGCTTTAAGTAGATACGGCCTGGTGCGATCGTCGTCGTCGTCGCCGTCGTCAGCATCTTGACGTCCTCTTTCTTGTTCATCGTCGACGACGTCGCCGACGCTGCTCCCAGCAGTGGCGGTTGTATCGTCGTCGTTATCGTCGACGTTCCCGTGGTCGCGGACGACGATCCGTCGTTCGAGTCGTCCGGCAGCTCTATCGTGTGGATGTCGTGCTGCGAGTGCGACGACGGCTGCGGCGGCGGCGGCGACGAATCGCGGCTGCCGCCGATGCCGGACATCGACGATCCGTCCTTCGAGTTGCCGGTCGCGAAATTGATCGGACTCGACGACTTGCGGAAACTCTCGTCGCCGGAACAGCTGTTCGTCTCGATCAGATTCGGTTTCGTCAGCGGCGTCAGCCGGCTGTTCCTGCACAACTGGTCCAATAGCGCCTTGTTGGACATGTTCTCCGGCGCGACGTTCTTCTCCTCCTTCGGCGACTTGTCCTCGCTTACTGGCACGCCCGATTCCAGGCTCGATCTGATTATACCGTCCAAGAACGACCCGTTGGCCCCGGGCCCTTCCAGCAACGATTCCGCTATCTGTCTAGCGCTCTTTGGTAACGCACTGTTTGGCGTCGTCGGCGTCGCGTTCGTGTGCCCGCGCTCCTCCTGCATCTTTTGCACCATCTGCGACGCGAAGTAGTCCGGATTGGCGGCGAACGTGGCCGTCGCCGTGCGTCCGTACTCCATGGGGAACTGCGGGAAGTTCGGATGCGTCCAGAACGGGAACGGCGCCGCGCTGTAGCCCAACGACGTCGGCTCGAACATCGGCATCTTCATGCCGTTCGGCGAGGTCGGTGGGAACTTTTGCGGTTGCTTCGCGGCCGGCTTCAGCTTTTCCGCGCTGTTCCGCAAATCGTTTTGCTTCAACGAGGCGATCTTCTCGTCGACCGGGTTCGGCTTCGGGTCGCGCTTCCTCGGTCGCATCAAGTGACGCTCCTTCACCTTGTACTCTAACGTCGAGTGCGGAACGCCGTAGTAACTGCCGGCCCTATGCACCGACATCTCGCCCCTTTGCACGGCCCTAACGGCTTCCACCAGACTGTCGCGATCGTAGTTCCGGTACTTGCCACGCTTCGGTCGCGTGCCTTTGCCGCCGGCCTGATTGGCCTGATTCGAGTTTTGCGGGTTCTTGTGTTGCGGCGGCGCCGGCGGATACTGTCGGTTCATCTCCTGCTGCGGCTTGATTACCGAGATCGCGCCCAACGGCGGCGTGAAGCCGCTACGCTTGAAGTCGATGTCGACGGGCAGTCGCGGCGGTTCCGGACTCTGTTGGAACTTTTGGCTGATGCTCTTCGCGATCACCTCCTTCACATCCTTTAGCGACATACTTTTGCCTGGTAAAATTGGCGGCGAGCTCGAATCACTGGTAACCGGCGGCGACACTAGGGAGCCATCCATCGACGGCTTGTACATGTCACAACCGTTTTTGCTGGTAGTCGGTTTGAAGGACGGAATTTTCAGTATCACATTCGAGGGCGTTTCGTCCGTCTCCATGTCGGATTCGGATTTACATTTGTCCTTCTGAGACGCAACCGAATTCGACGGGCTCGGCCGCGGTATTGTTACGTCGCCGTTGTTCAGTTTGATGTGATCCTTGAACGACTGCTCCTCCGCCATCATTCGCTTCATCAGTTCAGGTATCATTGCGTTGATCTCGTTCTCCGTTGGCTTCACGCCGGGCACGAGGCCGCCGGAGGTCAGTAAAAGGTTTTGTATATAAGGCGCTATTAGATTTGGTTCTACGCCGTGTAAATCTTGGCTTTCCCTAGTTCGGCTTTGTATCAACTGCTTAACCGCATCTACGTTTTCTATACGTGAGAACCTGAGTAAGTCTGCGACCGATAATAATGGCTGCTGTAGTGCTTTCTCCACCTCTTTCTCTTCCTCGGCGCCGGACAATTCCTTGTCGTCGTCCACCTCCTCCTCGTCGATCTTCAACGGCGTCGACGTGTTCAGATGCGACTCCCTTTCGCGCTCCAACGCCAGCTTGTAGACTTTGTTCCTTAGCGTCGATCGCGGTATCCCGTAAATGACGGCCGCCCTCCGCGTACCGAGCTTGCCGGACTGAATGTCGCGCAAAGCCGCTTGCAATTCGTCTTCCGTATACGTTCGTCGTCCGGCTACCGTCGACATCCTTGGCTTCGCTCTAAAATCAGAACTGAAATTATAGCTTATATGAGAGTGTTGCTCAACAAGTCGTTGCAATAGCTTCAAACGACGATTAATGGCGAGGGCATCAAACTTAATAAGCACGGGTCGTTTCGAAATATTGAGGACGTAAGCGTTTGCTGCATTTAATGGAAATTTATCTGTGATTACTTATTAAAATTGATATGTCCACGTGAATGTATTACGAAGGAGTACGAGACATTTCGAGCAAAATGTCTCTCCTTCTCGATTAATATCGTCGACCGCACGATATTTGAATTGTGCTATCGATAAAGCGAAGAGATTAAGTCCATTTTTTTCTTTGCGCGTTTTATATAACAAATGTGTGCCTTTTGAAATCATGCGAAAACCAATTGACACCAATTTTCAGTGTCTCGGCTAACGGTCATGTCTTGCTTGCTACTTCAGTTTGTAAGTTTTACGTCTATTTCTGTTTGTATACTTTTGAGAGCGAAGACAAAATCCTTTCTTCTTCTACCTCTTTACGCAATATAGGTAAGCATCATAGATAAAAGTAAAAGAAACGCATCCTCGTTTCATATTATTATTATTATTGTGCCATTCATAAAGTAGGCATTATTTATGCAAGTCCTAATCTACTTATTCATGTTTAGAATGAAAAAGAAAGGACGAAAAAATAAGGAGCATCCTCTTGTGCGATTAGCTAATAAATTATTACAAAAGAGAGTTGCCATTTTCCTTCTTTTTAAATAAACGATGATGAAACGGATAATTTTTTCTTGTTGGGTCTTATATTAAAGAATCTGCACACACACAGAGACATGATAATAATTAATTCGATATATTTAACCTTGTAATTTTGTTAATTATTGCAATTATGCGGTTGGTATTTTTAAGTCTTTTTTATATCCAACAACAAACAACAACAACAGCAAAAATTTCTCAATTCAATTCCGTTATTATAATACTTATAATAGTATAAATAACTGGCTGCATTTAAACAAAATAGTAATAATAAATAAATGACAGTCGTTTAATAAATAATTATAAGGATACTGACAATTAATTCTAAATTAAATAAGAAAGAAATTGATAAATGCATTCTGGAGACAGAGAAAAAATTGCGACATTAGGAATTTGAATTTAAAATTATTTATCAGTTTTAAATTTGTTTGTTAATAACAATAAATTAATATTTGATGATGATGTTACCAATAATAATAGGCGCGAATCTGTGGGGATAACATTGGATGGAATATTTTAATGAAATTTACATTTTATTCCATCCAACAAACAATATTTGTCCTTATTATTTAATGCACACGGAGAAAACCTTGCGCATATTAGTTTTATTTTCATCTCTTAACGTTGAGAATCATTATTGTCTTGCCATTTGACATGATTTATTACAGGTGTTTTATTAATTATTTTCAAATATTTAATTAATGTTAAATTATTAATAAGGATAGGTTTGTAATTGCATATAATTAGCGTGTATTTAAAAAAAGTGGAAGGTTTTGCGTATATGAATAATATACCAGTTTAGCGAGAAATGATCATGATTGGTTAAAAAGTTGGCAACTAGTTGGGAAAATGTTATTGCCCATCGAGCGATACTTTGATCGTCAGAAAGTAAATTTAACCATGTACTTTATTGATTATTTAGAATGAAGAAATCAATTTCCATTCCATTTTCGTCACCGACTTTCCCGTTAAACTTTTCTATGAAGTCGAGTAAGGACGAATTGTGAAAATGTGCACTGGGGAAAATGTGGTGCAGAACGTATACAACCATGAAAATAATTGTAATCGCAAGAAACAACAATAGGTTAACCACATATACGGTTTCTTCTTGATTAAATCTATTCAAATCCACGGAGTTTCCAATAATAATAATAGTGGCCATCGAACATATCGGGGACATTATGAAGCGGCCAACAGTTTAAAATCCCCATAGAACAGTCGACTGAATTCGTAACAGTTCCAACTTTCAGCGGCCGTTAGAGCTTTTCCCTCGCATATAATTAAATAATATACCACTAAGATTTGTGTGTACCTACATAATTGCTTTTATCATTTATAAAAGAAGGTTACATAATGAGAAGCAAACGAGACTAAAAAAAGAATCAAATAGCACGGCAATAAAAATGATTATTAATAAATTAAAAAGGTCACTCACATCCGTATTTGTTAGTGCAATTCAGAAAACGTACGTTCTATTTACTTTGCGTATTATGTATCATTACTATTATTATTTATATAAATACGTATGAGAAAGCACGCTGTTGTGTTTGACTGTCTGTGTTTGCGAGACGCGTGTTGCGAAAATGATTCCAAATACGTTGCGAATTTCTTTTTTTCGCTCGTTGTTATTACATGCGACCAAAATGATATTTTCTTACACAAGAGCCACTCTTTAGGCGTGAACGAATTCGATATTTGTATCATAATCGATTGCCTCGTTAATAACTAATAAGGCCGATTCATCAAGTTGGATTAAGCACAAAATCTTCGGTTTCATCTCGCTAACCCTTTTATTAATTTCTCAAATGTTTAATACACATTTGCTTATTTGGTATATTGCTCGTTATCTATATCCTACCAGTCTATGTCTGGTTCTATGGTTCAATGAATTTCATTGTTATTTTTCCACTACGTTTATTTGTATTATTTTACAATTCTTCTTTCGTTATTGCTAGATTATTTCTTAAATTCTCTCCTCTCGTCGCCGTTTAATGCGTGCGAGCGTGTGTGCAATTCGACTTCTTTGTTAGTCATCGAGAGAACAATCACTTTAATTCACTAATTAAATAAACGTAATTGCAAAATTGCTTATCTATGATAATATTTCATTTATTGTTTTACGAAAAAAAAATTCATTGTCACGTATACAGGGTGACCGATAAGTGCGTAATTAGCAAAGAAAGCTCAACTTATTTTGAATATAGCACCCTGTATCGTTAAAGGAGAAACGCAGAAATATTCGATATCACCACGTGTAATAGGTATTTTGTTTTCGAAAGTTTGTTTATGTTGAAATCAATACGTTATTCGTCTTACTGCCGTTTATTGGCGTTTATATTAAAAATAAATCAGCCCACGCACACGTTTCACGTTCGCAAGGTACAATACCCTCGACGTTATTTGCTTTTTATTTTGTTTGCAAGTGAAATTTATACGCAATACCAAATCATCATTATATTATCACGTTCGGCGAAAATGGCTCATTGTTCGTCGCGAATCAGAACCAAAGCCGCGACTATGCAAGTGGGCAAATGCAATATGTATATTGAACCGGTAAAAAAGAAGCAAGAACCAATTTCGATTCGCTGAAGGAACATGACCGAAACTCCAATTCCATTATCGAGATTATATTGTTGACGTTAACGCGTTGCCGAACAGATTTCAATGCGAATTGACTTCGAGTTCATTCATACGAAGAAAATCTTGCACTAATTGCGATTTAATGGCGCACGTTCTTCTATAAAACGTTTTAACACTTTTCTTTGTGGAAATTTGGTGGATGCACCGGGCGCTAACGACATATTAACGACTGTCCGTTTTTGCCCAATTTGACCCGTTAATATCGGACAAAACGTTTTTGTTCCACACGTTCGACGCGTTGAAAACGAAATAGTTTAAACGTTTAACAATTAATTTTCAATAGCATTTTAAAATGTTTGCCACAAAAATTGATTGTTAATGACTAATTGCAACGCCATCATTGCTACCTTTTACCCATTAACTGCTACCTGCAATCGTTCGAAAAGTGTTGTTTGAAGAAGTGTACAGTTATTATCGTGTACTTTAATGTAAATAGAAGTAGGAAAGAAAAAAGGTTTACTATCGCAACTATTACGGCTACTATTACTAAACAGTTATAACGTATTATCGTACGTTATAAAATTGATTTCAAAGTGGTTCGTTTCGAGGAGAACGAAGAAAAGGGTCACACAGAAGGAAGCCTTAAATGAATAGCAATCGCTGGCGCGAAGACTTACACAAAAATTCGTTTTTGCTTTGATTCCAAAGCGTTTCGAAATTGAAATGCTGACGATCTCGTCTTCGATTTTGATTTTTATACAAATATAATTTAATTTTACGATAAAAAGGAAAACTACGAGTGCAAATAAATTTATGCTAATGTAATACCTACTTACATCTGACATTGCGACCCAAGTAGCTGTAGCTGTACATTGTACCATTGTAACATGCACTTAGATGCAAGAGCATTATAATTATGTGAATTATCCATGTAGATTGTTCACGTAATACGATTTATTTCTCAATGTTAGGCAAAACGGTTTTCAGTCAATTTCAGTTCGAGCACAAACACGTAATACAGTAATAACCGTTTATATCTCAAATACTCAATTTTATTATTGTTAATGATTAAGTTAATAATTAAATTAATGAATTTATTCGAAAACAAAAAACAAAAATTACAGTTCATCTACAGAAAGGAACGTTAAAAATGCATGTGAATTAATAGTTTAGATATGCTATATGGAGGAGACGAACGCACAATTTTATTTGTTGATACGATTTTACTAAATAAAAATGCAGAAAAGAGAAGGACGAAAATACACGAGTTTGTGTGTGTGTGTGTGTGTTTATTTGTGAGACACGTAAGATAACTTTTGACCGATAAAAAAATATTTGTTTAAGCGATTGAGGGAGAAGGAGAAGTTAATACGAAACCGATGCATCTTGCGATTTGACTCATATGTATGCAATTTTTTCTCTTATATTGGGCGATGAAAATATATGATGTAATCCTGTTTGAAATCGAGTCGTGGAAACGGTTTTGATCGCCCGTTATCACGCCAGACTTGTTCGATGACGAACAAGACGAGCTAGTGATTCTTATTGCTTTGAAATGGGTACCAAAGTGCGAAAGCGAGGTTAGAGGATATTATTTAAATGTGCATTATAATTTGACCCCTTTCTTTTTGCCAAGAGATTAAGCTCCTCGCGCAAACGGGTTCGTTCACTCAATGTCAATAATTCTTTCTTTTCTTCGTCGCATTTAGTAATTTCCAACATCATCGCCATTCCTCAAACAGTCCTTTATTTTTTTTTCTCTGTGTCACTTATCAGTGTGAACAATTTATGATTATTGTTTGCTCTTTCGTTACTATTATTGTTAATAATTCTATATTGTGCCTTATCAGAAATGTCGTTGCCCAATGGCAATTTAATTGTAATCGAAGTTCGACCAAGTTTGTAACCCTGACAAATCTCTGTACAAACTATACTAGAAATTTCCATTAAGTGCAATCAATTCTCCTTTCCTCTTTCACACATCTCTCGCGTTTATTTATTTTTGTTTGTTTATTAAGTTTAAATACAATAAGTCACTCATATTTAAAGTGCACTTTTATCTCTAAATATCACTCATGCATTTCTTTATTCTTTTAATAATTTAATAAGAGTGACCTAAATTATAAGAATTTTGCATTTTGTACATTTCTCTCGCCTTCGCTCCCCTCGTCGCATCCTCCTTCATTCTTATCAATTTAGTTCTACGTACGCTATTATTTTTTCCATAATCAAATTAATTAAGTGCACTTTTATATACGAGGCCGGTTTGATAAATAACTTCTTTTCGTATATATTAAATGACAGGCAACAATTTCGGTTTTAACGACTATCTAAAGCTTCAACCTGATCCTTTCGAAGTCCAAAGCACTTGTGCTGGCGTTCCTCAAGCTTTCTGATTCTTTTGCAGAAGTGGATTTCTTAAGGACTTCAAAACACTCAATTACGCCCTCTATCGGCTATTACTTTGAACAAATCTTTTTCGGTCAGTAATGTTTGGAGCTTCGTGAGCAGATTCTTACTGCGATGGAACTAAATCAGTGGCTTAATCCTCTGTTGGAGCATCTTTTGCTGCGTGCTACAGTTGAAAGCCCTGCGTTTTCATAATGAAATCTTGCATTGGAATAATGGGAAAGCGGCATCCATCTTTCGCAAGGCTTTCGCGTGTAATTAATTGTGCAAAATAAAATAAACTCGTTCATTTCAGATGCTCGTGATCTCTACTATCTCGCCCAATATCTATCGTTTATTTGTCAAGACCATTTCATTTATTGTTGATTTCAAAGGTGACTCCTGTTTCTGACGCATTTTGAATGCTTGTTGTGTCGGCTTAAAACTCCTTCACCAAAAGATAAACGGTTTCATAAGAAGAACATGAGTCGCCCAATGTGGACAGAATTCGTTTATGGATTTCCTTCGCTGTTTCGCCATCCAAAATCGCAGAATTGAATAAAATTTCGAAATACAATTTTAACCACTTTGTTTATCTCTCGAATCACTTGAATTGAAATGAACTTTTAAGCAACTTACTATTGCCAGAATTAATTGCAAAATTGAAATTTGATGACCGCATCGAAATCTTTTCATTATGAAGTCACATATCAAACCGACCTCGTATATTTCTTTATATTTACTTTTGATAATTAAATTGCGTTAAATTAACGCAATACAAAAGTGACATAGATTAAGAGCAAATAAGAATTGAAATCAGTGTAAACTTACTTGAATATTTGCTTGTTGTCCAACGTGGGAAGCCTTATATTCGGTGGTAATTGTTTCTCGGTATTTAAATTACTATTATTGTTATTATTATTATTATTGTTATTATTACTGCCCCCTTTCGAACTGAGATCAAGGGGCTGTTCGCCGCTGCTCTTCTCCACTTCCATCCGTTCCGCTTGTATCGATCGCGCAACATTCGCTAAATACCAATTATTTTGCATAATGTTTGGAGGGAAAAATGGCAAACTAGGTGTCGGCGAATTCGAGTTGTTCGCCGAAAACGCGACCGCCGTCAAAGCTGCCACCGACGTAACACTCTCGATGGTCGTCATGTTCTTCAGATAGCGCGGTATATGAAGATAGTGATGATGATTATTATTATTGTTAATATTATTATTAATAATATTATTTATTAATGCGCCACCGGACGATGGCGTTAACGTTGGAGGTGCCTCCGTATCACTTGGACTATCACTAGAATCGGTATCGGAATGTCGGGGACTCTGAAATGAAAAAAAGAAAATGCGAAAATAATAATTAGATTAGAATCAGATCGGGGTCGATTTCAATTAAAGGAAATGGTGATTGCAAGGTGGAGAGGAAAATGTTATAAATTAATCGAAAGGAGACGTTAGAGGCATTTGTCAAAATAACGCTTTATGTCGTTGTAATAATGGTAAAACCACCATTAAGCGTTGTTATTATTATTACGTGAAACGTAACATTCGCATTAGTGGCATTGACTTATTGAATTCAATTAGTGTTCTAGAATTTTTTAAACGTTTCCATACTTTATCCAATCTCTTTTTTGCGTGCTTTTTGTCTCACCGTTTTCTTTTCATCGTTCTCTTTGATTGACAATGGCATTTTGCACGATAGAATTACTTTACAAAGGCTAATTTTTGTTTGGTTGTACCACCGTGATTTCTTAACTTTTTTGCTTTACTTAATTACACGGGAATACAATATAGTCGTTAATGCTATTATATGGTAAGTCACATGGGCGCGACCGTTTCTTTATTTTTATTTTTTTAATGTGGCAAAACAAATTTACTATATGCAACGTACGAGATTCTAATTTATCGCGAATTGATTAAAATCTGTTTATGCACCAATTAATACCTGCAAGAAAATACGACCTTGTTAGACCATAATCGACATTTCGCAACGACATCGTTAGGCTCTAATTCACAAGAGTTAAAATTGATTGATACGAAATTTTGTGCTTAATATACATAAAGTTCATAACATCAGAATGCTGTTAGAAGTGCATAATCAAGTAGAGAAAATTGTTCGAACATCTGCCATTTCCGGTAAGATATATTGCCACAAATAAATGGCTGGCGTTTTTTTAAATAGAGAAATCAGGAAGGTTTCTTATATTGTGGCGTTACAGAAACGAGTTTTTGTTATGAAGAAACTGATCTTAAAACTAAATGTTGAAGAAATTGCAACCAATATTCGTAGGCACCTCGTATGAAATTGACTTCGAAGTGATCCTTAACGAAGTCTCGTCTTTGCAACAAGAAATTAAGTTCGAAATTGAAAACGATAATAAACTTGAAAATACTACTATTAATAATATATTAATTGCTGGTTTTAAATATTGCCACTTTTAGAACTATGTCAAATAATGAGAATATTTGAAGCTGTTTTCTATTTACAAGAGTCGCAGAGAAATTTCATTTAGAGTCTTCTCTTTTTTGCATTCGCTTCCTCTCTTTTTCGTGTGTACATTTATAAAATATCTTCTCTAAAACCGTAAAAGAGATATATCAAATTCCGCTTTTCACTACTAAATTATACATTTAGAGAAACAGAATTACATAAAAATTCATTAGAAACTTTAGAAACGATTGTGTTACTTCTCGTATTAAAAAACTGATTTAACAGAAAAAAAAGTATTTCTCCTTTTTCTTGCATTTTTCTTCTCGCACTTTATTTTTAACATTTTATTTTTTTTTTAATTTACCGAGAATCGTTCGGTTATGTAACATTTCGAAAAGAATAAAAATTGCGATTCAATCAGAATATTGAATTTCTAAGAAGGAAATCAAGAGAATAGGATTGGTGTTTATCGATTGAAAATTTCTGAGATACTTGCATTTTTATTTTGAATTGCACTAAAAGTTATGCAGAATAGGATGCATTCCTTTTGGCAAGTCACCAGCAACGCCTTAAAGAGACTGCGATGAAATATTTTTAATGGAAAATTATTTTGTGCTTTGCATGATTACTTAATTGCTGTTTGAGTTCGCAAAACTTTAAATTTTATTAGCAAACTGTATCAATTTTTTTTCCTCCACTTATTAATTATTTTATAATAAAAAGAAAACTCGTCCAATAACTAATTTAATAATCTAGGTTTCATTCCCATTTAACCAGTTTATGTTGTATTCTAGAAGAAATATTTTGTTGTCGTTAATTGCGGGAAATTAAAATAAAAATTATTATTAACACTTATTATTAATAAAAAATGGGCGAAGATGAGTACGACCTCACTTAATTAGTAAACTATTTCATGTAAAATAAATGGCGATTATAATTTTCACATCGTTTCCTTCTTCTCTTCTTATATTAAGTTATACCACTTAATTTGCCTGTTTATTATTAGAAAATAACCATAAAATGTATTAATATTCAATTAAAATAATTTATTTCAGTCTTTTGTGTGAAGGAATGTTGCTTTGAATAAATTGCGAACACGTTAAGAACGGATAATTGAAAGATGTTACTTTTATGAAAACCGAGTGCGAAATAGAAGACGCTTTTTAGAACTAAAGGAATTTGACAAAATACTGAACCTCTTTTCGAAACTAACATAAACTTTCGTATATCAAGGTCCTTGTTCACAGTTTGAAGTGATAAGTTCTTCTTAGTTCGAGAGATAACAACTAACGTGAACTGTAAACATGGTTTTATTGGATTTAATCGTTCAAAAGCTTAAGGTGCAAGTTACTCGTTACTGTATTAGTTTCATTACTAGAGTAATAAGAGTAAAGACGTTTGATAAGAGAGTTAACTTTTCAGTTCGGGGGCAAGTTTCAGCTCATTTCAGCGACCCAGTTGAAATCGGATGAGCTTTTCGAGGATATTTTCAAATTGTTGTCTATCTCGAGCGTTTGTTTTCGATTCTTTTTTATCTATTCGCCATTATTTTGCTCTAGTGATTGCGGTGAAAGTTTGATACGATTTCATTTTTTCTCTCTCTTCATTGTATTAACGATTAAATCGCAATGATCTGCTATAACGATAATGATGAAGAGTTGCAGCGAGATAAATGTGCGATCTAGTTAAATTCAACTGAAAATTATGCCGATCGTTCTGTTCATGTGATTAAACATTTTAATCTCTTATCCTATCGACTATTAATATTAATAATAATTGGCTGGAAATAGTCCTAGAAGCGGTCTCGCATTTTCAATCCGCAATCATAAATTATGTTAAATGGCTTATCATAACCTATTAAATCGCGAATAATGAAATTAATGATTCATAACTGAAGAGCGAAGAAAAAAGTTGCACGAAACTATCAAGTGAATAAAACTGCAAGAGTTTTACATTAAACGACTTATTTTATATAGTCTAAATGGCATATTGCCAATATGTCTAATTAAAAAAAAACTATTTTTACAGTTCGAAGAGCATTTACATCGAATATCGTCAGCAATAAAATGACGAGGAAGAGATCTCGATGAATAGCAAAAATGGTGTAGCTAACTCTGTTAATAATTATTATATGCGAAATATTATCATTATCATAAATATAACGGACGCTCTTCGCGAGCTTTTTATTCTCCTTGCCAAACCAGCATCGCTATAGTTAATAGTTTCGAGTAATTAGAGCTCGCCATAACCGTTTTAATCGGATCGATGGAATTAAAAATGAAATTTTTCCTCGTTTCAATCCGACTCACGTTCCACTTACTATCCAACCCATAACCGAAATGATTCAGATTTCGATCGTATGGAGTTTAATAATTATCTAAACAGTTTATATTTTGTTTTCCTATTTAATTGCCATAATGGTTTTAACGCCCTTTATAGATTATCCACGTACGGATGAGGAATTAAAATGAACGAATCTTTTCTTCATATTGATTGATATTACAATCCAAAACGAGACTAATAACTGCACATTGTTGGGGGTTATTGATGACGAAAGAAGAGATTTCTAATTAAGTTACAATGGAAACTAGTCGGACGTAATTCTGAGTCGAAATGCCAGTCAATTTGCCTTTTGCAATTCGTTTTTTTTTCATCGTCTATTACTTTATTGTTAAACTGGGGCTATAAATGTTAATGCCTTCCTCTTGTAATTTAATCTTCCTTGACGATTCTTTTAATGGTCGCCAATTGATGGCAATCATTAATTATTTCTACGTAGAAATAGGAAACGAATTCGTTTGGCTTTAAGCATATTTTTCTTATACGTACCAGTACCCCGTGATTATTATGTTCACTATCCAGTTTGCCGTCTACACAAAAGTAGCACTTGCTCTGCGGCGTCCAATCTTTTAGACGTTCTTCTACGACTTCTTCCCTTTTGAACAGCAACTGTTGCTGCTGCTGCTCCTCTTGTTCTCGTTCTTCGATATCTTCCTTTACGCCGATAGAAGAAATCTCTTTCAGTTTTTCGACGACCTGTTCGGAACTCGTGTCCTCCGCAAAGTCGTCTCGCTGACGATCGTAATTCTCCTCGAACTGTTGCTCTTGCTGCTGTTGCTGCTGTTGATGATTGATCTTTTGGTGTTCGTTTGTTCTCGTCTTGATATTGTTGTTCAGTGGCTGCAAATAATTTCTGGACATGGATTTTTGATATAGTTTCCATTTCCTTCGACCCATCAACTCTTCAGCGATCCTTTCCAACCCTGGAAATTAACAACAATTCATTAATGCTGCGAATTGTAAAACGAATAAAAAAGGAAGTGGTATTACTTCGTGCGCTTGATCGGCGAAAGAACTAACGTATAGATTATTATGTTAAATTTATTAAGATGGTTTTCGTGTTACTGGTCAAACGAACGCGATGGGACCTCCTCGTTGGATTGTCGCTCCTTTATTATTAACTTTTCTTAGAGCGGGGAATTAGAGAAAGAGAAGGCGTTTAATTTTGTTTATATAACAAAAATTCTTTCGTTCTCTCTTTGGTTCATATTTTTGTTCTTCTCTCGCTCTCCGTATTCGCTTCCTTGCTCATTGGTTTTTCTTGAAGAAAGAGCACGCACGTTACATGTGATTCCTCTAACTTTAACAATAAAATGGCTGACTGCACGCCGAAAGTTGTAACCGGATATTCTAATATTTCGTTGCATTAAAATAAAATGAAACGTTATTATTAAATGCAGCTCGGTCTTATCGTCAGAAATAATTCATTTTAATATGGCAGCGTTACAAAAATTCAAACCGTTGACAATAAAATAAATTACGTTAGATAGCAAACGAGCTGATTAAGAGTTTCGAGAATCCCATTGTTTATTATAATTTCAGTTATTACTGTTACCACAATAACAATTCTTAATTTAGCTTCTGCATACCAATACGGTTTTAAGCTATGAAAATTAATTAGCGATAAGATAATGAATTTTTCTTTGGCAGTAAAAGATGAAAGATTTGTGTCAACCAACTGAATCGACATTGAGCGATCATCCTCCAATCGTCTTTATCCCATTAAATTATTTACTAATTTAATGTTGTTTAAATAATTTTATTAAATAGATAATGTTTACGATCTATGAAAGCAGAGTTGGACAACGAGTTAAAGTTAGGATGATTTCAAAATGGGAAATCCAGTGACAAACAAACGAAGTTGAATTATTCTCAAAATCAATTCCATCAAATAAAGTTAGTGTTAAATTGGATATTCTTCTTTTTATTATGTTTCACAATAGCTGGACGGACCCACAATAAAAAATTATAATCAATTTCACAGGGAGAATTAGGATAGCAATAAATAATTTTAGGTACAATTTAGAAAATAATAAATTGTAAAAAATAAATTGCAAATAATAAATTGTAAGTAATAAATTGTAAACAATAAATTGTAAAACGTAGGTAAAGGGAACATTGGCAAAGGGACAATCCGGGAATTCCAGTGAGTCTCCAACGTGATTGGCCAACTGTCGTCACAGAAATTAAGGGAATTTCCTTAATTTCTAGTCCCTGATTGGATGTCAATGCACCCACCACTCCGTTAAGGAAAAAATTGTAATTATATAATTAAGATATAACGTCAGTCAAGAAAAGTATAGCAATCGCATATCTATTCTCTGATAACGTCGAATGCTACTACATTTGATCACATCTTTCACAAATGGAGTTCGAAAGTCTTCATGAAGTGTTAGATTTGTAACGCATCAGTAATTAGCCGCAGAATTTCTGATTGGCATCTTTCAATTACAGATTGACTCGATTTAAAAGCACAGTCCCATATTTCGATCGCATGGGTCCAGATTGCTTTTTAAAATAGCTTTGTAAATAAGAATTTTGCTTTCAAGTGATAATTTTGATTTTTTCCCCGATAACCAATAAACTTTTTTTATTTTTAGATCTGTCTTCTCTTTTTGATTACATGGTTTTTACAGTTTAGCCTGCAATCTAAATGAAAGCTCAGGTATCCAGCAGAAGCTCGAGGTATTTCTTTGTTGCTGAGACGCATTGAAATCGATTAGTTTGCTTTTGTTTAGATTTATTTTTATCTTCCACCGTCTTCACCAAAGGATATTCTTCGAAGAATTATTCCAATTTCCTCTTAAACAGTAGCCTAACAATTATCAATTACGATGTTTCTGTTACGTGAAATGCAAAAAGGAAAGAATGATAGTTATTAGGACAAGTGCGGTAGATATGCGGTAGTTATGATATGCGGTTGAAATACAATCGAACTGCAGTACGTACATGCAGAAATATGTGCGGTGTGCACGCAAATTATTGGGGAATTGTTGTGACCAGCGTTAGTTAGGATATAAATTTAACCGAAAGAAGACCGAAGAGGAAAACGAATTACAAATTGCAATCGATTGCTTACCGAATTGGTCTAACGGCGTTTGTCGAACGACATTTAATGAGCGTGGAAGATTCGTAATTTTGTTTACGTCGTGATTAATATCGATCGAAATAATTGTGGCGATTGAAAAAAAATCCTTAAAGCCATAAAATATAGAAAATAAATTGCTTATTTGGTAATACATCAAGAGGTTCTTTATATAGCGTTAGTTATTCATCAAAATGGAAACGGTTTTGGTTTAATGCACCGTTTATGGTTTTAAAACTTCCATGTGAACAACGGTTTGTGTTTCATTCGACGTAAATTGTGACCGGATTCGATAAAATTAATTGACGACGTAGAACTTGAATAAATGGAGATTAATCTATTTTAATCGCACGAAGAATCTTACGTGGATTTAACTCAATCGAACTCGCTGAAGACCTGTAAAAATTATCACATCATAAACCGTTTCTTAATCAACAATCAGTCGAAAAGAGGAAATATTTTTTTTTTATTAATCTCATCATAATCATTTGCAATCATAACAGTTAGAGCCGTTAGTAAATTAATTCCTATGATGTAATCAATTGCAAAATAAGAATTAATAAAATTTGTATCGAGCATTACGTAAAATTTAATTGCCATGTCCTAATTTTCGGTCAGATAAATATTGAAACGGATTAAATAATAACTGAACGAATGTTTATTAAACCAGAAAGTGATTTTTTCTTGCTCATGTCCACACGTATGCATATTGCGAATTTAATGAAAGTTACTTCACACTTAAATTTAATATTTTTCAAATCCCCATTCGAATTTGACATATTCAGATTCATACAGTGCCACGACGAAGTCTGACGAGTGAATTTTGTAACGACTTTCGCAACAATTTGCATACAGTAAACGATTTGAAGAAAATAATTCAATTTGCATCTAAATGTTCTCCTTAATAATTGGAAAATAAATAAAACTATAATTATCGTTAAAAATTAATTAATTATTAACGAAATTAACCGCAAATCCAATAACAAGCGTGTTCAAGGATAAATGAATCATATGCATTTGAAATGAAATGTATAATTAGCGGCGTTTTAGAACAAAACATTGCGCTTTTTTCGATATCGCTGCAGGATAAAATCGCCATTCTTTTTTGTTGCGAATTTGATTTTATTTATAAGAATTTTTCATTTAAAAAATATTATACACACCATTTTTCTTCATTTTTCGCCTTTAATTATAACGTAATAACATTTCATGTCAAGGAGCGTATGTTTAAAACTTTGCATCAAAATATCAATTACTTGCACAATATATTTAGGTCAAGTATTTAAAATGAAATTGTGAGAGAGAAAAGGAGAGTCAAAGAAAAAAGCAAAATTAATATTTAAGAAGACAGAAAAAAAAGATCATTATTTAATTTATCAAAATCGTAAATAAACTTAAATAATTTGACAGGTTGTTCGCTCGGTTAATAACGATTAAATGTTCGTATTTAATTATGTCTAATAAATTGTTAATGCTAAAGCACAAAAATTAATTTGCCTATCCTTAACCTTTACTCTTTTTACTATACGCGCAATTAATTAAAATTAGCTTTTAATTAAGAGTGGGTGAGCAGTAACATAATTTACAAATCTCTTCAATTATTGATTACTCTCATTATAACTCTACGAGTTATTACTAGAGAAAATTGCGAAATATAAGTTTGCTCCTCTCTCTTACTCGCGCGTTAAAGTCTTTTTCGCGCATGCATTTAAATATCATCCTCGTTTTGGATTTTCGCATTTTTAAACTTTAAGAAATCAAAAGGGGATTCAAGATTAATTTTAATCATAATAATTTGCATTTTTTAAAATAATTGTTGCGGAATTTCTGCTATAATTTGATAAATTTTATATTTGGTGCAAAATTTTAAAGAGAAATGCATAATAAATAATTAATGTTAGACGAGGCCAAGGTTCGATACGGTATTTGATTATGAAATAATTTGCATATTGAGTAGTTATTTGTTTATTTTCTTCAGGACTTTAATCTCGCGATTTGTTGCAAAAGAAAATATGATAACCGCCTTTATTGAATGAAAACCGTTTCTTAAAATTGTCAATTCTTCAGGCAGATACAACTATACAAAATTCTTTAGCGAAAAAAAATTCTTTAAAATAATAATCATACCGTTAATTAACATTCAAGGTTCTCCAACGTAGAACAGAATTCTTTTTTAGGAATTTTCACATTAAATACGGTTACAAAACTTCATTAATATACCTTAGAAAAAGAAAAAGGGAAAAGCATTTCATGTATTCCTTTTTTCTTTCTTTCTTCGTTTTCGTGCTGTTTTGAAATTTTAATTAAACGTTTTTAGCCTTGCAACTGCAATAACAAGTAAAGAAAAAAGTTAAATAATTAAAGGCGGAAAAAAGGACGAAATCACTGTGAAAAATTGCAAATAAACTTTAAAAAGGCCGATATATTTTCGATATAAATTCGTTTGCCGAACGGTTTTGATATGATTATTGAAAAGTGTTAATTTCATTAATTAACAATTCCCGTATTTAAAATAATATCGACGATGAACCAAATCCCATAGACAAAACAAAAATTGCTATAAAATGTACTCTACTACTGTTAATAAAGTGATTTGTTATGTGGGGAAATTTTAATTTGTGACAAATAAAGAGATAATGGAATCGAAATTAATTGAAACGTTGTCATGTGCAAAAATGCAATATTTCAAACGTTGGTCTAAAACCCTACACACAAAAAACAATGATGTATGTGCAATGTGGTATTATTATTGTTGTTGCAAAACACGTTTGATGAATAAAACAGATTTGTGCACGATTTTAAACGACAAATTTGCAAACAAAATACTAAATCCTCGTTTTGATCTGTCTCGCTGTGTGAGAAAGAAACAACATTTACGAAACACAAGCGTTGAAGTGCATATGTGTGCGAGTGTGCAAGAACTTTTTTCTTAGATAATTACTTTCATAAAATGTCACTTGCAACTTTTAAAATTACTTAACCTTGGTCGACTTCCTAGAAAATTGCTTTATATATGTGTGCTTTGGTATATAACGAAATGCAAACATGTAACTGTTCATATCTTGCGCACGCTCTATCTATCTTCAGCTACACGTTAGATAATTCTCTAATCTTCGAGACATTTAAATTTCATTTAATTATCGTGAAATCAATTCGGAAATCAGGGTAGACGATAACCTTACGACCTCCATTCGAGACGGAATCTTTTTAAAGGTGAAAGAAATCCAGAGATGATGATGATGATTCATGTTAAATTATTAGAGGATGTAAACCACTTGATTCTGCAGGATTTGTTATTTCTACTTCAACATCTGGCAAAATTTTTAAATCGTTGCTGATTTAGGAAAGTTAATAATCTCTCAACAAGTTCCGGCTCGAATTTTCTAATTCTACTTTAACTCTTCCAATTGACTCTTTGTGTTTTGTTTACGTCATCATTGTATGCGACTATTACAAAAATTAATTAATCCTCGTCGACATTAACATAAGATGATATTTGTTCATGTACTTTTTGGGAGGCAAACGGTTTATGTTAACTGTAAAATCTAAACGTTCTCGTGATATCGCTTTGAGACATCATGAAATATAAATAATTATAGATATGGTAATACAGACATGAAAATAGCAAAAAAATGGATGTTTTTTCAAGCAGCGTTTATTTTTTCTTAATCTGACATACAAATAAATATATTTCGATTGAATAGAAAATTTATATGAATTATGCATAGACGTACATGCAGTACTTTAGTCTATTGAAGACCTATTATTAAAGTAAACTCATTTTATTACTTGATATTTATTTTTAAGTTCGCTTTACGTAATCGTAAATGGTATTTAACTTTTTTAAAAGAAAAATAACTTTATAGAATAGAATGTGAATTAAATTCATTGGTATTTAAGAAAAATCATTTGTGGAAAATTTAGTGACACATTTCTAATAGAATTCATTCACGTTCTCACAGTGCGATCAAATATAACTGCGATTATTTAAGGTTATTGGTAACATTGTTCAAATGTATCCTTTGTTACAAATAGGCTTTAATGTAATGTGTGTTATGCAACCAGCTTCACCTATTTTCAATTTAGTCATTTTGTTTAGATGCAAACGTAGCGAAATTAAATTCTGTATAAAATTGCATCGGATCGCTCGGTATTTTTGCGTCAAGCAAGATTATTTCACTTGGTGCAGTTAAAAAATATAATATAACTTTTATTAAAGTAGAGCAAGGATTCTGAACCATGCGCCATGATTCTAAATTATGAAATATAATTTAATAAACATTATTATTTAGATAGCAACAAATTTCAAGATTGCAAATAATTATCTGAAGTTTTTCTTTTCTGATGTTTACAATCAGCAAATTGCCTAATTTCTATCGAAAAGCAAACCGTTGATTTCACTTTGTTCATCAATAAAATAATATTCTTTTATTAGCTTTCAATTAAAAAAAATTAGTATGAAAGTAGAAAAATTTCTCTTCTTTTCATTTTTACACAAATAATTCTTTCGTAATTTTTTTTTCGTACTGAATAATATTAACTTTTTCTCTATTTAGTGGAAGAATTAATATCGGCGGAAGAAAAAGAAGTAGAAATCTTGCGTGCAAAACATGTGCATATAAACCAGCTTAAAAATTGAGGCGCAATTAGAAATTTTAATTTTACATTAGGCTTTCACCGACACATTATATTATTATTAACAATACGAGGAAGATATAGTTGCATTATGTTACTCTTTATAATTATAACAATTTTTTGTTCTTAATTCTTTGCTTCATTTCGTTCGAGCATTTTTTCCATTTCTTTTTCTTTTCGTAACAGCAAACGTTATTATTATTATTGTGTAATTTATTAAATGAGCCGAAGATAAAGATGGCAAAGTAAATGTTACAATTAAAAAGAAAGAATCGACAACAACAGGTGTATGATTATTTTAATTGTCACAGATGATTTAAGATCGATTATTAAAACGTTTTTAAACATATAGGTATGTGTGTGTACAAATAATGTAATTTTATTAATTATAATTGCTTCTTAACTGCAATAAATTAAGATTAATTTTTTCCACGTCTATTTAATTTTCTTTTTACGAAACTACATAATAATGCCAATTGCACATTGTATTATTAAAAAATAATTAAAAACTAGACTTCGATTCAAGTATTTTGAACTTTATTTCGTCTTATTAATTATCATTGGAACTGTTTTAATTTACAAGTAAATCTCGTTATACCAGTGAGTCGAATAATAGGAATAATGAAAAGCAACAAGAGCAACAACATTTTTATTATTGAAGCAATTATTTCTTTCGTCATTTATTGATTTAGATTTCTCGAAACGAAGTGCAATTCATATGCGAAAAAAAGAAGCTTGGTTACAGTAAACATACGTATCCCATTATTTTCAGTGGCTCTTTGTTCAATGCATACCGTTTTCTTTTTCAACAAGCGTAGATGCCTTTTAATTAAATTGTAAATGGAAATTAAACGGGAGGTTTTGCTGGATTCTTCCTTTCAGTCTTATTAATTCTCGAAAAAAGAGAAGAGTTTATATCTAAATACGGTATCGGAATAAAATTATTTTCACGTGAAGAGAAAATAAAACGTTTATGCGAATTAATGAAAAAAAGGCAAAATAGCATTTCGAATTAAACGCGAAACATAACTGGACGAAGAAGAGCCACTGCTGTTGCCGTTTTATCTATGGATGCCGGAGAGTGGTCGCATTGTCTGCGTTCAAATTGTGTTCCTCTTTCTTTTCGTGTCTTCTATTTCAAGTTGCGAAAAAATAAAAATAAACGTTCCTTCTTCTATACAAATGCATATGCAAAATATGTTGGCGGCAGGGAGAGCGGAGAGGGGATCTTTGTTCAATTTTAATGCATTCAAACGTATTCTAAAAGAACAAGTTATTAGGTACAGTAAATATGGTGGAGATGCGAAAGAGACGACGAAAACTGGACGTGTCAACAACAACTCACTCGCACAGACAGACAGGCTGAATATAGGCTTATGTTTGAATATATTTTTGTGTACAGTTAGTTATTCTCACACCAAGAGAGACAGTCTCTTTTAACATGTTGATGGCCTCAATGCATCTCCATCAATTCTGATTATTATCGTTTGAAATCTCGTCATCAAACGTTTGAACGGTGGCATGTAAAATTCGCAAGGTTTATTGCAAAATTATTTATTCATTTGTTTATGGCAAATAAATTATTATTTAATTATTCTGGAGTATTTTAATAATGTTTTTTGTCCTCATTGACATCTAATGGATAATGAATGAATGTCCTTCGTTTAATAATTTCAATATTAAAGAGAGGCGTACTTTTATTATTGATTTCTGTTTTAATAACAATAACCGAACGAATTAAGAACAATTTAAAAGCAAGAATAAAATAATTGCGACCGGATCGAAAAAGTTGACCGATGCGCTCGAATTTAATGGCAAAAATTGTAGACTAATTAATAATTACAATATTTGCAATAGCTTTAGAACTATTTCAAGTTACATTTTTTCGAACAATTTATGCGAAATGATGAATAACTCATTATCCAAAGAGATTGCAATTATCATTTAAGATTCCTTAAATGCAGGCGTTTTGGTATTGAGTTAATTTGCAAACCGTCACTTATAATGAGTTGAGGAGTAGCTCCTACCTTTCAGAACTATAGTTTTGATTTAATCAAACACAAATTTTCTTGAATTTGACTAATCACGAACCAAAAAAAAATCAATAATAATATGAAGGATACCACAAGATTCAAATCTTTATGGAATCCGAATATAAAATTTCTAATTGCTGATCATAATCATTTTCTGAACGCAAATTCCCACATTGAAATTACATTTCAATAACAGACCCATAAAAAATCGTTTATGAAAGATTGCCATTTAGTTTGAAGTAAGTTTCCTTTTTTTTCGCGTTAATGAACGCAAAGTCTAATGAGACAAATTGCGATATTTCTTCAAATAAGAAGAAAAAAATTATTAATGTCAGGGTCTAAATGGTAATCATTTCTTGTAGGTTGTGTAATAACTCGTTATTATTACTATTATTATTCTAACAATAAATTTGCAATTAAAATCATTTTTGCGCCCATTTAACATTGATAAATGTGATGGAAATGAAGAAGTTAGAACATTCCATGCACCTTGCACTATTCCATCTCCATCTCAGCAATTTGATTGCTATCGCTCTTCCATTTGCCTTCATTATCCTTTAGCATTATTATAATGTCAGAAGATTATTATTACCATCGGATGGACGTTTGGAAATTCACAAAACGCTTTTTATTTATTTGATTATCGTGTACAACAAAGAGAAAATGAAAGACGACGAAGGAGGAGGAAGGCGATGCGGCAAGTACGAAACAGAATGTTATCGTGGCCGTCGGCCAAACAAACCAATTGGATACGAAACGAAAGAGAAAAAAGTTCCAAGTGAACAGTGGTAGTAGAAGAAGGGGACCTTGGAATAATACCACCACACACTCTTTTCCCATTCGTTTCTAATCCTATTCATCAGCACCCAAACAACAAGAACAACACGCTTTACAATCATATATTTCATGCGAAGGAAAAAGGCATGGTTTCATTTTAAAAATGTAGATTTTAAAGGCGGGCCTTTTCTAACCGGGTACCCCATTTTCATTCCACTCTGCTAACAGAATTGGGAAAATGGTTTCTATTAAACATAACATATAAAATGGAATCGTAACTTTTTTGCAAACTAAAAACTAAGTAATTAGTAAAAAATAAATTTAGCTGCACGCTTATCTTCGTTGCTCTGTCAATTGGATTCTATTTTGTAATTCCATCGAAATTAGTGACAGAAAAAAGCGTTTCTCTTGAAACAATTGCGTCTAGCTAGTTCTCAAAATTAATTAGCTAAAAATAAATTATCGTGTTAATTGCCACTATATCGTGAATATATTTGTGTGCAAATGGGGCAATTTCTTATCGCAACACAAACACGAAATTGCAATACCGAATACCGACACGTTCGCCAAAATAATTATTGCAAAAGAAACTCGTTAGCAAATGTTCCTCTTCTCGGTCAAGGAAATGTTGATGGATTACCACCAATTTCGGTAATTCGATTATTATTACACCTGTTCATTAAAATTAAAGGTGACCCTTGCAAAAAAATTTTAATGACGCAAACTGCTACACTTTTATGAAGAAAATAGCGATTTCATACGACTACAATTTGCCTAATCTAATAAATCTTATTTAGACAAAAATGTTCGTATGTTTTTTTTGCGCGTGAAATTTGCACTAATTGGAATTGGATTTTTTCAACGCAAAAGTCTGCACTGCGTTCATATATTTAGTTGAGACTTACAACAACATTTCCATTTAGATTGTAATCTTCTGAAGTATTTTAAGATAATGGAAAAAATTAAAGCGAAAACGCTGAAATTTTCTATCAGAAAGCTTTAGGCTTCCAATTCAAGCGAATTTATTCATATCTGGTTAATTTTTTATTTAATGCAGGTATGTTTATGATTGTTAAACGACTAACATATAACGATTCTTTTATCTAAATGCATATCTAGTTTGAAATTATGCTGGAGGCCTCTTACACAAAAGGTCTTACCTATCATTCATTTCTTTTTCTAGATGAAGAATCGAAAAATTAATTTGTTGCCATATACGTCTTAAAGCATTTACAATTCGTTTTGGGGCTCTCTTTTATTAAAACTGATTTTTTTCCTTAGCTTTTTTAACTTAAATGATTGTAATATTTGAGCTTTGACATACCTCATTCTGAAAGCTTTCCAGTTAGAATTGAAATGATGATTTAGCGTTTAATAGCTTTTAATTTTCTTAATGCACCGCACTTTGTAAATGCTGCCGGTTCAGCCATCAATACAGATATTGAATAAACCATCCATATTGTAGTATTACAATATAAAAATGCCTATTAAATGGTACATTTTTTATGGGACATAAACTCGTTAATTATTCGTTCATTGAATATATCCAAGCTATCGCGTGGGTTGATCATTTTCGAAATTCAATTATGATAAAGACTCTTGTCTATGAAGAAATGCTTAACAATTCGTAAAAATTATGATTCTCGCTACTTTCATTACTAAACAATAATATTAATATTTACGAATTTTCCACTCTGTTTATTATCGTTTAACATTTAATTTGATTATTTTTCTTTTCTGTTGTTTTTTTTTGCAAAATGACGCCAATTTCGATTAATTTTGTTAGCATAAACCCATTCTCCGACTTTGTCGCACAAAGAACAAACTGATATGATTGTTTTATTAATGCTACAAACGTTATTGAAATGTAAAACGTTTCAATTAACTGTCAAATACACCTTCCAAAATGTCTTGTAACGCTTTAAATCCAATTAATCGATAACTTCATCGGTACCATATCTATTATCATTAACCAATAAAATGCAAATTGTATACACACAGAGTGAGTCTGTTAGTCAAATTAACATTATTGTAGGTTTTAATTGGTTATTATTACAGTTAATGTATTGTCGTTTGCATTTTTCTTTCGCATTACCAATTATTATCACACCTCGTAAGAATACGCATTTAAATAAACCGATTAGGCGTGGAAAATTGCTAATTATCATCCGTAGGTTAAATATTTCGCATAATAACCAGCAACACCTGTACGAAAAACCTACGAATTAGCTTAATCCATAAATAACGAACGATTGTGTAACACTTAAAGCTAAATAACGCAATAACAAACCAATCAATCTTTGAATGCTCGCACGAACATAAATAACATTAACAGCAACACGTTTATATGCGAAAAGCATTAACATCGCGATTTTATGCGTGGACGACGATAATAAAGTAAATCCGTATATCGAACAAATAATTTACTTACTAATAACACTTCAACGGTGAGAGAGATTCGACTTCAAAGTGGGAACCTCGACTAAAGAGCTAATAATGTCGAATAAAGGGATTCCCGGCTATGTACATCTTAAGCGCATTAAAATTTACAACGCAAACACAAGTTGAAATAACTTTGTGGTTGCGTTACGTAATTAATTAATTGAATAATTAATTAGAATGGCAGTTTAAATGACGCTCCGCTAATAGAAAATGTTCATTAATTCGTCGCACGTTCAAACGGCGGGAATTGTTGGCCACGCTTGAATCAAAGTTGATCGTTCATCGGGCGATTTAAACTGGGAGCCATCAGCGTTTAGAAAGGCGCGAGATGCTAATTGATGCGTAATTAACGCGTTTCAAGAAACCTTTTGATGCCGTGGATTTAATAACGAATAAGGAGGATTTGAGAGTGAGATTTATTAGGCAATTAAATTACTTACTTTTAGCGTCGAGATGAAGAAGAATTGAACTGGTCAAATCGCGTTCGAGAAAATAATTCATTAAATTTTGCTAATAGGTGTCGCATAAATTGCAATCGATATTTTTAATTATAAATATTTTGTTGAAATACTAATAATAATTAAAAAAAAACTTTTTCGAAATGGTAATCGATATCATTCTTGCAAATAATTTTTTTGTTTGACCTTTATCGAAGTAATTGGATATCCAATGGCCCCCTTCCCATTTTTTCCATTACTACAGCTATTCTAAATGACAAATTTTTTAATAAATTAAAATAAGAATTAAATTAGCAGTTAAAAAAAGTACGTTTCATGCGAATTCTTGCAAATTAATAACAATCATAAATTCATATCTATGGGAAATATTCACTTATTGGCATTCTTTATTTATTATTATGATTTCTCATGTTTGGAAAATACATTTCATTATTGCATAATTACATTTAAAAATTATTCAATTATTCTTTTGGAAAAACCAAAGATGGTGTTTAGCGAACACAACAAAAACAAATCTATTTTAAGGCAATTTTAATTTCTACTTTCAACATTATCAATTACTGTTTTGCTCGTTTCCAGATTTTCCAAGTATCCCATTTATAAACAGACGCATGGAGTTGAAGTTAAAAATAAATATTGATTATGCAATAAGTATTTGGAATTGTTCGTAATAAAATCGTGACTGATTCATTTGGCGATGATGGAACGATTCCATTTCGTCGGTTTCAATGAGATAATTCCATAATAAAAATTGCAAAAATCGAAAACAACACAAAAGCAATGAATTTAATCGGAGAAATTCGAAATTCATATCAAAAAAACAGAATGAAATGGAATACGCTTAATCCATTAATCAACATTAAACTTAATGAAAGAATAATTAGTAACGAAATTTGATGATACGACGAAACTTGAGTAAATTTTATTATTAAAATCGTTTCAGTTTTAATTTTTTTGCAATTTTGACACTATTGTGCTTGCTAAAAATTTGAACGATTGCGAAACATTATAAGCATTATTTTTCAGATGAGTCATTAGAATAAATAAGAATCAATTTAATTAATTAATAAGCGTGCATTGTAAAACCTAATCTCGATTAAGTAACAAGTTGGAAAGTAGGAAGAAATTGTAACAATTAATCGAAAATAAAAAGTTCATACACATATATTCAAGCATCAGTAAGATTTTAACAGCAGTTAAGTATACAGCGAATTGAATGAAAGGCATTAATATCGATTGAATTAATTATTATTAATAACAAACAGAGAGCAAAGAAAAATTGGTTTCCCATCTGATAGAGAATAACAACGGCGCTCATAATTGCATGTACTTCATAAATATCTACAAGAGTTTCTTATTTATTCCATTCTTTCAACGTTCACAGATTGTTAACCGCCACGATTTATCATACACTCATTAATATTTAATGCTAGAATTAACCCTATACGAGAATAATATTGAATTTCATGAATTTTATTCGTTAACATGTCGATCTAATAAATTAAATTTAGTTATAATAACATTCCAGCGCATAATTCAAATAAAACATTATCCCAATCAGAATTGCATTTTATTTAAATAACAAACGTGTGAAAAATAAGTTTGAATTGGATAGTTTTCAACATAAGTAAGTAAACAACGTTTATTACTGGAAATTGGGCATTTTTTTTTGTATTTATTTATAACAGATTGAATTATTAAGTGCAAATTTCACGACATCAGCATTATTAAATTAAATATTGATTTCGAGTGTCGTATGAATGTTTACTTTGCCCAAATCCCCAATATCACAACGATAATAAAAACACTTTTTCGTGTTATCGCAAATCAAATAAGCAGATCGAAAGGTAGGTGCAATAGGAATTTTGTGTATAAAGGTTAGTTATTTATCAAAAAATTATACTAAATTCTGTTTTGATAGGCGAAATGCTCTCCTGCTTATCAAAACGATAATTATTATTATTATCATTGCGGCGAGACTCGTCTGATAACATCAACTTTATCAATAATAAAAGTAGAACAACAAGAAGGAGAAAAATCTGGCACAATTTGCAGCATTCGGGCGGATAATAATTATTTGGAGTTACCAAAATATTGGAACAATCTTCGTTTCCATTACTCGAGAGACAAGGAGACGATTGAATCAAAAACCAATGTCAAAATGCAGCAAGCGGATAAAATCGCAGCTAATCAAATTGCAATCTTTATCTGTGCGAAAAAAAAAATAACTCATTGTCATCTTTACGGTACTTTACACGTTTCCAAATAAAGTTCCATCAAAACTGGAACAAATCCGTGACGATGCTGGTAATGATTCCAGCGTTAATCGTAGTGCAAACTCAAAACATACTAGAAAGTCGTCTCGATTAAATTAACATTACGGCGATTTTATTAATGAACAATGTTACTTATTTGGCAATCACCTACTCGCATTGAGCTCATCCTCACGCTGACGCCTCTTTGTATGAAGATGAACCGTTCGTCGTTTTCATTCATAAGAACGAAATTAGATTTCTATGACGTGTCAATATTGTAAACAAAAGGATTTAATAATTAATTAAAGATAACATTAGAAAAAGATTCCTAATAAAATATGGATGAATAAGAAACCAAAAGAACAATATCTATTATTAATAAAAAAAGTTGTTGTGAAAAGAAATTCAATAGGAGCGAGCTTTCATCAATTTCGCGTCTATTTGGTTTCGAGTACGGGTCATTGACATAGTGAATAAGGTCATTGTAATCTGAATTTACGTAGGGTGAGAATAAATGCTTCTTCACAACGAAAAAGAAAGGGATCCCTCGCCACTTTTTGTCCTTCTTGAGAGAGTTTTTCGCAACTATTTGTCGTTCGCATCGAAGGCACTAATTGGATTCGCTATTTAGACGGTCGCTTTTGCAAAAGATCATCGTGAGATTTAATCCTCGGCGAATACATCGAATCAATTATTATTAATCCTGTGCACGCATAAATGCAACAATAATAAATAAATTAATCGACTCGCGTAATTTAATCAACAATTCATAATACGCTCGTCGGACGTTTGACAAATGATTAATTATAATAACTTAATTAATGGCGCGAATTAATTTCGCTGCATATTCGAATTGACGAGCTCGAATTAATTTAATAACGCCTAAAAATTCGGAGATAACATCTCCAAAAAATAAAATTTATAATAACAGCTAGATAACATCTTCGAAAAACGAATGCAAAACGATAACTTATCACAGTGCTAAAAATAATAATAATAAATGTAGGTTACGCAATGTATGTGCGAAACGAAATTTGCATTTTAAGCTTGCCAAGTAAACAGGATAGGTAAAGAAGATAAGTGGGAGTCCGCGTGCTTCGTTACAAGAAAATCCAATAAAACGAAAACTCGCGAGGACGAAGGATGTCATGCACATGCAGTTATTGAACGGTTTTCCGATTCTCGTTTTTCTTTTTAATATTCGTTCGAAACCCACGTATGTACGCGAGGGGAGAGTTGAAATTGGTTTATACAAAGTGAGAGAAATTTAAGCGAAAATATAGAAAAATGTTAACTAACCCGATTCAAAATCCTCCTCGTGCACATATTTCATTCCAGTTGCCCTTGCGATATTCGATTCTGGATTTAAATCCTTATTGAATCCGTCTCTGTAATTGTTAATTTTCGCCCCCCCTTCTTTCCCTTCAAAAGGGATGCATTCCGTCGTCGACTCGTCCTTTTGTTTCTCCTTTCCGGAAAATAATTTTTAATAACTTCCGTTTAATAATTCCCTCTGCGGTTGCAACGCATTAAAGAAACTAACACTGCTATTCACGAGTTTTTCCTATCACAGTAAGGTAACGCGTTTTGTATTCCCTTTTCTGAATATTTAAGGAAATATTTTAATAAGGCACAACCATTTGTATGGCAGCCGCGGCCCTGATAACAATCGTATGAAAGCAAATTAATATTCGCACCTATCCCATTTGATAATTGTTCGGGTTTCTTTTACCGAAACGAACTGCTTCTAAAGCGGAAAGCTTATTTTCGGAAAAATTAACGATGATCGATTATCTGCGTTTGGTTTTTGTACGGTAAAAAAATGGGAAAACGGTAAAAAAAATGATTAAGGGGCCGACCGGATCGAGTGTGTGCAAACGACTGTCGGGTAGGTCAGTGTTACTGCATATGCGCGACGTTATAATTCGGTTCGCCGTGTTTCGAAAGACCGGAATTCAGGACCGTACTTTAGGGCGACGCGCAGCTGCAATTCCGTAGTCGTGTCGAAACGAATTGATAAGAGCGTTTGTTTATTAATTTTTTACTCGTCATAAACAAATATACTAACTTTTACGTAGGAAAATAATTGAAGACAGTTGATGGCCGCTGAATGGTTAAGGGCGAATCGTTTTCTGTTCTTTTAAACCTACCGGACCAGACTGAGATTGTCTCATCGGTCTGTAATAAAGAATGGACCCTTCTTCACATTCGACCTTCTTAACGCGTTCGCTCCTTGTTGTACGCACATGTTCTTCTTGTAAATGCACGCCGAACAATTGCATATGGTTCTTGATGCAGACACTCATACAGGGTGTTAAAAAAGTGACAGACTTTAAAGGGTGATAACATGGCCCAAGATAAACAGAAAAGTCTCAATGAATATGGGGAAATGGACGGTTTCGAAGATGCATTTTGTAGCATATCTTCAGTTTTTGCCGTTTTCTTTCACAAAATTTGCAGTTTCGAATTCAAGCCCAATGATTTTCGAAAGAGTTCGACGATCCTTGCGGCAAAGATGTCGTGGCTGTGGTACAATCGAAGGCGGGAACTTTGAACATCTTGTATGAGTTTTGTTCATGGTTTGCATTGATTGCACGTAATTGTAAATCTTTCGTATCTCATTATTATGTTCATCAAGACTTTTCTGCTTATCTTGGGCTTTACGTTTGCGACACTATTTTTAACACCCTGTATATATGCGAAATTATTTTTGTAAAAGACGCAATAAACAATTGCCCTCGAACAAAGAGATACCTTACTGTATATTTTACCCCTTTCGTTCTACCACTGTTTCTTTTATAGTAAGATGCGATCATCAAAACTAAAATTAAACAGCTTCTATTTCATGGGCAGTAAACAAGATAAAATACGTTGGAAATGAAATACAACACACTTTAAAGCTTTTCGTCGATACTTTTTAAAATAATTTTCTGATTAAATGGGGACAAAAACGTGCAGATGGACAAAATGCAGCTTATTGAAAATTAATTTGGCAACTAACACTTAGTGCAAATGTTTTTTCTGTCTTGTAACGCCGATAATTATTTCTAATTAATTTGCACTTTGTTACGTTATTCGCATGTATCTTAGACAGTTATTAAAAAAAATCGCACTCAAAGGAAAAGTGAAATAACGTTTAAAATAAATTAGCAAGTTGCTAAATGCGAAACTTTTTGTACAAAAACGTACTGATAACAAATTTCATTTATCAAACGTGCATATGTATACGTCATTATCAGTTAATAATTTGGTGTGTGTTGATGAATGTAATGTATTTTTTTCGAAATTTAGATTTATCAAGAACTTTGTTCATCGCCAATAATCGTTGGCTGTTTTGCTTTTAAATTCGCATCTAAAACAATTTGCCAATATCGTCAACAATGTTAGTTACAACAAACTTTATTTATCATTATCAATACAGTTTTATGAATTGTACGCTTTTAGCTGTATGCAATTAAATGTTAAGTGGGTACGTTTTGACAAGAAAGGAAAAAAAAGGTAATAGTGCAAAAAAAATCGCCCTGGTGGTATTAGAAATATTCAGGTTAACTAATATTATTTAACAAATATAGGTTTTGGGATGATAATAACCGTACAATAACTAACAATAGCAACGATTAAAAAGAACTTGATAAAATATTTACGTTTGGAATTACAGGAAATAAAACGTTAGTGAATAGAAAATGTGTATTATTATCACCATCAATACATGGGGGTCCTTTCATTGCAATTATTTCATTCATTTTCCGCCATTAATTTTCACCAAACGGAATGTGCACACATTTTCCACGCTGATTAGGATGGCTATTGATTTCAGTTTCATCTAATTAATTAACAGTTAATAAAATGCATTTCCCTAGATTTCGGTGATAAGATTAATTCCATTTTCAGATAATGATACAGTGAATCATTTATTTTTCGAAATTAGAAATCAGCCACGTTCTAAATGAATTTTATATAACAATTAGAAATTGTTACACATCCTTCATTAAACATGATAATTATGAGCCTCATGTTGCTAATAAAACGATCTCTATATAAAGTAATTTTGCAAAACAAAAATCACAAGACGTGAGAGTCGTTTGGCTTTGAAAAGTGAACGGAAATGAAGGTGCTTCCGTCGTTTATTTGTATGCCAAAAACTAAATTATGTTTTCTAATTTTCGTAAAAACTGTTTTGCCTTTATAACCCTTTTTCATTAATTTTAGCATTAAAGGTAAAACATACCTTACGTTTGAATTAATTTTTCTTGCTTAAATTCAATGGATTAACATAATTTATTAATTAATGTTGTGATTTTTTCCATGCCTCATTAGAATATAATCTTTTTGCTGATATTTCAATAGGAAACTATTTTAATCGTGGAAATAACCGTTAGGACTTTAGTGGAAAGTGGAAGAATTTTCTTAATTTGCCAGACAATCGGTAAATAGCTATTAAGCGACAAATGGCTTCTTTTTCTTTCCATTAACTGTACTCGAATTAAATGCACACAAAAATGGAATAAAATCCAAATTACGCGAATAGTTTATTTTCGCAAAAGAAAAGTCAATTTTTATTATTAATCGACAATCACGGTTACTGTTAAACGTAACGGTTGATTACTAACTACGAAATATTACTTTAACTAGCACAAATAATTTAAATAATTTCCAGTTTAACTTAAAATATTATCATCATTATTATAACCAATTAAGGATTTAATAATAATTGGGATAAATTATATTTCGATCGCTTCTGCAGTTTCTTCTTCCGATTTAAAAAATCAATTTCTTCTTTCTGTTTCTTATCATAATTCAACAGTAACACCTCCTGTTAGAGAAAACGCGATGCAAAACCTATCATTTCTCATTAAAATATACGGTAGGATACTCACTCATTCAAACAAAAAAAATCTTAATGCACGAATAAATTCTTTTTTTTTGCGGAAAAGTTTCACAGAACAGTTCCTAATTATAATTGAATTTTTTCCATTGGATTTCTTCAACTAATGTGTGGATATTGTTGAGCAATAATGATTAGTGAATGATTTTTAGAAAATAAAATAACCGATACACTTAACTTATATGAGAGGAGAAATAGAGCTCCACTTTTCTACTTTTATTTCCTGCAACTAATTTAGTTTCTTCTTAAGAAAGAGACTCGTTTAATAAAAATCAAAATGTAACGTGACAACATTGTATCTATTACGTATTTCCTTCCTTTAATCATTAATCGAAAATAGTAGCAAAGACTGAAGAAATCAATAAAGAAATCCTTAAATTTCATTTCAAGAAAACGTCGTAATCGTTTTATTTTCAAAATCATTATCTACCGTTAAAACGCTCGATTTTACATCCATGGTATGTGCCTAATATAAATGAAACACATCTTTGCATAATTAAACGGTTTCATTTGCCAATCAGACTGCATAAATGATTTTAAAAAGAAATTCAGGCAGAATAAAAAGTAAGAGGTGCTAAACGTACACGCATATAATGCAAATTAATTACATTTTTCTTTTAAATCATTTTCTCATTCAATTGCTTTCATCTGGAAAGTCGTTGAACCAGACTTTATACTATTCTTTTTCGGATAAGTGAAAAACAAGTGCGATTTAGATTCAATTATTAACTTAATAGAGCAAAGAGAGTTTGTAATTTGGATCTCATTCCAAAAAGATTTAATGCCACTTATGATAGAATTTTAGCAAATAATATTATGAAGAGTTGGACCAATTTCCAAACGTTGACGCACAATTGCAGAAGTTTAAATGTTAAGCAAGCAAAATGAAATATAATAAAACGTCTTATAATAAAAAGAATTTTGAAGGAATAAGTTTCTTAAACATCGGTTCGAACATATTATTTCAATTTATTTGTTATTGCCGTTGTTCTTGAATATGCGTGTGTGTGAGAATAAAACAAGCCCTCGTCCATAAGTTGTCGACCTTGCAAACTTCTTGTAAAACGTATTTTGTTGAAATTGTTGAAACGGCGAACAGCGCCACAAAAACGAATTCCTCCTCATTATAATTTGTGTTTTCTTTTATATTTTTACCACTTCTCCATTTAGAAACTAACACGCTTACATATACATCCTTTTTATAAAAAAGAATTTATTACGACGTTTTTAATTAATTTCATTTCTTTCGCTACTTTTCATATATATATTTTTCTTTTTTAATTAATAAAATATTAATTTTTTAATTTAAATTTATGAATAAGTAATGTCTTTTTAATCCATCCACTTGTTTTCGCTATTGCATGCGATGATAAAAATAGGCAAAGGTATTTTACATAAATATTTCGTATTTGAATGAAAAAGAAAATTAAAGAAACGACCCAATTGTCGTAATTATCTTATTGATAGAAATTCTGGTGGAAATACTTGCATACGATTTATTGCGAAATCATGTTCGCAAAAGTAAGGTGAAATAAATTAAAGAGAAAAAAAAAATAAAGGAGAAACATGTTCAAATGGAATTATTTAACGTCACACAAGTGCATAATAGAAATACCTAATTTTTTTCCCCCTCGCAATACCGATATTCGCGTTACAAGTGGAACACGGGATTTGTGAAATAAGCGAAAATTTTTGTGCGAAAAAGCGAAATAAAGGACACATATATTTCAGCCCATAGACAATTTACGTAAATTGTGTAATTTACAAACAGGTCCTATGTATTATACATATTATATGCGAGTGTGTACGTATCTGGCGATCGTAAATTTCCATTAAAGCTATTAAAAGGTTTGTGTTAAAAAATACCGGTAATAGTAATATGTGCATTTATATTTTGTATTATTTATCAAGGTCCAAGGTCGACTTACTACTGTAATGCATTTAGAAAGAACAAAATAATAATAATAAAACGCCATGTATAGCGTATTATACGGGGCGATTTATTGCACATCACCGAAACGAAATTTGAAAGAAATGTTCAATCTGCAGGATAATTAATAATCCTCAAGTTGATAATTAATAAAAAGCGATATTTAGGTCACTTTTCAAAGGTGATTATGAATGCCTCACCAAATTGTCTGGCAGAAAGCAATTAAAATGCGTTTTATGCGGGATAACAATCTAAGGCATTAATTTTAGAAATAAATCGCAAGCCATAATAATGCGGTCGTTTTATTTAACTTTTTTATTTAATTGTTATTATTCACATTTAAATTTGTTTTTGTTTTTTAGAGAAAAAAAAGTATTTTCCTATATTCAATTCGCGTGCATTTCATACATTTATTTTATAAATGTTAAAAATTATTATCTTTTCATCAACTGACTTTCCACATATATAACATACCTATTTGTGACAAATATAAAATATTGTTATAATTAAAAAAATAAAAAAGCCTTCCACATCAGTTATATGCGTTAAATAATAAAAAATCTTAAATATTTCTCTATTTCGTTTAAAATTGCGTGTGTACCATAAGTAGAAAATTTGCAAATTGCATTGTTCCATAATTATTAAAAATAATAATAACAATAAGAACCGAGTGCAAAGAACAAAGCCAAAGAGGAAAAAATCCTCAAGGTAAAGACAATAATTATTTTTTATAAATGTATACCGCATTTGTAATACGTCTAAAGATAAAGTACTTTATTCCGACATTATAATATTTGCCGTTGTTTTTGCCAGTTTTGCATTTATGAAAGCAAATTTTTAAATATCAAGTCTCACGAATTGATAGTTTTTTTCTATTCGCACGAATCGAAATCCGTTTTGATTAATTATTAATTCTTACGTTGTAGTTCCTTTTTAATTTATTGATTTATGCCATGTTTTCTCGACTCGAAATGAAATTTGCAATTGCATTAAGAAACGGCTCTCCTTGAGAATCCGCAAATTGTTGCAACGAATTTGCTTTTCATGTAAAATATTTTTGATAATTCCCAAGAGGAAATAATAATGCGAAATCCTGTTGTTGCGAAAATAAGTAGCAATTTCCTCTCGTCGATTATAATATTAATATTATAAAATTGCATGGAATCGAGAGAGAATAGAAGGATATGCGATAATATGGTTTTATACGTACACATATAACACACATGGCACGCAGGATAATATAATTGAGGACGAAAATTTATTAATTAGAAAATTATACCATATAAATCAGATTTATCTATAAATACAATTATTATTAGTTAACCAATTTCGTTGTAATTGTTAGCTATGACCTGCATAAACATTTATTTATCTGCAAATTGATGCGAATCAAATTCATTGTTCGTGTTGCCAAAATTCGATGCAAACTTTCGCTTATTTAAATTCAAACAGACGATTGACTAATTAAAATTTTTAATTATTATGTAATAGACTAACATCGAAGTTCTTGAATAATCTTCCAATTACCAATTGTAAATTGTTATTATTAATCGAAATCTTAGGCACAGCATCAACCACATTAATTATCTTCGTCTACATCTTTTTATCCTCCATTATGTGATTATCATTTTGCAATAAAATATAAGACGAAATTAATTTAGTTGAATTGCCAGCTACTTTATAGAAAAGAACGATGAAATTCTAATTAAGTAGTCACGCTAATGATAAAAATAGAAAAAAACGTCAACGATAATGGTAATAATAAAGATATTGGCCGATTAGAGTAAGAAGGAAATGGATATCAAGATTCCTTTTTGTTTAACATAATTCGCATTTTATATAATAAATAATTAAAATAATTTTTAATGAATCTAATTACTTATAAAGCCATTGGATTAGTAATAAATTACGATAATGTTTGAAACTTAGTTTTTATAAATCGCGATTGTTAGTGCTTTACGACAAGAAGAAAGGGGATAGATGTCGAGCGAGACAAATTTATTGATAATATATTGTAATTAGCATATAGGATAAGGACAATTAATGTCAATTACCTTCTAAGAAGAAATAAGTAAAACGGAATAAATTGACAACACAATTACACACGTGGAAGACGTTTGATTTCAATATTTTATGGTTATAAACATTGGTTAAGTCAGTAAATTTCCGATTTCGAAATTTGAACGAATCATTTTTCATTTTCTGGTGGCCAATTCCACAAAAGGATCGTACGATTTGTGCGATCGTTAATTTGTTGATTGTTTTAGTAGTTACTTTTTTCGGTGAAAATTAGCACATTTTGCTGATAATTTATGTCTCAAATTACAAGTAAACAACGATAAGCCATTTGCGAAAATAAAAACCGAAAGAGGGACACCGAGAGAAGGAAAAGCGAAGAGAGAGAGAGAGAAGCAACAAATTTATTTGTTTTGCATTTAGTGGCATTGAATGTACGAATTCAATTTAGTTTCTATTGATAATTACATTTCCTATTTAGATAAAAGTAGAAACGAAATAATAATAGCGAACCGAAAATAAAAATATGAAAATTAGTCATTGGAACAAAATGGTCGACGGTCGACGAGGAAGCAATAAAAAGTTGCGATGTAAGTTGAAATTTAAAAGTTACCGGTGGCCCCCTCGCCCGAAAAGAGCCATTTTCTATTACGTTATTATCATTCCTCATTTGCATGCATATTATTTAACTAGCAGTTAGTTTCGACTCTTTCGCTATTATGTGCTGTAGTCGTTTTCCTAACAATTTAATTCAACCTATCGTCGTCCAATGACATACGAACAATTCCAATTTCGGGGCCAAATGGATATAACATTTAAAAATCTACTGGAATAATAATTAACGATAATAGCGCGAGGAGGAATGGAGAAAGAAGGAACGACTCGTGAATAATTTTAATAGTAATCATTAAAACAGATTAAATTAACATAGAAAGTGGGGAACGGATTCCATTCTTTTTTGCATTGGTCCCCTTGAAAAAGTAATCGTCATCTAATGCTATTTGTAAACTTAAAACTCAGTCATGACTTTCGAAATCACGTCAACGCGAAAAAAATTCGAGAGGAATTAATCGCAGTTTTAATGATTTCTAATTATAATAGGAAATTCGCGATATAATATCAATGGTAGGAATGGAATTGGATGTTGTATGTGGAGGAGGAACGACAACAAGAAGGGGAGGAGGAGGATGGAAAATGTTTGTGAACGTTTTAATTTTCCATTCGTAATATATTTGACATTCAAATTATGTAAATTTTACACAGTTGCCAACAATTATTCGTTTGTTGTGCTTTTTTTAGCATAAGCAAATTTATATTCAACTGCTCAAAAAAAATTATGATTATTATTACATTCCCATTTATTAATGCACGTTTTTTTTGCACTATTCCTACTCTACCTTGCCCCGCACACACACACAATTCTTTCTTTTTTTCTCTTTCGTCACTTTTAATCTCTTTCACACGATTAATTAATTATTAAACACATAATAAGAATTCGCCTTTTTTTGCTTCTAATTTCTATTTGCAACGATTTCATAACACATAACCGGTTTTGTTATATGTATATTATAAATACGTGTTTGAATAGCAAAACGACGAAAATAATTGTATTATTTAATAATTCTTTTTAGGAAATCGCCAAATCCTTGTTTAGAAAGCAAATAGGCAACAACAGCATCGAAAAATTACGTGATATTTTTAGAAAACAAATATAATTTAACGGCCAATTTTATTTATTTATATGTGTGTGTATTTTTTTATGATTTATTTGCATTGCAAATTGGATGCAATAATATGATATAAATAATCTTATTCTGTCCTATACATCTATAATAAAAATATAATAAAAGTATAGTAACAGAATTGCGATAGTAATCTCAATTATTATTTAGAAAGTAGTTCAAAATGAATATCTATTCGCAGTATTTAGGAAATTGATTGGCAGAATGAGGAATTATGCAAAACGAAAATTAGTGGATGCGCGACGTTTTGCATTATGCATTGCGAATTTAAGGAAAAGGCAAAAAGAGGAGGCGAGAGAAGTTTCGAAAAAGAAAATTGGAATGTCACATAACCAAAACACCATTATGCAACTGTAAATTTCATTTTGCTACCTTAAAAACCAACGATACTGCAAACAGGAAATTATTTTATTAATTTATAATGTTATCTTTAATTAGAAATCAGCTCGTTTCGGATTAGTTCGAGAGAGAAAAAAAAAGAGTAGAAAATCTCGACTGGACTTGCGAAATGAACTCCTTATTTAAAAAGCCAATGCGAAAAAGGATTAAACTACCTTTTTAAGAGTAAAGTAGACGCATAGAATTAAATCTTTAATGCGTTTGTTTTCAAGAATTAAGACTTTATGGCTAAAAACTAGCACACAATGGGCCAGAGAAACGAAGAGGAATTGTTTACAACTGACTCAGTCATTTGATGTCAAAAGCGTTTAAGAACAAAATTGCTTGATTAAATCCTTGATGCTCATCAAATTCACAATTGTGGGATTCAATTTAAGAAATATGTAAATTGATTGTTGTTAACTTTAATATTTAAGAGAAACTGAAAGATAAATTAAATAAACGAAGACTCGACATTGACCCAAAATAATAATATCAATTTTGCAATACGAAAAAAAATAATAATAGAAGCGAGATTATAATGATTCCATTATTCAATTCATTCTCTCTATGAGTTTATAACATAATTTTCTACATGCAAATTGTACGAACAAAAAGAGCGTTAGATTGTAATAACAAATTGAGAGCAAAAACGAGATTTTTCTTTCTCAATAAACTGCGAAATGAGAACAAAGAGTTTATAGATCGAATCGAAAGGAAATCATGCTAAACTAAGAGATACAGAACTAAAATTGATGAATTTCAAAGTAAATCGTAAACCTTGACATTTTATTATTGTATACAACGTTTATTTAGTTTAAACAATTTTATATAGATACACACCACAGCGTGTTATATGCAGTAAATAATTTAAAAGGTAAATTGTTGACATATAATATGTGTGGGATGGATTCGTTCAATTTAAACATTTTCATCGCTCTCTCATTCGTAACTTCTCCCTAAATAAGAGCTATCATATTGATCGATAGTTTAATGAATACAAGTCGATTAATAATTTCAATATTAATCGTAATTAAATTAATTTTTGTGTGATTTACAACGAATGCATTATGCAGATTGGACGAGAATATCGTTTTGCTGATTACGATACCGTTTTTTTTTGTTTGAGACCTTGAATTATAGAGAGAGAAAGAAAATGAGAGATTGCAGTGAAAAGCTCCATGACTTATAGATAATAGCAGAATCGTGGTTCTTGCTAAACCGATTCTACACTAATTCATATTAATTAATTGTTTATATTGTTGAAATAAATATAAATCGTCTTAACACTGTTTCTTTGTTCTTGAATTATAGTAATTTATCCTCTCCTTTGGAATGAAAGATCACAGCGACGAGGGCGCTTAATATTCGTCTTCACGTGTGATAAGATTTAAGGGAAGCATTTAAATTTAAAAAAAGTCCATTAAAATATAATTATTGTTCAACCTAATTGGCAAACGGAAGTTTTGTTAAATTTATTACAGTATAACAAAAAAGTTGTTTTTGCTACATGACAGGAAATAGGAAATACGATTTGGTAGATTCCCTTGAAAATAAAAATTCGTTAACGCGAGTTAACATTAAAAACAAGATGACCAAATTATACCGACATTCTAAACACGAATAAGCTTTAACTTTGTAGGAATAGTTTTTTATCAGCTGTTGATTATTGTTGCTCTACTGCTTGCCCCTCGTACATTCCACTGCGTTTTAGTGGGTCACTGGAGCAAATTGCAAAGTGAGGAGATGTCAGCCAGTTGTGCAACAACAATATAATTACCAGACGCGAAATCGCTGTTTTATATTGCACTTTTGCCAACCTTATCATCGTCTCCGCTCTTTGTGCTAATAGTTCCACGCGATTCCAATGCTACATCATTATTATAATATAATAAATTTGTGCCGTGCTTCATTTTATAACATAACTTTAATACCGCAATTTATCATCACCATTTATAAATTATAATTTATGCGTTATTATTACGAATCTGTTCTAGAACAGTTGTAACTGTTATTAAGTGTTTTATTATCTAGGTTAGGTTTATTTATCCAGTTAAATTTAGGAAAACAAGAGGAATACATTGGAAAAATAAAAGCAAATTTTGAAGCCGATAAGAAACCACTCATTACGAAACGTTGAATTTTGTTTGTGATAAAGCCACAAAAATAAAACGTACGAAAAATAAAAATGGAAAACTGCGGTCTGTTTGCTATAATTACGAGGGGTAGATTTTGGCGATATATCCTTCGAAACCCTGATGACGATCTTCTCCGGTTGTGTAACAACCAAGCCAAGAAATTTGTCAGTTATGTAACTCGAGTGAAATTAAAGTATCAACAACAAAATCGAGTTTCATTTATTATCTTTAATATGTCTCCCACATTTTGCACAATCAAATTTAATCTGCAACGTTCAAATATTAATAAATTTGAGACTAATTTTCATTTTGATAATAAATATCGTAAAAATTCCGTTTGCAATTTTTACGTTTACAATTCGCGAGGATTCCATTTCAAAATAACTATTGTGTCTAGAAAGCTATAAATAGCAATTTCAAAAAAAGAAAATGCCTGCTCATAGGTTCAAAATATTTGTTACCGTTTTTATCAATTGGTTAGAAAATGGTTTTAAACGGCTATTTGTGCAATTCATTAGTCAACAAAATTGCATACCGCAAACCAAATTTATTTTTTTTGTAAATTATGGCATGTGACAGTGATAACAGTTGGGTTTTTATCAGGTGACAGAATGGCACAAGATGCATATCTTTCGTAAGAGCAGGAATTTTCCAAGTGGGAACACGAATTAGTTTCGTTCTCTTATAGAAGCAATCATAAGTCAATCAGCGAGAGAATTGTGTAATATAATTTAGCCATCATTTAGTAAATGCTTTGGTTCAAATGCCAATGCTTTTGCTTTGATCTAATGCAATTATTTCGAACATGAAAAACCCTTGTGATTGTAAAAATTAAATAGACAGGCAAGTTTATTTCATGAGGCCACCCATTAAAATAATTGCTTTATTAAAATAAGGAAAAAATAAATTTTCAAGGTTTTTTTCGCGAACAATTATAAAACTGAAAAAAAAGGGGGGAACAAGCAATTTCTTTCTCTTTTCCTAAAAGATAGATATCTCTGGTGTGTGTGAGAGAAATGTCAATTATAATAGTAAATTAGCAAAAAAATTAATCGAAAGAAGTATGGTAGCTGGAAATTGAATAACTGTTGCAAAATGTTATAAAAGTTACAAAATATTTCTTAATCTTTTCTAATTATTATGACCTTATATAACAGTAAATTGTAAAAGCAGCAAAAAATTATTGATATAGAGGGAACGAGAAAGAGAGGCGAGTCGAGTGCCGAAGCAAGTAGTTTGTTGAGCAAGAAAAACAACGTCGCCAATCAACAGTAGATTCCATAAATTATTACCAAATTAAGAAATAACTATAATTAGAAAATTCCCTTTAATTAGGATACTGACCAACAGCAACAACAACAACAACCACTTTTTTCTCTGTGTTATTGTCAATGTTATCGACGCAACCAACTGCAGAGTATGATATTAATGGTAATGGCCGGTTATGAAGAGGAATAATATTGCGATATGGTGTAATTGTATACGCTCGAAAATCCATTTCGTGATGGCATGCACCATTGAGAGGAGAACAGCGTATGTTGAACAAAGAGAACGAAGAGGACAAAGAGCAACGTAAAAAATTAATTTCTATTGGCAAGCAGCAACGGACCAAGGACAATAGCAATTCTTTTTTCAGACAGAGCGAGACGGACGTTTCAAATCATTTTGATTATTAATTTTTGGAAGTGGGGACCCAACGAAGTGGGCCGGACGAGTATTAGAAAATTCGTTACCATAATGTAATTTAATACACGAATCGTGGTGGGATTCCGACGAATTAAAACGTGTTTGAAACGTGGACAAATGATTGTACGAAAATCAAATTGATCGTTTGCTTTTCGCAGATTTTTGTTGAAAAACTAGTTTTTGTCGACGTTGCTTTTGGTCGCAATTTTCGTTGCATTTTTAAGTGGGGATCCCGCTAATGATGGCTAAGTATTATAGAATTCGACACCATTTTGTCGAACGTAAAAACTGAATAGAGGGGACTCGGAATTAGGCGAGCATTAGAAGCGGTTTGTGTCTAGAATTAAAGTAAATTATTGTATGTTTTCGATTTTCCTTGAATTTATTTCAACAACAAACTGAAAAGGACAGCGCAAACAAAAAACTGACCGCGGAAGTAAACTTAAGAACGAGCGGAGCAAGTTCTCTCGATGGCAACATTTTCCTGTTTTTATTTCTAATTTAATTAATTGTAATTAAAACGTAACGATCACAAGCGAATGTAGCATTACTAGTTGCACAAAAAAAGAAACAAATCACAATTCCACTTACTCGGTTACTTAAATTACAATTCTCATTGTTGCTATTTTTATTACTTCTTGTTGTTCGCAATTCACTTCTATATATACATTTACCAATTACAATAATCATTTTCTTCTAAATCCAATACGAAACTTTTAATAAATGATTTGATAATTTGGATTGGCCATGAAATTAAAAAATGACGTAAACCGAATGGAAAATACAGTAAGACCTTGCACAATTCACATTCTCCTAATAAATTTATGATTTGATTATAAGCAGCGAAGGAACGAGAGGGAACAAATCGTATTTATGTGTGTGTTGCGCCGAAGGAAAAGAAAAACACATAAATCGTTGTATACCTACACGGGAAAATTTCAACAAAAAAACTAATTAATATTCAAATATAATAAATTATTTCTGTATTTCCTTTTTGGAAAAATGTATCCTGACGTTAGCAACTACAGGGCAATCAAATAACAATTAAGAAAGCGTGTAACAAAATTTTGTTTTGTGAATTTAAGAAGGAAATGTGACATCCTTGTTAGTTTTGTTGCACCCTGTATATTTATCACAGCGTTATCGCCGCAAAATATCAACCGTTGATTACAAATATAAATATGATTCGGTCGGTTTTTTTGGAAATATAACGAATACAGTTGAGAGTTATATATATTTTTTTGAAAGAGATTTCGTTGTCCTCTCGGGACCGAATTAACCATTCCCAAAGAGACTGCCATTCAATTATGTATTACCAAACGTTCCCTTTCTCTTTTTTTTATATTGGTTCCATATCGCAGAGGTTGTAAACCAAAAAATTTCCCAATTGGTTTCAAATTAATAAGATCGTATTGGGGAAATTTCGTTCGTGTTCGTTTGGATTTTTTTTGCGATGGTTATAAAAAATGTGTTCTTTTTTCGTTCGATGTGTTTATAAATAATATTCGATAAAAAAGAAACGACGAAAATTGTTAGAAACAATACAAATGACTCATTAGAGTTAATTTTTAATTAAAAACAAGAATTAGTCATGAACATAGGATGACGACTATGCAGCAATTAACGAAATAATAAATGTGCAGTGAAACACATGCGATGAAATAATAATAATTAGTCGGTTTCCGATTGATTAAATCGATTTTTTTTTCATTTTTATGCGCTATAAATTTTTTGAATGGCAACGAAATGTTTCGAAAATTGGCGAATTGCGTTACTGATATTAATGGTCCAAATAAAGCGAAGCAACGTTCATGCGTTTTTTTTTGGAAAGCTATATGCAAACGTTCTCTCTTTTTCCCTGCACTTTGCTCTTCAATTTTCTGCAATTGCATGACTTTTATGCAAGACATTGACATCATTTCGTATTGCGCATTAGAGAATTAATGAAAAAACATATTATTTGCAAGCAGTTTTTTGTTTAGAAACCAACAATCCATACAAAATTTCCCAGATCTATTTGCAACAAAGCAAAAACTTGGATTCAATTTAATTCTAGAGAAAGGAAACAACAAAACGTGCACGAAATGTAATTACATTATTCTTGCTTTGTCCGTATCTATTTTTTTGCAAATGCATAACCTAAGTGACTTCCGATTGCGATTTTTCAAAAAGATTGCTTTTAAGTAGTTCTCATCTAATTTTCTGGGATTAGTCATCGGTGCATTTGGTTATGATAATTCAGACGAATCATTTATAGCTTAGAAAATATTTTCAATTTGAATAATAAAGCTGCACCACAATGCGTTAAGGCAAATAGTATTAATCATGATCTTTATAAATTTATCCGTGCACAACAGTATTTCTGGTCAATTTTTGTTGCATACCTAAATATGCAGACATTTAATGCACATGAACACGTATCTCTCTATATTTATATTTATTGTAATCCACGAACAAGGACGGATTAAAATTAATCGAAGGTCTTTTTCGCTTCGTGTATTAAAGCGTTATTGCATTGGGTATTATGTGCAAATAACGATAACTGTGTAAGAGAGCGAAAGAGAGACGGCGAAAGGAGGGAGACAGAGAGAAATGAGCGGACAAGTCGAAGACCTCCTGATGTAGTACCATAAATTTCGTTATTTTTATTTTTTCGGGTGTCCTTTATTAAATAACCTCAATATTAATAATGCAAAACCTCCGAACAAAGAAAAAATACAAATTGGGTTGAAACGTGACGACAAACAACCGATTTTATTGAAGGACTTGCAGTAATGATTAAAAAAAATTAATTTGCCAAAACGAAAACAAGCACCGCGATTTCCTTAAACAATCTTTTACGTTATTCCTGTTTACGTTATTTGTCTCTCTTAATAATTAAGTTAATTGACTCTTGCTTTAATTAGAACATCCACTATAAACGCGAATTCTCCAAATATTTGGATAATAATAATGAGACAATAAAATGGAACGAAAATAAATAATAAAGTGTCTGATATTTAAAAATTTATTAACAACAAGTCTGGCTGAAATGATTGCATTCAAATTGGTGTCATTGTATGCGTTTGTGTGTTTTATATGTGTGTATGTGTCTGGATTATTTGTTGCTGTTGTTTTAATTTATTGAGCGTAACATTGGACGATGATAATTTGTAAAAACGAAGAAATAATGATAATAATAATTTTTATTATTGTTATCGTTATAAAGCAATAATGTTAATATAATATTAAATAAATTAGTTACAACCGATTTAATGGCATTTGTAATATATGAGAAGGAAACAGTTGCATGTCAAATGAGATGTCGAAATTTCATTTCGTTCTAATAAGATTATGTGCCATTTTCGAAGACAAGAATTACAAGAAATTCTATCTGTACATGTTATTTTGTTCTTTTTTCATTAATGATTGAAAGTACAATAGAAATTTGTTGCATGTAATAATTTTAAATTTGATAAAAAACAATTGGAGCGTTTAGAAATTAATTTTTATTTCTACGCGAAAGAGTTAAATAAAGCGAAACAAAGAGAAGAAAATTAATGCTGCACGAAATCTTAATTATTTCAGATGTCAAAAAAATGAATTTCTAGCCTTTTTTGTTGAAACTGCTACGAGTGGTTTTCGGTGAAAGAGCAAATAAGCGAAAGGAAATCAGAACAATCCTCATATAAACTGAATGCACCTGGTATTATTTAATTATTAATAAATCTTTAAAAGAATAACATTCTTCTATCGCTCCAACATTCCTCCTATCTTTCTTAATTTCACATTTTTATCATTAATATTTTTATGAAAGTTGTTATGAAAGTAATTTTTCGTATAATATATTATTATTATCAAGTAACGGTCATATACTTTTACGTTATAGGAGATTGCTTTCATCAAATTAATTAATTATAATTTTTAGATGGAGTTGAATTAATGTAACATTCCTCCTTTTCAAAACATCCAATCTCCTGACAGTAAAAGTCCGTTAAACTCTTTTTCAAAATATCATTTATATCATTCCACGCATTTTTCGAAACGTTCGTTTTACTAATAAAATTCAAATTTTCACAATTTCTTTTCAAAGTGTTAAACGGATTATTAGAATGCAAAGACGTTCACTCAAAAAAAAGAAGAAACAAACAAATCAGGAACAAGATTTAGTGCAAATAAATTTGTATTCAACGTGCTAAGATCTCAAATAATTCTTCACTTAATTAATTTCATTAGAGAAAGTTTTTCGAATAATTAGATAGTACGCAATTAATTAATTTATTGGCAATTTTTTTTTACTTTGCACCTAATTGGAAGAAGGGTTGGGAACTTTCTGCGAAGATGTTTCGATGAGGGAAAAATCAATTTGAATTCTAATCGCAATGAAAATCTCAGCAAAATTCATTCAAATTCTGTTGCCATTAAGTTTAATTCGAGTCCAATTTGAATATTAGCATACTAAATAGAAAACCGTTTAAAATGCCAACGTCCAATAGCGATAATTTATCTTGTGAAAAGTGCAACTAGTTAAGTATTCTAAACGCATTGATAGATAAGTATATTTATTGTTCGAATGTAATCGTTTTCACTTCGATTCAAAATCGTTAAACTTCCTTTTTCCACGTCGACCGAACATTTTCGCAAATGGGCTTTTTATAGAACATTTCCCATACGCACAATAAATTAATTATATCAATTAGTCGTAACCTTAATTAAATGGTTACGGCTAAATTTATTTTATTATCATCAAGACGCTAATACGTATTAATAAATTCTGTTGTAATTATAACTTTTCGCAAACACAAAACACAAATATTTTCCCGTGTTTTATTTAATGTCACAAGTTATAATAATGGCGGTGGTTGTAGCGCACAGTAGGTGAATTTATTTATTAAAATTTATAGGAAAGTTTTAATGAATTTTAGAAATTAGTTGCAACCGAAATAGGAAATTGTATCCCTTTAACGAAAAAAGAAACTAGACAAAAAAATGCGAAAATGGATAAAGAAAATGTAATTCCCGAAGAAAAATACAATTAAATTTTTCCTGCTGTGCGTCTTTTTTTTTTTTTAATGGAATTTTATGATAGATGAGAAGAAGAAAATAACAGTAGCAAAAATCTCATAGAAGAAAACAGTATGGGATTTATATAATTAAAAGAGAGAGAAATTGGAAAGAAACCGAGATAGAGAGAAAGATTTTAATAGAAACATGGTTAAAAATTAAATTGTACATCTAAAGCTATTATTTAACGGAAAACTAATTATCCATTCGTACGTTTTTCCCAGAAAATATTTTCAACGGTAGCTTTCTCTCATTCGTTTTGTATTTATTCGACTGTTGAAAGGAATCGTAAATCGAAGTTAGAGAAAATCTCAACTGCACGTGCACAGTGAAGTAACTCTATATAGTAATAATTATGATACTTTTTTGCATTCGATCGCATCATCTAATCGAAAGGATTTCATAAGTGCAAAATAGAGTAAACAAAAATGCAAACAGCAGAGACAAACCAACAGGAATTGAATGCTGAAAGTGCGTGTGCAAAAAAATTCGCCTCAACCATAGATCATTATCATTAATCAAACGAAAAATCGTAGCCAAATGCCAAAAGTTATAAGCAAATAATAAAGAAAATAAGGAAGTAAGAACGATTTCCAAATGGAAGCATATTATTAATTTGCAATTTTTTGAACTTACCTCATGTGATTATGATTGGTAATATTAATGATAGTTAAGAGAAAACAATGATTAATTCTTAATGTTAAATGAGAGAACAAAGGCACGTAAACAAAAGTAAAAACTGGAAAAGTAATCTTGGCAATTGACTTTAGTTTCTTATTACCCAATTGAATTTGAGAAAAAATAAATAATTAATTGCAAATTCCACACCGATAAAATGCATTATAAATCGATTATTATGAATATTATTAGAAATGCATATTTCACGTTTAATTATATTAACGACATGAATTTAACGCAAAACTATACGAATTCTATTGTTTTATAATAACGCCAATGTTAAATCCTTATCAAACATTATAATAATAACTATAAATAGCATTCAAATGAGTCTATGTATTCGAAGTATGAACATTTAAAACTGGTTATTTGAGAGAAAATAATCAGAAAATGATTGTGCTACCGGTGTAACTAAATGACGATAAAGAACATCAATTCCTTTACGTTTGTTTGTTGCGTTTCAGTAAATGATTGCAAATGAATGTACAGGGGGGTTCATGCGATAGTTTTTGACAGAATCAGCACTCGTAAAAGAAGCGATTTCCAATTAGAATGTCTTCCTTTTAATCGTCGCATTTAATTAATAATGAAATGGCGCGCATGTGAATTATGAATAATATCGAAAGGTTTTTGTTGCATTTTCCATACAATTTTTAACAACTAAGCGGTGGTCATTGTTTAAAAATTTAAGCATTGTAATCGCATTGTTTCACAATTCATCATAAATATTTAATACTGTCGAAATGGAAAAAAATGTTTTTACTTTTTATTTGCTTATTCAAAAGTTTGATTTTCCTTTTTCAGAAAAAAAAGAAAGAATTAAACCTATACGAAACCTTTAACTTGTGTCCTTTTTTGTTATTGGACATAGTCGTAATTTTCATTTGAATTCAATAGAATAATCACCTATAAATAGCAAAAAAATAAATTTTGTCGTTACCGTTTAATTTATTAAATAAGCGATTTTCGTTTTGCTTATTAATTAATGAATGCGTTTTGGTAAATTAGTATAACAATAATAGTAGTAAAAATTGCATGATATGAGGTCAATTTAAATTGACCATCCGCATTCAAATGCCTTCTTGCGCAATACAAGTGCATTTATAAAAAAAATTATTAATACTATTGCTAATTCAATAAAAAATCCGTTTGTTAGGAACGAGCTTTACGTAGAAAAAAATATATGAACAATTCGGAAACAATACCAAGTTATAATTTTTAAACTACTTACGCACTTACGCAATTAACATAATTACTTAAATAAATAATTTATATTAATTTAATATTGGAATTTTAAATTAAAACAAACAAGTAACGGAAATACTGGTTCGTCGAAGGAGCTTTTGACCCACAATCCTTTAAGGATTGTTTTGCATTTTATATTCTAATTTGAATTATCTTATAAAATGATCAGAAAACTTTTTAGGAGTTTAGTTTTCGCAATTAATATCTCAAAAATACTTATTTTTGACGTAATCGAAATGTTTTCGAGAAACATCTTATCGGAAATTAAAATGTTTCTATTTTGGTTAAAATATCGTAAAAACATGAACAAAACAAAAAGTATTCTAATTAATACCAGTAATTGCAAGTTTAAAACAACAACAATAATACGCTTACTAAAATTTATGACTTTTTGTATTGCGAATTCGCAAATTCATTCACATTTAAACCATAAAAAGAACGAACGACTTCAAAACGAAAATAGGGCATTATGGAAATTTATTTCGAAGATTTGCTGAATAGGAGAGCAGAAGTAGAAGTGTAGCGATAGTAGTCACAATAATAATAAAAAACATATTGGATTCAGTTATAAATTGAAACGGTTCATGAATTGATATTACTTTATAACTGTAACGAAATTTTCAGCGCAACTTGTTTGTGCAAAAGAGAAAAATACACACAATTTTAAACGCAAGCAAGATAATATACTGTTCTTACAATCAGGCAACACGATTTAACAAATCGCTGGACTAATTCAAATTCGCATAACCGTAAATTGCAATAAAATTTCAAAACGATTTCGTTACTAATCCAACACCTACATTTTCGCAGATTCTTATTATTTGTATAATAATTGAAGACGAAGACGGAATTCGCAATATCCTGCGTTTTCAATAAAATATTTTAACGTGAAATGTGTAATTGCAAATTATCCCTAGTGAAATGACTTAATGAAAATTTCACTCGATCTGGAGACTTCAATTCGCACTGTTTTCGCGATTCTTCCTTGCAACAGATGAAAATTGATGCTTTTCTGTTCTGTTGTGCATTGTACGTCCTCATTTTATGTAATCTCGCTCATTTGACAAGCAAGGTCTAAAATAAATATTCTCGCACATAAATTTCATTCCGATTGAAATCTTTTCGCGTTGCTGTTGTTGTTGCAAATAATTTAACAATTTAAATAGCCTTTTTGTGCCTCGTTCGAAAGGCAGAAAAAGAAGTCCCAATAACCTCGTTTCCTCCTCTTTATTGCATTCTACAGTCGAATGCAATTCAAATTCGATTTTATTTATCTATTGAAGCGAGTTCAAGAACTTTAATATTCTTTTTGATATATTAAGTGCACCAGAGTCTATTTGTAACGTATAATTACTGCGTGTAATTAATTTTTTGCTTATTTATGTAATCGATAGTGTTATGAACTCAAAATCTACATATTACACTGAATTTAATCTAACACTTCACTAATGTAATAATAATATTTGCATTGTTATCTTAGGTCAAGTTTTTATCTTAATTAGAGACACGTTATTGGCAAATATATTTACCAAAAGTCCCAATTTATAAGCTTGATACGCGCTGATTTCTCGAAGCAAAAATACTGAAATTAAGCAAATTTTCGATAACGATTTTGGCCACTCATGTATGGGCGTATTTAATTTTTTCTTGTCTAAAATACAGACCACTGTTTGTAAAAGCCCAATCAGATTGAAACTATTGGTCGAAAATATAATAAGGTCAAATATCATGCATTTTTGATAAGGTTTTTTCAAAAATTTCTATTTAGTCTCATGATTTGTTATCGTACGCCAAAAAAAATATATTCGTTTAAAATAGAATTCCATTAAAAATTTCTTCAAGGATTATTCTTTAAATCGAAGGATCAAGTTGTGTAATAAATTCTGTTTGTGGCGGATAATCGATTTAGTTTTCTGAATTGAAAAGCCAAAAGGACGAGGAAATATTATCTTTAGTTTAATTTCAAATTGTGGAGCGAAAGTTGCTCACTGTCTTCTTTACTTAAATATTCAAATCAATTGCAAAATAATTGTTCGCAAAATTATTATAAAGGTTTCGACTTGCACAACGATGCGGTTGTTTAAACGTCGATTTGCTACCGAATTGTTATATGATTATGGCTAATAATGAATAATGTACGAATGAATAAAAACAGCATTAAAGCCTGATTTAAAAAGAGTTGTTTTTGCAGTGAAATCTTTTTTTTTTGTCGAAAATTCGTGCAATTTGCAAAAATACAATTGTGACAACGTAAATAAAATAATAACGCACGGTAGCATTCAAATGCGAATAAATAAATATTTATTGATAAACAATGGCACGTAATGTTCCTGTATAACAAAACCAATAATTACGCAACATCCTTTTGCAAAAAAAAACGAAATATATTTGCAACCAAAAAATCCAAACTGAAATTTGATTTTTCTTGCTGCAAATGTTCGTATTTTATTTATGATTGCAACTAAGTACACACCTAGTTATTTTTTCTTTTCGAGAGAGCAGACACTTTCACAATCAAAAAAATTCATCTCTTTACTCAATCATTTAAATAATTGCAAAATATTTGTTTTTTGATAAAACGAAATGAGACGATTTGATTTTGGATTCGGCTATAAGCCAATGCAATTAGCGAATTAATTTAAAACGAATTTTTATACGATGCTTTGGCCGAAATGCGAAAAAGAAACGTCTTTACTTTAAGCAGGAAAATTGCAATTAGTTGCCATTTCTAAAGAAAATTGCAGGTGCATCGCTCTTTTTATCCGTTTTAATCTGATCATAAAATCCTATTCCTTCATCTTAATAGAAAGAGACTTAATTGAAATTAATATATTCGCGATGGTAGATGAGATTTTCCTCCCTGCCATTTCGCTTTGAATATTTTTGCCTTTTCTTCGAAAATCATCAATATTTTCCTTCCTCTTTTTCTATACCCTATATCACCATTTCCCCTCCGTCTCCTATCTTTCTCCGTCAATTTCCCCTTAATAATAATAATCTTAATATTGCAACTGCGTCGTCGTTCGTGTTTTTAAGGGAGGAGAGTTACACACACACACACACACACACGTACATAAAAGTCGGATCGAAATGCGGCGCATCGGAAGCCTGCATAAAAATCGTTAAATTAGTTAAAGAAAACAAGGAAAGACGCCGTGGAAATTCGGCAACGATGCGGCGTCGAGATCGTTAGGAGGATCCGGACATCTGCGCAAAAGAATTGGGTTCCCACTTTTAGCCAGACGGTTTTGCTGTCTTTTCTTTTCGTTCTTTTCCAATTTTTTCCTTTTTTACACGTCCGTTAGAAAAGAAAGAGAAAATGAAGCGCACGATAGACGAAGAGCGAACGAAAGAGAGAGAGAGAGAGAGAGAGAGATCGCGGAAAATCTCTCCCCCGGAAACTGAGTCGTAAGAAAATTCCATTTGCAACAGGTTATATGATTTACTTTATTTGGATTTAGTCCTCATTCCTCTTTCTCCCTCTCTCTTTCTCTTTCTGTTTCCGTTTTATTGAATGTGTGTATGTATGCCAATATAATTATTATTATTTTGCATCGCTTTATGCTTTGTGGAAAATTTGGAAGTTTTCAGGGACGTTATTCGAATAAGTCGCGGCGATACGAAGGAAACGAGAGGGATCGTGGGGAAAATCAAAAATGTTCGTGAACGTTACGGGGGCGCAATTGCGTAAATTTCAACGGACTTACCCACAATATACACCATATTTTTTGTCCATCGTTGGAGTTGTCTCTTAATGTGTCTTCTCCGTTGCATGCACCGCGAATACGAACACTCCGCCATTTTTTTGTGGCGCTAGGTTTACAACACTAACCGCGAATTTCTGGATAAAATTATTCTGGCCCATCGCTCTAAATAATTCATTACACAAAACGAACAATTTTATCATAAAGACAAATTATTTTCGAATTCGATTTATTCCCTTCCTCCGCCTCTCTTCTTTTACGCTATTGTTGCTGCTGTTCGATTAATTAATTAATTTCTATTTCTATTCGCGTTTGTTCCGATGGTGTTTCGGCTGCTCGGCCCTTTTCTGTTACTTCTTGTTGTTACTATTAATAAACAAGCGGCGATAAGAAATTATGCACGAAACGAAATTAGCGAGCGAACTGAATTCACGTTGGGTACGGTCCTGGTAATTGTATATGCGCGAATGCAACCACTTGTTCGCACAGTTTCCTTTTTGAAAATCGCACAAACAAAAACAGTTTGACGTCGCACAATTATTATTATTACTATTGTTACTTTAAAACAAAGTAAAAATGAAATAATTACGAACGTGTGTTTATCGATAAAAATCAATTAATTAAACTTAAGATGAGTAAACTACACTTTCGAAGTTAAAAATGGTTAAACAATATCTTCTCGTCGGGGGGGGCACTTTATTATTAACTCTCTTAATTAATCAGTACTCCGGGCCTCGCGTATATTCATCACATTTTTCCGGCTCCGCCGCTTTCGCCCCTTTCTCACTTCTTGGGCGGCTTGTCGTTGCTCCGGATCGTCCGTCTTTAATCACTTCGGATGCGATGCACTTTCCGCCATGTTACGATTTTTCTTTTCGTTGGAAATCTGCAAAGAAACATGCGAATCAGAAATCGATTTTCAATTCGATACGTTTGTTGTTGTTTTTTTCTTCGCGTTGCACAAAAAGTTTCAAAAACAAATTGGTTTTACCTTGTGGAGCTTTCACGCCTGTCGGGAAATCGTGTTCGCTGTCACGCGCTTTTTTACTCCCCCAAACTCTTCCAAACAATTTTCGTTTGCGCGTGGTACAAAACAAAGATTCGACAAAATTACGCTCTTTTCTTTTGTCTCTGGAACAGTTTTCCACGCGGTTTTCCCTTTAATTAACGCTCGGTATGTACGGTGAATCGTATATGTGTGTGTGTATATTGTTGTTTTAATGTGTTTGGTGTGTGTTTTCTTCTTTCTTTATCTTATTGTTGTTGTTGTTTGTTATCCGTGTGCGGGATTGTGTGCGAAGGAGGTTTGCTACGATCTAAAAGCTCAATGAAGCCGACGACGGAGACTGTACTATTTTTGCAACGTCACACTTGACGCAACAAGTACGACGCCACACGGCGCTTGCATGCACTGCATTTTCATTTCCCCTCTTTTCGCTCAAAACTTCTGCTGCCGCTGCTGCTGCCGCTGATGACGATGATGCGCTCTCTTTCTCGCCTCTTCGTCTTCTTCGTCGTCGCTTCTTCCGCTCTCTTTCCATAACACACACACACACACACGAATGCACATGCACATAGATTTCGCATCTCTCTCTCTTGCACTCTATCCCTACTCGTTTTCCTCTATTCTCCTTCCATCCCACACACACACACACACACACGTATCCATTACAATCCCCCATCCGAAAGCTTCGGATGCAACGGGCCCCGGCCCCGCCGCGCCGTACATCCATCTTTTTCCCTACAACGGAAACACACACGCACACATTCGCACGTTGATTACAAACGGTTATATCACTCGCTTATTTAGACGTCTCTTTGTGTGCGCGACGTTCCCATTTCGGACGTCCCCCCGTATATGCGAAAGAGCGTAATCCGTTCTTTCTTGCTCGTTTTCGGCGCGTCTCGCCTCTCTCTCTCTCTCTCTCGCCGCGTTCTTCGTCGCAACTAACGTTTTCGCTTCTTCTAATGCATTTAATTTCGCAACTACGCCGTCGTAACCGTTGACCGTCTTTGTGTGGCGAGAGGAAAACGAAATATCGAAAAGTGCCATTTTTCTCTTCGCTCGTTCTTCGCTCGGTCCCCCTACTAAAAGCCCTCTCTTGAAATTGCGCTGGCGAATTCTTTCGTTGGCCGTCGTCATTTACTTGTGGATTTTTGTTTATTGGAGGAAAGAAATAGCGAAATCTGCACGCATCGCTTCTGCTTCGCCATCGTCGCCACTTCTTTGTCGTGTCGCCCCTCCGGTTGTGCCGCATGAGATTTTTCAACTATAAGTTGAGGAATCTCTCCGTTTCGAAAAGAGATTTCAAAGTGGCACCATCTTGTTCGCTGTTAGATCTTCCAACTTCCTTTTCTAGCCAATTTCTCGTCCGCTTCATACGAATCGCGTTAATTTAACATCGCTGTCTCTCTTCTTCTCTTGCCTTCAAGATTTCTTTTTAATAGTTTCTGTCGATTCTGCTTTGATTTTTTGCAGCTATTGTTCGTCTTTGTTTTGCGCTACGTGCATTCCTTCGATCCCAAGGCTGAAGAACGAAATAAAGATTGATTCCGATTGTACGAGAGAGTTAGTGCGTTTCCTCGTCCTTTATATAATAATAGTAACGTTTAAAAAAATTCGTACGACAAATATGGCAATCCTGGTTTTTCCTTCTTCTTCTTCTTTCTTCTTTATTTTGATTTTTTCCTGCGCTCTTTCATCCCATTTAGCACATTATCACCCGTTAACGTTAGCCGTAAATTGCTAATTAATCGTATTATTTAATGAATCTAACGTTAATTTGATTCCAATTTCTTCGATTAAATGGGATTCCTTGAAAATCACTAACCGACACGTTTTAATGCAAACGGACTTCGATGTGGCGATTATTTGGGGCAAAGACGTTGCTTGGAGTTAAACTTGGATTGGTTTCTTTTCGCGTTTTGAAATTTAAATGGAACAAGTATAAGAGATTAATTTGAATTTAGCGAATTAATGTAAAAGTGATACGGTGCAATGTAAATCAGCTCTCACAATAAAACGCACAAACTCCAATGATTTATTACGAAATGCAAAACGAACGGATGGTCTTTAACATACGCGCTCACTTTCCCTTGCATAAATAAGTCTCGCGATCGAAAATTGGCTTCCTTCAAGTGACAACGGTTGTTTTTCCTCGAGGAAACAGAAAATTCCCGATTTCCGCGTTATATTAATTATTAATATCGAAACAATCGAGAACCGAGTTTCCTAATAAGGTTGACACGAAAAAGGACGACGAAAGGATTTCGCTTTTGAAAAAGACAACGTTTCTTAATTATTTATTCTTTATGAATCATTTGCAATAAACTTCTATTGTTTGGCATTTAATTGAAAACAAAAAGAAATCTGTTAAGTAAGTGACTGCGTTTAAAAGTACACGAATAATATTCTTCTTCTTTTATTTGCCATTATTTTCTTTGCGTTTAACATTTATTTCAATTAAGAAGAAGAAGAAGTATAAAATAAGTTCGAGGTTGTCGATTTACTTTTACGTTTTAAATTATTATCATTACTCCAGTTACATTCTAAAATGTTACAATTACAATTTTTTTAGAATGTCTACAACGAAAAAGGAAGAAACTGGCGGAAACGATTGAAATTTTTATCCAAGAGGAAAATTCTTTAACCGTTTGTTTAGAAAGAAAATGTTGTCTAATTATGTGCCGTTTAAAATAAATTTTTTGGTACATCCGTGTTTTTAGTAGGAATTCTCAAACAAACATTGCCGGTGACCCACTTAATCGTTTAAATATCGGCTTAATGCCAATTGTTAAGTTAATTAGTTATCATTAAAAATAATTTTTTTTCGCATGCAAACTAATAAAATGTTTCTAAACTTTCTACCACCGTTATTATCGCTATCATCATTATTATCATTATGATCCTACTTCGGGCAATTTTAACCATTGGATGATTTTGCAATTATTTATGCTAACAGTTATAAAAAAAATTGAATAATAATGTAAGAAAATTCTTTTTCTTATTCCAAACGCGAAACGTTGAATACACACGACGCCAGTATGATTATATTGTTTACAATTTCAGTCGTTTAAGTAAAGGAGGATCCTCCTGTTGCTTCGCATATAGAGATTGATGTTTAAACCGAAACAATAAGAGATAATTTGGAAAAATTACTATAAAAGAAAACACAAATAGATCACCAAGGAAAGGTTGAAAAGTCGTTTCAATAGATTTATCGACGAAATTTCGCAATAAGCCTTTTGCATTAATTTAATTCGAATGAAATCCATCGCATTTGAATAAATTATGCTCGGACTTTTTAAGGTTTGCATTCCCGTTTGCTCCAAATGGCATCTATTAGAAGAGTTTAGTATATGTATGCAAAAACCAATACAATTGTTATTCAAATGTTGCATAATTATCGATAGGCATAACCAATTGTGCATGATATATTTAGGATTTGTTAAATCATCAAACTGAAATGAAAAATGTTGATTAATGAAATTTCTGTCGTTGTGTGATGGATTTAAATGATAGAAAGTTCAAAACCATTAACATACATTAATAACTCTGTATGGAATACATGTATTTAATTTAAAATAAATAAAAAAAGTGCGTTCATGTATATGCCATTCTATTTTAAAATGCAACTTAATGCAATTTATTTTTGCTATCAATTTTATTGTCAGGACGTTATTAGGTGAATTAATATAAAATATGATAATAAAATTAATCGAAAAAGCATTAATCGATAATAATAAATTAATTATAATAATAATTTAAATCAGTTAAATTGCGATTTCCTAAGAAAACGTGGATGTATAAGAACATTTTCTTTTTCGTGTTTTCGAACATTTTAAAAAGCGATTGTGATTGCTACTCCTTTTTCCTGTATATTTAAATCCTTTCACTAATTGATCGATTTATTTCACAACTCAACATACCCTATTACTTCTGACTGGTAACAAGTACAGGGCGATCAAATAATATTCAATATAGTGTTGGTATTGCAGAATAATTACACAATCTGACAGCTTAATGTTATATTCCTGCTTAATACAGATTTTATTTCGCAATAACGCCTAAAGTTTATACAAAAAACAGAAGAAAGTTATTGCAATGTCGCAAACCTTTCAGAAGAATACTATTTTTCGTTTAATTTCCCTATTCCTTCTTTGTACCAGAATATCAAATAATCTGATAACTGTTGTGTTGGTACTAAATTAAAGTCCCTGAGCTATTACGATGATTGGAGTGGGTGTCGAAAAGATTATTTAAAAGGAAACAATGGCAAAAGCATTACCAACTGTTTAATATAAATCGTAAAGAATTTTTTACATTGCACGATAGCAATTTTGTTTAAGAATGCCTGAAATTGGTCTAAAAAGAAAATCTAAATAAAAAAAAATCATGGAATGTTACTGAAACGTTGTATTTTTTGTCCCGCAACAAATCGTTCATACGAAATTATTTCACAAAAGTGGAGAGATCTCTTTCGCTCGCTCTCCTACTCCTTTTCATGTCCCATATAATAAAGAAGATGCATAATCTAGTGCATACGTACATGTTTGCAAAATGTACAAATATCATGACGACGACGATGATGATGGCAATGTTGTATGTGCACCTTTGATCGTTCTTCCGCAATATCGTTCTTCCGCTTAAATATCTGGGACATGAGCATTTCACAGCGAAAAGAAAACAAAAAAACGAGAACGAAGAAACCGATGGAAACAAATATTCTTCTATCGTTCTGTTTTTTATTTGTCGTTCTTGGTCAGATTTGATTTGATTGCACATTTACAACTTTGTGCCTTCGTGTTATTGCTTCCCTTCCTATTTTAAAATTATATTTAACTCCACGTTATTGGCAAGATAATGTTTTGCGTTGAAGAAGGGCCCCGCACATTAATACCGCGTTATTGTTGGAAATTCTTGTGTTAACATTAATTATTTGCATTTCCCATATATTATTATTACGATTATTATTGGTGATGATAACGTGTGTAATACTTACGATTTAAAAAAATCCTTTACAACCAGTTGCAATTGATAAAAAATAAAAATTTATCTCTTTTCAAACAAAAAAAAAATGTTAAATTCTTTTCCGTACCGACGAAGAAACATCGAAATTCTCTCCCTTATAACATTCGTTTCGTGTAACGCGCAATTAGTTAAAACTGCAGCGTTTTGGTGCATTTAGTAAGAAGGAGAAGAAGAGGAGCGCGGCAACGTTAGGGGGCGCGGGGTGGCGACGGGCGGGCGAAAGAGGGTTGTTTCGCTCTCGCTCGTTCGCTCGCGTTTTTTTCTCGAAAAAAAAGGAAAAAAGCATTATGGGGATCAAAAAAAATGCGATCAATAGTGCTCCAACTTCTTACGCCCTCCACATTTGCAGCGAGGCGCTGTCAAAACTCGACGCCGCGAAAAAACCGACGCCGACGACGTCGTTGACGCTCCACACACACACACACACTTAAACATCTACACGTACAATATACACGTGCACGCATTTGAGTTATTTGTATACTTTTATTTCGCAACCCCTTCTCGTTTCGCACACCGACTCGCATTTTTTTTTCTGCACTTCCCATTTTATTTGTGTTATATTTCAATAGAAACGGGGGGTGCGTTTAATTCCGTTTTTTGTTTATTGCTTCTCCTTCTTCCATTTTCGTCCTTTTAATTTGATACGGGTTGGTACGTGTGTGTGTGTGTGTGTGGGAAAGGGTTGTGGCGTTGCATAAATTTCGTTCCTTCTTTCGTTTTTTCTTCTTCGCTCGTCGATGATTCAAAATAATAAAAATGCGCCCTCGCATTTCGAACGGGGGTGAAAATAATTTACTTCCGTCTTCTTCTGTCCGCATTTTTTTTGCTCTCCGCTACACCTCACGTTTGACTTTCGTCGTTCGAAGGGGATGAAAACGATAGGGTGGTAATTAATATGCACGCGAATCAATTTGTACATGAGAAATCAATTTCTTTCGAATTATAAATCGCTCTGTGTCGTTCGCAAAATCTTTAACGTAAACAATTTGATGTTATTTTCTTTCTATAATAATGTCCTTCGTTATTTCTAAACCCCGAAATAGAAAGCGGGAAGAAGACGTAAAGGGTTGGAGGATTCGATATCGATGACGTGCGGTTATAAGGATTCCGTAATGCGAAATGTTTATTTAAAATAAATGTCCGCAATTGTTTACCTGCTCGGTTCCCGCTTCACATCAACTATTGCTCCTGCATATTGGCAATACCCAGTACATATTTGATGCTGGTGCAGCTCCTCTTCTATCACATGCTACGTGCATGTGTAGGTCTTTCAATTCGTTCGAAAACTAAAGCCGATTATATCGCATTGTGTATATTATATCCGTAGAGTATTATAAAGCTACTCGAATTGTATTTATTATCTTAGAATTTTATTATACTTTCATCAGGATATACGATATTAAAAAGCGAGAGAGAAAAAAAAAGTGGAGGAAGTCAAAATGATTTTATATGTGTTTTCGTAGGAAAACATTGCGGAGGAACGGCAAGAAGGAGACCCAGATAAAATCTTCCTTATAGCCTTTCGGTTATTGGTTACATTGAAAGTTATGGTTATGTGCCCTTCTTTCTTTTTCTCAGTTCTCGGGAATAATCGAGAATCTATTGTAATTTGAAAATAGCAAATTGCATTAAATCTTTGTATCATAACAAATACTTGCATCAACTGTAAGAACGAACTGGAAGTGTAACAGAAAAGCATCCGTAATTAACCTGGATAATTTAGGAAGCAAAAAATTTAACTCGATAATTGAAATGATTTACCAAAAAGAAAAACTGGGAAGGTATTTTCGGGGAAGAGAATCTAGTACAATGATTGCGAATCTTTTATATGTTTTGATCGAATATTTCGCTGATGGAACAACGTAATTCACTTTAAGCTTTCCGTAAACATCGAACAGCGATAACCGTTAAATGAAAACAGGACGAAAATCGTTGTCCTTGTAAAAGGAAGGCGGAATATCGTTAAACAGCTTGTTCAATGCCATTTAATCCAATTGGATGGTTAATACGTGAAATCGAATTGAAAATTTTCAGGAAAACACCGCGTGTTTTCATGCGCTACAAAATAAACAGCATCGATTTATTTTTGCATTTTTATTATTATCACTCTTCATAAGCGAATGAATTACACGAGAAAAATAAATCCAATCCTCGATATTTCAATTATATAATGTTATGCTACCAGCAATAAATATTTCTTTGCTTCATGGTCTAAATACGAGCGCAAAATGAGTCTTTAGGTGAAAGGACATTAATAAAGTGTTCTTTTTTTTTCAAAATTTAATACAATTTAGAAGTTACGGTTACCCTCTTTACTAAAATAGAACGGAGACAAGGCGGTGCAAGGAAGAAAAAAATGGAGAGAAGCAAATAAATAAGGGGCAAGAAATAAATTGCTTTCCATATAATAAAAACACGTTTTTTCTTCATCGTCATTCTCTGTTCGGCGAAGAAACAAACGAGAAAAAAATTCGTCAATATTCCACATTCAATATTTTATGTGACGTATAATCGATATATATCTCATTCTTCAAATTTGTTGTTCTTGCGGGGTGTTGGTTGGGGTTGGTGGTCGGTGGTCGGGTCCTCGAAACATTTCAGTACAGTAATAATGTAAATATTTGGACGAAGTGAGGCCACACCTTATATTTGCCCAATATATTTCATTTACTGACGGACGACAAGTAATAACAATTTTTTTTCCAATTTGTTACTCCGTTTCTAATTAAAAAGAAATTGAAATGAAAAGGAAATAATTGAATTATTTATGGGCGCTTGATATTAATTAGTTAACACGTCGCCCACAAAAAGAAGTAATAACGTAGGTTTTCGATATTTATTCGATTGCAAGTGCTTAAAACGATTACAATTTTCTATTGAGCGCATTGGTAATGGCATTTTTGAAGAAGGATCTTTTCGTGATGAGGGGCAACGACCTCAATCGAATTGCGTTCGAAGCTTTTGTGCAAATGATTCTTTTAATAAAACATACGCAGGTAGAACCGAAAGTTTCTGCAAACTGTAATAATAAAACTAAGTTTTCAAGAAATATCATTTTTATTATTTGTGGACACACTCTCCTTTTAACTCATTACACTTATGCACGCGTTAAAGCCAATCGTGAAAGGAAGAAACCCATTCTCTTCAGATATCTGAAATAACAAGTTTTGCAAGGCCTAATTTACATTAGCAAATCGCAAGGCAAGCAATTTATCCATTAATCTAGGAAAGAGGAAGAAATCGCAAGATTTTGACTGAATTTTGACGCCATTAAATAGTCCTCAGTTGTTACAGCAGTATGGGAAGCCGATTTTGCCAAATTTTTGAAAACTTTTGGCAAGCGACAGATAATGAAGATTTCAACCACATCAGAGTACTTTTGTTTCGTGATGCATTTTTTATATCCACCTTGATTATATTAATCTGCAGAAACTTTCAGTGCAACCCACGTACAACTCTTTATATTCGCTGTCATACGATGAATTAGTCTCATGTTTTTATGCAACAGGAAGACTAAATTTAGCTTAAAGGAATATGAGGACTTTTTATAATTTAGTTGTACGAAAGATGTTGCTGTTATTTTGTTTTGTTCAATTCCGTATTAGGCATTAGAGGCCATAGAGACACATAAAATCACAGAAAGCATTTGAGAATAACAGGAAGATGTTTAGATTATGTTCTTTAAACAATAAGCTTTTCTTTTTAATTGAATACGTAGTTTCGCAACGCTGTAATTGCCTTCTGTAGACCAAGAAGCGAAATAAAAGCCATTTTAATGCCTTCTTTTCGCTAGTACAGCTTCCAATCCTTAGTAAATACAACATGAACGATGAATTTAGTCATACAAATTTAATAACCGTCTTCGCTTAAGAAATTATTTGATGTCATTAAGTGGCTTTTACGACACCAAAAACTGTATAATTAAACAATATCGAATACCTTTCATGTTATTTCTCTACAAAAGCCAAGTGTTGTCGTTATTATCATCACCATTGTGTATATTATTATAAGTGTACAGGAAGTCTGGGGGTAAGGGAACAACAGCAAAACGTGTCATTTGCATTTGCAATTTGTATGAAGGGAGACGAGCGTTTCACAGTGCCAATGTATGTAGGGCAAAAATTGATGCTTTCTATTTATTTATTTTTTTAAATATTATTATAAATAATTTTTTATGCTTGTCTCTATAGGATATGCAGGACATATTTACGCGGCCCTAGGGGTAGTCTGCGGTTGGTATTCGTAAAAAAAAATATAAAAATAAAATTCGCATCCCCATACGTTTTTTTTTTATAAATTCTCTTTCATGTATTGGATTATAATTTTTTGTCGTAAATTCCTTTTATATAGGCCGATCATGATGATGATGATGATGACGAAGGCATACAAATATCAAATGCGTTTAATAATAATGCAATATCATTTGCAGATGCCTAGCATCAACATTCAAAGAGATCGAGACAAAAAATGCTTTTTATTGAAAAAAAAAATCATTTCAATTTTTTTTTCGGCCGCGTGCAGTAAATTTCACTCAAGTTTTATGCATTGTCTGTAATAAAATAATGATAATTTACAAAACGAAAATGCGAGTAGCACGCAATTATTTTGCAATTGCGCTGGAATTGCGGTGATGATTAATATTTGACTTTTTGCTTAAAAGTCTAGAATAACAAATTGCTCGAAAAAACGAGCGTAAAAATATTTGCTTAAAATTTTATTGCAGTGGCTTAAATAAAGCGAAAAAAGTGATTAAAAATTCGCGATGAGATAACAATCTTGAATTCAAAAAATAGCTTTTCATTTAAAGATTTTAAGCAGTTTCGAAATCAATTCGCGCTAACTTTTAACGTCTCGACAAAAGATATTACAGTCAATAAACTGTCTTGTCAACATAATCCCACAATGGACCGTTTTATCTTATTCCTAAATGAAATGTTAACATCACCACCGCCACCGCCACCGCCACCAACGACCACGAACCACGCATTTTCGTTGTCCCACTTTTAGGACCCAAATATTCAACAAGTGTCCTACGTTACAATAACATTCCCACATCTCGAATGCTAAATCCCAAAACGTTTTATGAATCCATAAAAGCATAAAGTCGTGCGGTGGTCCCTGTTTTAATTACACAACCGACGTTTTGTCGCTAATTATCACGCTATAATTATTTAATAATAAGTAATTAGAAAACGTTATACAATCGCGAAATTATTGATAGAAAACTTAATGAAAAAAAAAAAAAGAAAATTAGGAGGCAAACGCAGACGATTTAAAGAGAAATATAATTACATTTAATAATAATGATGGCATATACTGTGTAAGAGAATTGATGTCAATGCTATTTTCATATAAAATACACGTATGAAATCGGGTTTGTAACGAAGACCGCACAATTCGATTACGATGATGGTAAAGTGTGATTGCATTTATGGCGAATTGCGAAATTGAAAGTGTATAGGTAAATTATTTTGAAAGAGCGCGCATGTTTTACGCGTCCATTCATTCATATGCACTGCGTACAGAGTAACTGGGCATTAAATTAAAATTAAAGGCCGGGAATTAAGAAATAAGCATTGAGAAGCGAAATGCATGCCATTAAGACCAAAGTTACGTGCGTTTCAATTGAGTTGCCATGTTCTTGCAGATACGTAATAATAGTTTAAATGCGGACATGAGAACAACAACAACGACCATTCAACGTGACCTTAACGGATTTGCTCAGTTTTACTAATAACGGTCATAATGATGATAGCAAAGTTTTCATTTTAATGCGTTCGCCACTCAGTCGCATATTCTCTTTTTCTCATTGCAGTCGTAATCGATTCGATTCTTTTTTATTAGAATGATATTTTTGCGTTTTGTACCAAATTTCATTAAAACACTCGTGTCGGCTAAAGCAATAACACCGAAGCTAAAAAAACCAACTTTTTGTTGTCGTAGTTGTTGTTATCGTTGTAATAAATATCAACAAGTGGAAAACGTATGATAATAATGAATCATGTAACACACAAACGTATTTGCGTACGTTTTATCAAAACGATTACACATTCATTGTGTTAACATTAATTAACCGTTTTATATTAAATGGGCTCGTGCACACAGATAGATTTCCAATAAACCGACCGTAATGATTGTTTACTAATAATAATAGTAATAACATTTAATTTATACGCTTGTTTTAACGCATTTATTAACCAATTTCATCGTTCCAATCGATTCAATTTGTTATTTTTAAGCACGACTAAATGCAGGAAAATTTTACGTCGCTTCCTCGACGTTGACGCAAGTTTCTCGTGCAGGTTTGAGAAAAGAAGTTTGGAATAATTTGAAAACAAGTAAAACTTTTGCAATTGTAAATTAAATCGAAGAACTATCGGCGAGTTAAAACACCAAACGTGGATCGCGCGTTGACACATGCCACGTTAATTTAGGTGGAGGCGGCGGGCTCGCTGGGAAATCGAAGGAAGGACGCGCGAAAAGATTTCATTTTGCTTTAATTTGGTCGAAAATTATGATTAAACCGACTTACTTAAAAAAGTTTTTTAATCAAATATTAAAACGACGAAATAAAAATGAAAAAAAGTAGAGAGGTACCAATTTTTATAAGCTCCTATTGTAAATCTTGGCAATTTAATTAAATTTTTCATTAGACAGGATTTCCTTTCTTTCCCTCTCTCTCTCTCTTTTCGCTCTAGCCATCTATCTCCTAACCTTTCTCTGGATTTTCTTTGGTGTCTTTCATAAACATTGTAATAAATAATAACTTGACAAAGAATATATGAAGCTTTAAAGTTGGTTATATACACTTAAATATTATATAAGTAAAAAAAGGAAAATTTTGAAAAAGTTTTTATACTTTCATACAATATAGAGACGGGATAACCGGAGAAATATATAAAGAATAAATCCGGGAATAGCGAAAACATTTTTTTATTCGCTCATCTTCTTTCTTTTAATTTTGCATTTTCTCTTTTCGTCGGTGTTGTTGTTGTTGGCATAAAGTTCTTTGCATTCACTTGGTGTTAGTTTCTCTCCTTCCTCCTTTTTTTAACAATGCAAGAAAACGCTTCTTTCGAGATAAATAATGGTACCAGTGTTGAAACTTAAAATTTAAAATAACACTAGACGGAAACTCTCACGTGTAAATCCTTTATTAAAGCTCTAACTCGAATTGTACCCAATTGTATGCCAACTGGTTTTTATTGTCCCTCAATGGGACATTTCATATAAACATTTTTTTACCGTTTTTCCGCTAAATAAAGGAAATCTTTCTCTCCCACGAATTTAGATATGAATTAATTAATATTCATTTGAGAATTAAAGATAAATCGTTAGGAAGCCCGATTCAAATTCCGTTCCCTTCCGCTCTCCCGTTTACTTAACATTTTCTTTAACGTGTGCAAATTCTTTTTATTGTGTTGTGGAATCTCTGATCTTTTCTCGAAGGGAAATTGCATTTTGCAATTTTCTAACGAAACGTTCACTGCCGCAAAAAAATTAAACAAATAAATTGTACTTCTATTCTATTGGCAATAACATCTGTGGAAATGTTCTTGAGGGCAACAGCAAACAGCAACAATTTTTTTTAGCTAGATGGGGCAATATAATAAATTACAAAATAGAAAATGTTATAACAGTTACGAAATATCATAATATTTGCCAATAAACTATAATCACTTCATAGTTGAAATTTAAAATTTGCTTATGAAAAATTACACGTGTTACGGTGTTATGAAGGCATTTCCTTCAGAGAAAATTGATATGTCTCCTTTGATGTAAATAGCTAAGTAGATATTAGGAATAAATCTATACAAAATAAATAATGATAATAATATTGCAAACACTACTCGCTTGTTATTATTATTAAAATATTATTTACTATAAAATTGCAAATCTCGTTTATTTGCATTTGAAGGAGAAAGAAGACTTGTAAAGGTAAAATTAAATATTCTGTTGAAATGTTATTTAATAAGGTAACATATTCTATTAAATTTCATTTTGATCTTCGTTTATAATTATATATTTTTAATAAGACGTGCCAATATCAGCGCTTTCCTTTTTTAATTTTCTACAAATAAGATTAAGATAACATTGTTATTGCGTTACGAAATGTATTAAAATGTTAATAACATTTTCATTTGGAACACATTCGAAAGTTCATCATTCAAGAAAATGCCTTTTAGATGTTTGATTGATATTTAGTAAAAGGACGAAGAGGAAAAGGAACGGAATTCGGTTTATGGTAACGGTAAAAGGAAAAATATTCCAAAGATATTTTTAAAAAACAATCTCATACGTCTAAGATTGATTCCTTTCCTAAAACTGAAATTAGGAATTGAAAGGAAGCAAAAATTAAGTAGTCAAGAATCTGGATTAATATGAATAAATTGCTGTTCTAGGATTTATTCCAATGTGATATAAAACTTTCACATGGATATCATAATCACTAATTATCTAATTCTTGCAAATTAAAAATGCTAATTTATAAATCAGGAGTAAATAAAAATGTAGACTTCGACTTGATAAAAAAACAGATACCTTCGTTTTCAAATTATACTGTAAAAGATGCTTCCAGAATTGGATATTGCAAAACAAGTTTTAAACTGTACGCGAATAATGACGATGATCAAGGACACGGTTCGAATTCAATCATTTCATCTCCAAAAGAGTAAAGCTTCTTTGCATCTAACCAACGAAATCCTTCAGTAATCCATTATCAAAGATTACCTCATTATAAACAAATCTATACGGAACGTTGGTTAGAATTGTAAATAAAATTTTATACATGAATAATTGCAATTGATGTGCACAAAATAAATTTAATCTCGTATCATAAATGAAATGCACATGCATAAAGAAATCATCTTTTTTTTATTTCCTGCAAACAAATTCATTAAAATATAAACAAAATACTGTATCATTATTTTTGTAAATGTATATTATATTCGGTAGGAATGAAATCATTTCGAAGATTGCATTTATAAAAAATAATAATGACAATGAAAAAAAATACATTAATAAAGTTATCGTACACTGAATTAATAATGTTTTATTAATTTTATTATTTCGAATTCATTCGTATCGTATTAAAAGACCCTTCGGTTATTAATTTTACATTACAAAAAAAACTGGCAACAATTTATTTTTTATTTGCGAAATCAAATTATATACATATTTTTTATGCGAGAAACCACATCAAAAATTCGTCATACGTGCAATATATTTAATTTTTTTGCATAGTACAATACAATTCGCAAAAAAAATTATAAAAATAATAAAAATAAATAAATATAATTTTTTTTCGAATTAAAATAATATAAATACGCGATGATGGTATTATTAATAATTATAACTGCATGTCTATTTGCTTTTTTTTAATTTAAACAAAACCCACGCTATTTTATTAAAATTAAAAAAAAATCATGTTATTTTTCAAACACCACTCTTTTCCGAAACGAAATAAAATAGCATTTATTCATTAATTATTTCTACCAACAACAAACTAATAATAATTAAACATCATAAACGTTCATTACGCTCGCTTTACGATACGTATTAAAATGTTATTCGAAAATAAAATGTGAAGAAAATCAACAAATCGACAATAAAAATGAACTCACCTTCGATACCAAAATTAATCCGAAACGGCACGACTGCAGGCAAATTAATCACTTAACATTAACTTATGCAATTAACGTTAATGAGTTATTGTTCGACAAAATCCGATCGAGTGCGAAGTTAGAGATGGAAAAAATATCGATTATTCTCGATGAAATCGTAACAAAATCGAAGAAGAAAATCTCGTCGTTAATAAAAACCAAATGCTCGCGTTGCAAATTCACAACAACAACAACATCATCGACGACGACACGTACTGTTGCATTTTAACAACGCACCGTATACGACGTGTAGCCAATGTTTCATGTGCATTGGGTGCAATTGCAACTACGGGTGCACACAACACAACATATCTAACACTAACCTTGACACTCTTACATCGTTGCACTTCAGATATTGCTTTACTACCTACCTACAGAACGCGGGGTATTTATTGATTTTTTTTCTCTCTATTATTATTATTCGTTTATTTGCCAGTTATTTTAGGACGAAAACGTTTCATAACTACCACCAACCCAATCTCGCAAACCAATCAACCACCACCTCTTATAAACGACGCCAAACCACCCCATCGCCACATCGATGCACGTTTTATTTTTGACAGAAATAACAGTGCCAAAGAAGGAAAAGCGCGATAATCGTACCGTTTTCCAATCTATAAATACATCCTCGCGTTAATTTATAATTTATAGTTTAACTATAATAAAACGCCTTCGTCAATTTTCCGAAATTCATCGTCGGCGATGACATTCTATTAATGACGCAAGAAAAAAAAATAAGGAGGAAGAGGATAATTAAAAAGTAAATCTAAACAAAACCAAATAAAAAGTTGAGGCGAATCGTTATTAAAAATCTTATTTTAGTAAGAAATTCATACATTTTTGGCATTACGAATCTGTATAATTCGTGGTAAAGATAAAACGAATACAATTCTTTTACGGATTTAAATCTCATTTTAAATCTAAAATAATTTCCTTATTTTGTACGTTTATCTACCAGACGGAAAATATAATCCTTAATCTAAAGTACATTCGGTTTTAAAAGTAGGATATGGACACAGGTGACGTTTTAAAAGGCTTAAAAAATAATTGCAAAAAAACGTATTAAAACTTTACAAGGCACAATTTAATTAGGTTTTAGAAATTATTGCTGCAAGATAATGAGGCGAATTGCAGAGCGACCCGCTTGTAAGATATGAAAATTTGTCGCTGCAATTAAATATAAGAAAATCCGAGCGAAAATCGTTGAAGCAATCATTTACGACAGAGCCTTTTGTTCCTGACTAAATTTTGCACAAACCAAATTCAATTCGTAATCTCGATACTTTCTTATCAAGTTATATTGCGCTCATTAATTTCATGCAGACTTAATGCGAATCCAAGCGTTAATGTTATGACTCAGAACGCACGTACGGTATGCAATTATACTGGTGGAGGAATAAATCTTTGCGTTTCCTTTTTGCTTCATTATGCCCACATCACTTATCTCGAAGCCAATATTATTTTTTTACTTTATTGAAATTGTTTAGTCTAACAGCCATACAATTCTTGCAACTACTGTTGGCTTCTACCACTTTTTACTTATACAACATACCAACTATATATGTGAGATGAAAACACAAAATCAAAATAACGATCGCTTAACAATTTCGCAAAGGCTATAATTTACAAGTATAATCTGCACGGTATAAAAGACATATTATTTTATATTAAAATTAAGCCTTTAATAATCAATGTTTTACCGTTGATTAAAAGTAAAATTGAGCAATTTTAGATAGCAAAATGATTATTTCACCACTTTTTTTTCTTCCCTTAAACCCCATCATTTGATTTCCTAAAGGATACTTAATCGAGTTTATTAATCTCAAACACTGAAGTAAATTCATTTAGTACATTTATTTCATTTAAATACATTGAACACGAATTTTGTTTAATGAAAAGTGAAAATGTGCGAAGAACGATTGTCGAATCGTCCTTAGTCCGTGCTCTCTTAACTTTCGCTTTCTTTCGCACCATTCGTACGGTCATGTTGCCGTTGTTGTTGTTGCACCTGACAAAATAAGAGAACGAAACCGAACGTGATGCAAAGTAAAACGCCAACACGATGGCTTACAAAACATATACGAGTTGTGGTACTTTTTACGTAGGATAATAATAATAATGTTAAGGATGAACGAAATCGAAATCGAAAGTGGTTATATTTAAACAGAATATATATTTCTGTGGTTCCATGACATCAAGTTATGCTCGAAAATGCAATATTTTGGCGCTCTAATAGCGTTCAGTAATTTATAAACGCAAAATGTTAACCGTTTTAGGTTTACCAGAAGTCGTAAATTGAAATTTACAAACGAATTTGATTCCAAGAATGTTGGCTATTTGCTGCAACATTGCAAGTGTCGCTTTTGGCCAAAAAGAACTAAAAATAACTCTTAAAGAGTACGTTTACGGCTGACAAATTGTACTTAAAATTCAAACTATTAAAATTGGCGCGTCGTGTCTAGCATAAGATATTTTTGCTAGTATCTCCTTCTGTTTGTCAAAATTGTTCCTCTGCTCGAGTCTCGCCTTCACGAAGAAGGTAGAGTTGTCGCACGAAAGAGAATCGCAAAAGGTTCAGTACAAGATGCGACTATCTGAGTTTCAAAACGAGTTTATTGCAATTTGTGCAAAATTTGAACCTTTAAACTCTTATTAATCGATAACTAATGTTCATTTCGACAATTAATTATTATTTCAGAGTGCAAAAATGTAAAACCCTTTTTGGGTTGGAGCTTAAAACATTCATTAAGCTTCATGGAATAAGTCTTTGATCTGTCTACATATTAAAAACCACTATCTACACATTTCCAGCTAGATAAACCAAAATTGCGATACGTTTAAGACTGAATGTTAAAAATAATTTCCTACGTATGGACCACATATACAATTTACATTGGTTTAATTGCATTTCGTTCTTCTTTTGTGTTTATACGGAACGAAAATTTCAACACGTTGTCTGGCATTTGGCCATGGATATTTTAACACAAAGCCACGGTCATCATCGTCGTCAGTTAAGTTAACAAAAAGGAATCTTTTCGCTTCTTTTGCGTAACGTGTCTCTCTCTCTGTCTTTTATAATATAATATTTGGATTGACGTTATCTACTCGCCATTATTATTGTTATTAAAGGTAATTCAACAATATGCGAAAGAAACGTAAGAAAGACCACCGATATTATTATTATTTAAACATATTTCACACTTTAATAATATCGAGGTCGTTGTAATATTTATAAAGAATAAAAGGATCCTCTACTTGTCGTGTATAACATGTATATAAATATAAAAGTGTGTGTGTTTTAGTACGTTTTCGTATTGCATGTAGGCTGTTTTTATTCAAAATTATGCCGAAATGTATTTTGCGAGACGACCTCGATTTAATATGTACATGCAATCCTCTTATATACAGAACCGATTCTTTTCGTTCCCTTAGTTTTGTCGTTTCGTGTAAATTTTATTCAATTCAAATTTAAATTATTTAGTCAACAAACAAATTGAATGCGCGTATTATCGCATATTTAATGTTGTTTATGGAAAGGAACAAGAAGAAGAAACGGTAAAGGCGAATAGAAAAAGTGCTGATCGATTGCGCGCGAGAAAATGGAATTGGAAAAATGAGAGTTACTTATTCAAGCATCGAGGGTAGTTTGGTGCAAAGATATAAAATGGAGTCCTTAAGCCGCCGTCATCCATGGATGAATTACCAATTAGTTGAATAAAAACGCTTTCCTATATGATTTTTAATCAATTAAAAGATAATTATGAGGAAAATATGAGCGATGGACGTTTCGGAATTTTCCATTAATTAAGACGGCAACTCGAATCGTTCCGTATCTTTTCTGTAGTTTCTTTTTGCGAGCGTTAAACAACGTTGAGTTGCTTTTTAATAAAGCTAATTGTTAACATTGCTAAAACGCGCAAAATGGAATCGCTATTGAATCTCATGAAATCCTGACAATTTCTTCTAGGAAAATTCTTACGGATGAACAACATTTCTCCGATTCTTTTTGCCTTCTGAATAGCTTGAAATTCGTTTCGCAGAAACCGTTCATTTGTACGGTAATAGATTATAGTTAGTTAATTTAATTTCACCGCAAAGTTTAATAAATATTTTTCAGGTTGTGCGCTAACTCAGGTTTAGTACACGTGTAAGTGTGCATGTCTTAAAGTCGAAAGCAACGAATGCATGCAGAACAAGTTTTTGATGTTCGGCTGAATAATAATAACAGCGGCGAAAGAAGAAGAAAAATTAAAAAAGACATGGAAGGATCTCCCTCTAATACACACATTCGATGCACACATAGAGCGCTTGTACTTAGTAGAAATAATACGGGGAACGCATACTGGTATAGTAGTAAGTACGGAGCAGCAATGTAGGAAAACCACTTTAGATCAATTATATTTAAAAACGGCCAATTATCGTAACTTTAACAAAATAAGACTGCAGGCGGTTTATTTGTTGTCGTACTTTAACGAAGACTCGGCTTTTCTTTCGTTCCTTTTCCTCTTTCTGCTGCAGAAATAATACGCAAAAAAATTAACGTTCCAGATACACACACACACACACACACACACGTATGGAAGAGAAACGAAAAGCGAGTGGAAGAATTAAACTTTGAAGGAAGAAAAAGTCGTTCCATTCCATTTCGATATTTCTGAATCCTTTGAAGTTATTAGAGTTTTATGGAAAAAGGAAATAAAATCTCGACAAGTCATGCAGAAGAAATTTCTTACTTACGCTACATGCCATTTGTTAATTAGTTAATAGTTTGGAAAAATAATTAAAAAATCTTGCTTTCAATCTGATTTAGATTAATAGTTGATAAAACTTCCTTTTCGCATTTAAATGACTACACAATTTTCAATCCGTAAGAAATGCTAGCTGCAGATAAAAACATATTCGATGAGAATTGAAAGCAAAATCAAACAGAAAAAAAGGAGAATGATAAAAGTAAATCCCTTTTGTATGTAATTTTCTTTGTTGTATTACAAATCCATACGAATACGGTACAATACAAATTGAAACATACCCCTTAGGTTAACTGGCAGCGTATAGATCTCGTTTTATAAAACGAGGTAGCCGTATAAAAATTTATCTGATCTCCATCCATCCTTCGTTCCCATTTATTTTTGTGTAAATATATTTCCAATGCATTGTTATTGCTACATCAAACAGTAGAAAAGAAGTTATGCGATAGAAGGAACAGGATCAACGACGGTGCAACTGAATTTAGATGGCTCGAAGCTTGAGCTCGCGTCGAGGTCGTAAATTCAAAGATTCCTCTGGAAGATAGAGATGCGTATCAGAAAGATTGCCAGAGTTTAAAGAAATATCGAGGTTTGAACGTAATAAATGATTTCAAGTAACCACTAGGCATCGAGGCTTCAAAATTCGAAATGATCAATTCGTGATTTTCTTCGAGATATGATCAAATCCTTAAAGGAATCTTCAGCATTTCTTTGAAGCGTAAAACTGCACTTATTCTTATCAAATTCAAGGTATCCATTGAATTGCGGTAACTTTCTCAAATAGGCAATTTTTGAGTTGTTCAATCAATTTCTTGAACGTGTTTTCAAGACTTAAATGGTAAACAAAATAAGTAAACTATCATTTCGAAATGATGCAGATATTGGGCAATTGCTTTAACAAAATAATAAGTCAACGAATCCATATCGCTTAAATTCCGTTTAACCAGTGACAATAAAATATGTTTCTCATTAATTTCTGTTATGAATATCCTTATTTTAATTTAATCTATAATTTCAGCGCAGAAAAGAAAATAATAAACTGCATTTCTGTACATAAATGTATGTTGTCTATATACGCAATGCACACATATTATATGAAGTGACGATGACCTAATTCAGGGTCACAATTTATTATTGCAATTTAAAAAAGAAATGCGCGAATAAATATTTTTTTTCCACGCTCTCCTCCTCTTGAAATTCGTTGAAAATCTTTTAATAAGGCTATTTCTTTTTAAATAAATAAATGGAGTAAACATTTAATAAAAAAAAACCGAAGCGAAAGATCTTGAGCAAATATACTGACGAATTGATATTCTGGATAATTTTAATGCGATCGCATTATAATATTTTCTATTATTACGTGTGGACGACACAATATTGGAACAACATCAGTAATAAATTCCTGTTTGTTATAAACGGTGTTAAAGGAAGCTGTAAGGAAAAAAGTTTATAAGTAAACGTCGAGGAATTAATATTAGGAAATCATTAAATTAAGACTCTATTTTTCATTTCGATTCACCTCATTCTCCTCCACTTTATCTCCAGACAATTATGTTTGCGCAAAGGTTTAACAAACAGTCAAACAAACAAAAAACCTTTTTTTACCTCAACTAATTATAATTTAGTTCTAGACGGAATTAAGGAGCGTGAAAATAAAATTAATGATTAAAGCAAAAAAAAAGCCGATTGATCATCGACGTTGTTTCCTTCTTTTTTGCTGAGCACTACGTACAACGAATTTAATTTTAAATAAATTGAAATACGACTTTAAATTCTTTCTATCGATTTGGCCAACTCCTCAGTAGTACGGTCACTGACCTAGGGCAATGTAATTCGCAGTGTGTATGTGCGTTTAAAAAAAATAACAAGGATTCTTTTTTAAATTATGCCTTCATTTAATTTTTATTTTGTTCCTCTTTTTGCATTTAGGAATCCAGATAATTTCATATCTCTATTTGTTCCAATTCGTACAATTAATTTTAATTTAGTCGTACTAATAATGCATGCCGTTATATTATATTTATTAAATTCGTTCATTGTATGAAATCATATTTTTGTGCTTCGATGAAGTCACAGTTTAAATTATGCGCCCGTTATCGCATAAAATTGACTCACTTATTTGATTATTGACGTGCAATTTGTAACGGCTTATCAAAAATGAACAAATACGGGCCTCTGATATCATTAGTATTATATACCAGACGAGAGGTTTTGATTTTCTTTTTCAAATGATTTATTACTTCCTCTTCTTATCGATAACGAAGGTACAGTAGCTGCTACCGTACAATTATGCTACAAGAAAAAAATTAATCAACTTCTAAACTTGATTAATTACAATTTAATTATTATGCCAATAAGTGTCCGAGGAAAATCTGTCGATTTTTCTTTGCAATGCGAAATGTTTGCAGCATTTTCATTTTCTGGGAAAATGCGCTTTATCTTCTGTGCATCTTGAGAGTTATTTTATCATTTAAAATAAATTTCAACTGACAAAAACATACGAAAATAATAATAATACTAGTAACACGAACATGTTTGATGATGACAATGAGTAGTTTATGTAAAGTACCCCGGTAGGGCAGTTTGTTTAACTGGAAGGCGTGCATTGCAATTTAATTAATTTGCACATTTACAAAAGATATGGTGCAACTTGAATAATATGTATAAATATTATGACGGCCACGTTTTAAAATAAAGCTCGTTTCAGCAAAAAGAATCGACTAAGAGGAATGCGACTTGCGTTAATGCTTAATTAGAAAATTATGCCACCAGAGATGAAGAAGAGATTAAATTAAGAGAAAAACTGTTTCATTCTGAATTGTCCAAGAACAACAGCGCTCGTTTTTTTTGCATTGAACCGTGTTTGTTTCTCTCGTTGCTTTAAAAATAGACGCTTTCAATCACAGATACGCGAAACTGGATGGACGTTTTTTTTTAATCCAATTTCGTCGTCCTTCGATTACTTCGCATTTCACATATTAGTTTTCAAATTCATGTATATTGGTTTTGTCAAGTGCAACCTTACTGTTTGTTGCACATTTTCCTATCGTTGCATTGGGAAAATGGAAATAATAAGGTTGAAATAAAATATAATACAAGGATCAGTCAAAACATTGCGTTGCTCTAAGTTTATTTAAACGGTCATGTATTATTATTATTATTTATTTATAACAAAAGTACGTATTTTCCTTTATTATTATTTCAAAAAGACGACAACGACAATCTGCGTTATTTATTTTACTTTCGTCATCCACGAAATGCAACTTTAAACAAACAGCTTAATAAGAAAAATGTTGTATTGTAATAAATGGCGAATCTATTTAGTTCAACGACTTATAAATATAACATAAATAAGTCTAAAAAAGATAACAAGGTTGTTGCCGTCATCTTGAAACTTATTTTTGATAAGAGGTAAATATAGTGAGCGCGATAACAGAAAATGAGAAATAAAGAAAAGGCAGAGATTGAGAGAGAGAGAGAAAGAGTTTGATGCTGGGTACAACTTGGGTACCCAATTTAAAATCTGAGCCATATTATGTTAATTAATTTAATGAAACATTTGAATAGGAACATTACTGGATTTGCTAATTAATATTAAAATTACATATCTCGAAACGTTACGAAGAACAAACCGAACCAAAAAAACCTTATTAAATAAAGTAATTCGATATGGTAGCATTTGCTACAAAAGTACGAGTATGAAGCAATAGTATTCCATTAAACTAATAGTTAGAAAATTGAATAGGATAGTTTTTAAAGTAACAGAGAGAAAAAGAAAAGGAGAAACGTGTATAGAAAATAAGTTTGCCAGAGAAAAACAAAATATATCAGTAAGAAAGACAATAACTTTTTGTTGAAATCATTTCCAAATGAAAAAGTTGTTTCAAAGTTACGTAAAGGTTAATTCTGATAAAAGTTAACGTTGAACAAATTAAAAATCACTTACATTCATTATTAATTAATTTTTAAAAATATTGATAGAGTCATATTCATTGAAAATGTAGAATTATTTTAAAGTATAAACATTTTACAATTTATTTAATCGGTCTCTAGCACATTCTGCTGTTAAGAAAAATTTCAAAAACCTAGCATTTGTAATTTGTTGAAACTTCGTTTTTAGATAATACCAAACGATTTCAATGTTACAATTTAACAACACTTTTCCCCCTATAAGCCCGCATTCGAAGGATTTCCATTTTGCAAATTTAATCCAATGAACTACGAAAGAGGATAAAGCAAATTTATATTTAAAAAATGCAGTTTGTGCCTTTCCTTTAACGATTCCTTCTGATTGTTTTTCCTTTGCAAAGTTTCTTTTTTGATGATGTTGTTATTGTACAATCGGTAAATTATTTAGAAAGAGGTAGACGGAAAAGGAGAAGACAGAGAAAGGAGACGGTAAAAAAATAGAGGCGGAAATACGGAGGATTACCTTATTGAATAATTTAAAATTACGAAAGGAAAGAAAACAGTCAAATGCACCTGACATGCAAACGTTTCGCGTTATTTTTTATAAAATTTGATCTCGTTCCTTCTGAGTTCTTGTTTATTTCGACGTACACAATTTCGCATGACAAATGTAATACCCGGAGATCAAATAACCTCGCAGTTCGATCAATTTTGCATTTAGAGACAATATGTTTATTCCTAAATCAATATGAGTGTTTTGTTTCACGCAAGCCTTTAGTTTTGAATCATGTGCCTAATATGACTGCAGCGCGAAGAAAATGTAGCACAGTTGATCTACCGGTATTTTAAGATACTCAGAGAAGATGCTTAAAAAGGAAATTACGTTTCAATCTCCATTATTCCTTAATCTGCGCAAAACGATCGCTAAGACTAAATGCGTATTAGCATTAAGATTCGTTATTAATAATGATAATAGTCGATCATTTAATTTATAATAAACTAAATGAAAATGATTACAACTATTTTATAATGGCATAAAGGAACCGGTTATATTACAAATAAAATATTATTATTGTTATTAATATTACAACAAAAAGTTTATAGATTTTTTCGCATTTAGGAAAAAAACGGCAAACAAATAAGCGAAATAAATAACCCATGATACTGGGGAGTAATTAACGTTCGTAATCGTTTTGCAGCTTGAACTAATCGTAAAAAGAAAACAAGCAGACAAAAATTAAAAATGTATAAAAAGCAAACAAGAATTAAAAACCCAAAGAGTTATTATTTAATATTATGCGTTATTAGTTAGGCATTTGATGATGATTGCCTTCATTGGTTACGTTTTATAATGAATGTAATAAAACCAGTTTTATATATTGTATTTATAAATCCCCAGCCGATATTAAATAAACTCTTTTTGTTAAATAAACGAAAAAAAAAGCTCTATACGCTTAAATAAATAAACCGATTAATGATTTTAAAACAAAATCAATTAATGTTCTAGCTGTTTGATTTAATATACTTAAATCAAAATAAATAAATAAAAAGGAGCTCATAATTATTGTGAATAGAACCGATGGAGATGATCATGCAGAGGCCTCCACTAAATTGACTTTACATACTTTCAATATTATTATAATTAAATATTTAAAAATGTTTAATAGCAATTAACAACGAAAGTAATGAGAAAAAAACACAATGAATGATTTAAAGATGATGATCATGACGATGATGATACTAAAATGATAAAACATGCAATTTGGATTTTTTATTCTTGGTTTATTTTATTCTCCATAATTGAAAACGGTGGGGCTGTATTACTTTAAACTAATAGTAATAATAACGATTTTTGTTGCATGTCTTAAATAATTAAATAAAATTAGCTTATTTGTCTGATGTTTAAATAAATAATTAGATCAAAACTATAATTCCAATAAAAAGTAGGTCGTTGGTAATGAATATGATATGGAAAAAGAAAGGAGTATGAAGACGATGGATAAATTTAAAAAATATCGTAGACGATACGTGTGCGTTATGAATTCGAATACTAAATTAGATTCTACATTAGAAAAGAAACAATTATTAAATTGATTTTAATTTGAAGCATAAAATTAAAAACTGGTAATTGTTTCGTTAATTATTCACGTACACCTGTACTAGATAAATGCCCAATACAACGAATAAAGTATAAATATTAATTAAATAAATATTTCAAATAAAGGAAACAGCAAAAGGTTGAGGAATTGGAAAATGTAATCTTATACAAAGTGTTTTGATTTGTCCTGAAGTTTAATAAAAAATAAAATTTCTGCTGTGTATTACTGTGTTCCATCTCAAATTATCTCATTCGCCAAACCATCCAGCCTCATTTATTTCGGTTCCTCTTCTTGTTGTTCCTTCAACGTACAGCATAACAAATGCATAAGACTGTTCCAATAATAATGCATGTAATTAGTTTTGTGATGAAAAATTCACAACTTATAATTGGATTCCCTTTTATGTTAGACTGCAGAGAAAAAATTCAAAAGAAAAATTATTCACGTTTCGCAAAAATCGCCATGACACCATTATGCAATTAAATTTATTTTTGATTTTTTTTTGGTTTTTTATACCAATAGCACAGTCTTAAGGAAATGCACTAAATTAAATTTTGCAATAAGCAAACACTGAAACTGATTAGATAGCAGTACAGGATTAAAGCATAGGAAAAGGCCATAAGGAAATTATGACATTAGAGACATTATTTATTAAAATTAATTAATAATAGATAATCTTCTATTATTATCTACATATATTGGACCTATAAATAAAAAATATGCATTTAGTATTGATTAATTATTATCATTATTATAGTTAGTACGTACGTCACCTGAATAAGCCTCTAATTGCATTACGTGTACGTTCATTACAAGAATTTAATCATTATTTTGAACATAACCTAAATTAATAATAAAACATTGCAGGTCAATTATTAATTGATACGAAAAAATTGATTAACAGATGGTTAACACGAAATTAATAATAAATTTATAAAGAAATACGTTGAAGCAATAGCAAAACGCAATTTCTGATTTAATTTAAAGAAATGACTTCGCAAGATCACCGAATTTAATTTGCAGAAAATTGTCCAGCAAAGTCGAATTAATTCAAAAATTAATTAATCAGTTTTTCCAATTTTAAAACTTCTTAAACTGCTGATGGCTTCAAAGTTTAAATTCCCCACCTTAAAATGTTTGCAGAAATTTGAAAGAAACACGGCTTCTTAATTAAATAAATGGATATATACCAACCGAAATGCGTTGGCCGAACACCATTCCCAAAAGCAAAACCAAATTTATTACATGCAACTAGCCAATGATGTTTCTAGGCCGCTCTATTACAAAATCTAGTCGAAAAACTGGTCGTAACGTTGCTTCCATTGGTCTAACGAAGAATTTTTGTAAACGAATGGGGATTAGAAACTAAACAAGGAGACCTCCGGCATTTAAAATCTCTCTCACAAAATGAATTGTTGTTGCCGAAGAATTGAAACAATATGAAAAAATAAATAACAAGGATTGAACAGGAATAAATTAAGGTGAATTAAGAAAGAGAAAAATGCATAATGTCTTAAGTAAAAGTTGGATAATAACGAAATTTATTCAAATGTTAAAACTATAAATTTGCTAGTTAGTTCAATTGGTCAAGGTTCTTCAAATTATAATCTCCATTTGATTCCCATACATACAAAAATAGTCATGCTCGTTTTTCTCGTTTACTTTTTTATTTCTCTAAATCATCATTGCAAAATATTTGTTCCATTATTTGTTGATCAATTCGATTTAACTTATTTATTATGGTTGTTTCCATTGCGTGCCAATAGAATGAAATTGCAAGCGGGAAAAAAACTGCAAATTAAGGTCGACTTCTCACTTTATTATCATCATTATAACTAAAAGGCAAATTCAAATTTAACGATTTCATGAAATTAATTAAAGATTTGCCGATTGTGTGTATGTGTCATAGGTGAAAGTAGGAATGTGTTTGATGAATAACAGTGACAAACAATGCAACAAAGAAAACGACAAAAACGGTATTGATTTACTGAAAAATTGGAGAATTTCGCAAGCAAAAAGTGCAAATCGTGTCTTGTTCACGTTGTCTATTCGCTATTACGCAAACAACTAATATATACAATTGGCCGTTTCTTATTTAAAATAAAAAATAGACAATTATAATGGCAATCGAAGGAAGAAAAATACGGAAAGAATAGGAGAGAGATAAAGAGATGGAATTGCAAAAAAAGTCGAACATAAATATAAACAAAAGGCCAGTTAGTTGTCAGGAGTATTAAGCACTATTTTATAAAACGCACACACATCTAAGGTATTCTACGGTTTATAATAGGCTACATTTTAAAATCATAAATAAATTAAAACGCGCCAAGGTTATCCTAAACGAGTCGCCAAAAGCGTTTTCCATTTATTGTTTCCTGGTTTAATTCAGTTATATTATTTAGATAAAGGAACGGGGAAAAAGGCATAAAATTCGATTGGAAATCTTAATAAATTCGAAACAATAACCAAAAAAAAAGGAAACCGATAAACAATAGCAACTAAATTGGTGATTTTATCTCCGACACTTTTAATAATAATTTATGACCGAAATTTTACAATATAAAAGTTGATAAGTTCCATAATTATAATTGGCTGCTAACAAATTTATTTATCGTTCTAAATAACGTCAATCGAAATTAAGCCAATTTTATATTTGGTGACATCAATTATTTGCAATGGCCAACAATAGTCGAAATTACTTTCAAATTAAGAATTCGACGCTCCCAAAAAATGGTTTTCCCAATAATCAGAAAAACTTAATTAAAAGCATTTTTTGTGCGAAGTAGAATGAAATTGGATTTGAAAACTTCCCGTCTCTTTCTCTCATTAGGCAAAAAAGATCTGCAATTAGAAATGGGAATTCCATATGACCGTATCAAATTTTTTTCAATACGAAAATGATCGCCTATAAAATTAAACTGGTTGGAATTTACGTGGACAATTTGCGTAAATTTACATTCAAATAATTTCATTATTTTTAATTGATGATTTAAAATAAAAGGAACCATTGTGTTTTCTTATAGCGTGAAATTAAGTCGAATTTAATAATTAATTAAACAATTATCAACTCATTATTATTGTTATTATGAGCAACAAAAAAAAAGGAATAATCGATTGTTGTTAATATTTATATACACTCTTGAACTTAATTTATTTAAACCGAACGACCAATTGAAATTGACTCAGGTCAAGATTAATTCCTTCTCGTTCAATTGCATTCTGTTAATGAACGAATGAAAAAGTCATTGTTCCTATTAAACGTATTAATTAATAAACAAAAACTGTTATTAGAATTCGTTAAAAAAGCGTAAATAATTACATGTAATTAATTGATTAACTTTAGGCATTGTTTCAGTTACAATACTCTTATAAAACAAAATACAGAGACGACGAAAGAAATGATTAAGAAATATCAATTAATGCGATATGGATTTTAACAAGTCGCTAATTATGATTTAATTCGACATGATTCGATTAATCTATCACTTTATGTAAAAGATGGATATTGATAATTGAATTTTTCTCCTTGTTTCAGATTTCCTTAAATGTACTTATAAATCAAAAATTCGATTTATTAATGTCATCAATCACATTGGAAGCTTTTATATTTAATCGAATGAAATATTATTATGCAAAGTAAAAAGTCTAAGGCGGTGAAATGGAGAAAGAATCGAGCAAAATGTTCGGATCGTTTGCGAAGAAATTAAATTGGTCATAAACGGTGTACACATTTAACAAATAATTAATAGTAAAAAGTGAAAGTATCATTATTATTGTTGTTTGTTGTAATTCAAAATAATTTATCATAATATGATATTACTGCAAAATAAAAAGGTAAACAAACGAATGAAATGAACGTGGCAAATTATTTGTGCAACAGCAAAAATTTATAATATTTTACGTTTATTGAATTTTATTGCCACATTTTGTTATAATTAATTAATAACGTGATAGTTGGGTAAAGTTGCTAATAAATTGTGTTCATTTTTCACGTTTTATGTACGTATTACAAAATGAGTGGCTTAAAAAGTTCAATATTTAAAGTGCAATCAATTATAACATTTAGCAATGTTCTTCAAACTTGCATTAAATTTCAAAAGAATTAAGCGAATCCTTGAAAATTAAAGCAACATTTAATTACTCCGCCTAGGATCTGTTAATTTCCTTTCTTTTTCCAATAAATCCTCTTTGGTAAATTATTTTGGAAAGAATATTACTTCTTTCATTTTCAAATGTTAAATTCCGACTGGAAGAAAATAATAACAACAGCAAACAGCACGTAGGAATTTGTTGAGCACGATGATGACTTCTCAAGATTTCCTCGTTACACGTTTGAAGTAACCGTCCAGGTATTTTAACATTGGATCAGCTATTATAATTACTGTTATTATTTTATGGATTTGACGTGGAAAATTCAGGGAATTTCCGAGTCGAAAATTGATAGGAAACAATTCGAAGGGATAATTTCTACGCATTGTACGAAAAAAATCCATTTTGATTGTTAGCCTCATAAATAAAGCGACTTGAAAACTTACTAATAACAATTTAATTCGTATGTTAGCCTTATAGATACTTCTTCGCTCGCTGAAAACGCATTGAAGTTATTACATAAAGTGCACGTGCACGTACTGAAAATTAACTTACAATTACTTCGCGTATATCTGTAAAATCGATGGAAATTAATTTCGATCCTCAATTAAAACTGCATTAATTTTATTTAATAGTAATGATTATACAATATTATTATCGTTAAATAGTGAGTGCGAATGGTTTAATCTCGATCATAAACCGTTTCAATACGGTTGCTTTGTACCAGCGTTACTTCTAAACCGTATTTCAGCTTCTTCGTTTTTGCGCTAATCATTTATCGTTATTATTTATCATTATGGACAAACGGCATGGTATTTTCTAAAATTTATTGACATTAATTCAACATTTACTGTTTAGTAATGATTCACTTAATTATGCCACGAATATCCATGACATTCAAGAGAGGCAATAAATGTTATGGAACGTTATATAATATTGAAATAAACTACTTCGTACATAAATACAAATACTTACACATGCATTGTGTAGTATGCATAAAAGCAAGAGTAACATAGAAATGTGTCTAAATGAATTTTGCTCTCATCGCTTACGACCGTTGTTGCTTTATGAAGAAACGACACAAAGACATAAACGTCTTAAGCATACTTGCAATTATTAAATTAATTACTCATATTTCTAAAATGTTATTTTAATCGCGCAGCTTATTTTAGAGATTGACCGTTTGTTTATAAACTTTTTTTCTCATTTGGTCACTAGTAATGGAAATTAAATAAATGCGACCGAGCAAAAAGAAACAGTTTTTAACCGTTAGAAAATGAAATGTCTTGCTCAATTAGGTAAGTAAATACAATTAATTTTTCCTATTTCAGATTTTTTAAAAATGGCAATAAAAATAGGTGCTTTTTCTCTCTCCCCTAACCGTACTCCAAACGATGGAAAAGAATAAGCAGATTTGCTTTAGTGCGATTATTATTATTGCTTTGCGGCAAAAAATGGCGATTAATTTGAACGTATAAATTAATTAAAAACAGTTAGTTTATGGTCGAACCTTGAATTTAATTGATAAATAAATTTAAATGATTTTGTTTTCTGTATTAGAGATTAATATTAATTATGCTGTCGTACAAACATTTTTCCCTCTTTTATTTAGACTTCATTTCTTCGTTACACGAAACAATATTTCGTAAACGTGCCAATTGTCCTTGGTATCACAAGGAATTAATCATAATTTTCCACATATTCGAGGGAGGCGATTATAATGTCCGCCTGATTCTTTGAACAGGTGGAATAATCATAAAATTATAACCTGTTGGTTAAATGTCACAGGCAACAATTCATGCAAATCTATCGAATTGTTTTTCTATTAGATTTTCACTAATCTGAAGGATCTCGTTTGAAAATTAATCTGCAAAAGTGATTGCTATGGAATGCCGTATCCAAGGCACTTCCTTGCCAATTCATTTAACAGAACCAAGCTGAAGAATCGAATGAGATCATTTTTAAGATAAAAATGCATTGTATCGTATAAGTTTGTTACATATAACATAATTTTTATTTCTTCTGGTTTTTATTACTTCAAGGATTTCTCATTCTCGCTATTACCACTCTTCTCAAGGTTCTTATCACAACAACTTATACAGCCTTTATGAACAATTATTTTTAGTTGCTAGTCTCTGATGAGTTGGATTTGAATAATTTTTGGTTTGCTTTTACATAACCAACATTGATACTCGAAGTTTGCCCTTAAGAAACTTTAAATTTTTGCAAAAATAAAATAATAATATGCACAATGCATAAATATTATTAAACAGAATCAAGGACTAGTTTTTTTTTGTTAATTAACTACATATAATTGAATATTTTGTTTACGTAATTTATCTCATTTTCTCTGTCTCGCAATTTTCGTTTGCTCTCTCGTACAGAGGAATGGTGCGATTTAATTGCCACGTTAAAGAGTTCTAACTTACAATTTTGTTAGACACGACCAAACGATCCCATAATAATATCTAATAATATTATTGAATATGCATAAACCTAATATTTATATGATAATAGAGTTTTTGTTGCTCTCGCTCTCGCTGCTGTTGTTGTTAAATGCAAGTAGGTAGGTACATCTTACTTAATGACTTCCATCAAATTTGCATTAATTAGTTTAAGTTAATTAACAATTTTCAGAAAACTTGCTTTATTTCATTTACAATTCCTTGCTTGTTTCGAACTCGTGATGGTTGATAAATGATTTTTTCCTTATTCTCATAATTTTGTTTATCGTACACATAAAATAAATGGCTTGTAATTTATTGTACTTGAAAGCATTTAATAACAATAAAGAAAAAAATGTGCTAAGGTTTATAATATTATTATTGTAGATACTAAAGGTGATTGTCAAGTGTATTATTATTATTTATTTATTTGCCTGCACTTTTTTGTTCGCTCCGCAAGTCTCTTTAAGAATTTCAATGACAAAATACAGGAATAGATTTGCATTATTTTAATCTAATTTCGCAATGCAAACGATTTATTTGAATAATAACGATTTTAAATTCATTCTAATTGATTTTATATAATAAGTCTTTTGATTTTTCTATTTTTCTTTTGCAAAACGCAAACTTTATTATGCCTCGAAGACATGTTATTCATTACCAGCATATAAAAAAGAGACACGAAAAATTAGCATAAATTGTGTTAAAGAAAGACATTCCGAAGCCACTTTTGTTGTTGGTAAAATAGACGAAAGTGAATTGAAATAGCATTCTTATTAGATCATTTAAGTGAGACTTTTTTTGCTCATTCTCTCTTAAATTGTTATCTTAATTGATTTTACTCTTAATTAAGATATGCAAATAGTGATACGATTAAGATGTTGATGGACGATTTTCTCTTATTTCGCAGTAATTAACGTTTATCCTATATTATGTTTAAAGCAACGCCCACAATTACGCTTTTCTATTGGATTTTCCTTTCTAACCACCTCCTCACAAATGATTTATTTAGACAGGTAGCAAAATAAAAATACTACTTCAAAATAACAAGTGTTAATAACAATTACAGAAAAAACAAAGGTTTAATAGAAATTATTCCATTTTTTTTATTTGTCATCTCTGGTGCATAAAAATTCGTGATGTAGTCATGCAAATTTTTGCATGGTTTATTGTCACATACATGCTAATTATATAACAAATATAATTAAATGTGTTTATTACAGTGGAGTAGTTAATTGTCGTTGGTAATCTCTAATGCTGAATAATAATATGCAATTACGAAAGATAACATTTTGCATTTCATTCAGAACACCATTGCTATTGTCTGTATGAAATGTGCAGGGAAAATTGTGCATACTTATTAAAAGATATTTTTATATCTCTTTAGATTTGAAAATGAAAAATTTCGTTAAAATTTTCAGCAAACTATTCAAATTTGATGCATTAATTAATTATTATTCCCTTCTTAATTTCAATAGAATGTAAAATGACTTTGTGATTGTTACCTCATTGTTACTATTATTAGTTGCTGTAAGTGTTAAATATTACCAAATGCCATCACTAATTGTGAATGAACACAATGAAACGAACTTATTACTATTAGTGGGTACAGCGAGAAGTGAAACTCAAATTGTAGTAATTACTATTTATTATTAAGGAGGTGAAACAAAATTGATTTGATGATTGGTAAATCAAATTAAAATGATTCAGTTGAACGGTTTCGAATGTGCAATTTTTGATTGTTAATGCTTCTAAAAAATTTTAAAAAAAACATATTTCAATTTTAATGAACACCACTCCATAAGTTACACCTAACACGAAAGGGTAAAACGGTCCTTTAGCTTCATTTCGCTTTCATTCATTGCGTACATTGACATTAACATTATTCGCACTTTCGTCCTATCCCATCTCCCCATTTTTTACTCATGCAATTATAAAAGAAACGCGAATATTATCGTAACATCTTTCACATAAATAAATTTCAAGACAAAAAGAAAATTCCCCAAGAATTAAAAGAAAATTGTACCGGCACTCGTTCCTCGTACAAGAGTATTCAATCTCACTATAATCTCATGTCATATTATCTTACTTAGTTTATTAACATAATGCCTTTTTTTCTATATTATAAAACTGTACTTTATATTCGTATATACCGAGTGATTAAACTTATTTTAAATTGGCCTTTAATACCAAACCTCTAATAAATAAATTGAGGGGCGAAATTCATAAAGCTTCATTTGTGCCCTATGCATGAAAAATGTTGGATGCTTGATAAGCCCGTATCTTTAAAGCAACTTTGAGCAACAAATGCATTCAATGCTATCAACTGCGTGCAGAGGAGCATTGTAAATACAAATGCGGACGACACGCTGTATACGCGATTAGCATTTTTTTCAACTGCGTATTAATTGCCGCGTTTTTCTTTTTTTATAATTCTAATTTTCTCTCCCCATTAAACGTCAAAGTAAATTTCCGGTTTTCGGTGTGAAAGAGTTTTGAAAGAACCGAAAAGAAGATAAAAGCAACAACAACAACAAGACCAAGAAGAAAGAAGTAAAAAGAAGAACGGCACCGGCATTAATATAACATTAACAACAGCTACATACGTGTACGTGTGCCTTCTTCTTATTACTGAAACTTAATCTTTTCAAAGGGAATTGTTCTGGTTTTTCTTTTTAAGCGTTATTATTATTATTATTAAAATGGAAATACCTTTTCATTTATTACATACAAGACGCTCGTATCTGTTTTAGGTATCTCGCTCTAATATCCAACAGCGATTAATTAATCTGATTTCATATCATCGTTGAATCGTTTTATCTTGATAATTTATTTGAAATGTACAAGAAAAACAAAATAAGGAACATATTAGCTGAAGTAGAAAGGAAAATGTAAGGAAACCTTGAAAAGTGTTGCACATCGAATTTGTTTTAGCCCAAAATGTGCGAAAACATAAAGGAAACATTTGAATGGTGATTAAAGATGTTAGCAAAAGTTAGTGCAAATATTCGCTTAGAAGCAATATAAATGTGGACGCAGATAAAATATTTCTTCTTCGAAAGTTTCAGGCAAGTATGTTCCAATTCTGGAATTTTGCGTTATTTCAAGGTCTCATTATCAGTGCGTGGGAAAATTAAATATCAAAGCTAATATTTGTGGAGTTTTGAAAATAATAAATTTCCTTCTGGTCCCCACCAAATTGCATTATTTTCACATATTCGCATATCCGAAACTAATTACGTGGCAATATAATGTATCGCAAAAAGCCAGAAACTTCTCTTTTACTCTCTAACCTTCTATCGTACAATTCGAATTGTGACACTTAGTAAATTGCTGCGATAGAAAAATCGTAACAAACTTCTTTCCTCTTTCGTTTCAATGTTACAGCAACTTCTTACGTAACATCTCGTTTTCTAGAACGAATGAAATATGTTGAAAAATAGAAACAGAGGAATCTAATTATTTCACATCGTTAAAGTATATATAATACGTTTTATTATAAAATTTTTCAAGCCCTACAACAAATATCGACGTTAATAATTCGTATTTATACGATTGGAATGAATGTAGCTAACAGCAGGAGGAAATTTGAGCGAGTAGAAAAAGAACGAGAGAGAACGAAATAAACGAATTCAAACAAGTCATTCGTTGGTGCAGTTAAGTTCTATTGTAAGAGTAAAGGAATATTTAAAATTGCACCTGCCTTTTCTCGATGTACGTACGTATGTATTGTATTATATGTACAAGGTGCGGTCGTAAAACGAATTTTATTGGTAATCGAACGACTTGTCCTTTAAAATCCCTTAGAAAATTTTCTAATCTACAAGTAGAAGCGTTTTTATTGTGTTTAGGCTGGCACCTAAATGGAGACCTGAATGCAAGGTGATTGGTAGTTAGTGCCATTTTATTTTTTTGGTTTTTTCGCCAACTCTATTTCGGACAGACATTTTGTGAAAGTGTTCAAACGTTAACATCTAGCACCAACAATGTAGAAGATTTTTTTTAAACTAAACGAAAATAGCGAAGCAATAAAGAAATCACGATAAAAATCTTGAAAATAATTCAATTGTATTTTATATAAAAGTATTTAATAGAGAAAAAAAAGGCAGACTTTAAATAAGATTCGCGTACACGTATCGGAATGATACAGCATTTTCACATAGCAAATCTCTTTGCCAATCCTTTAAACCAGTGGTTATTAAACGTTTTTCTCTCTCTCCATCGCATTTTTTTGCAATTGAAAATTTACACGAGGCACAACGACTGAACGAGACATTGAATGCGAAACGTATGATGGTTAACAATAAAAGTCTGTTGTGCAAGTTGAAATTTCTTAATTAGTTCCTCATCTACATTAATATTCGTTATCTAACGATCCATCACAATCATGTCTGTCTTTTTTTTGCACGATAGGCAGATGTGACTTGTTTAACACTAACTTATGAGCATACATTGAAATAGCCCACAACTACTAGAACATTACCAACTAATACGAGTTTACTACTTGACATGCATCACACGACGCCTTTTTTTTTTCTTTTCTTTCAATTAATTTTTCAGGTATGCTCCGAAGATTCTCAAAATTTTTTCCATCATCATCGTCGCCATTACGATAAGCAATCATATTCGTCACTGATTACAATGATGATTGCTTTCGTTACAATCGCAAGAATCGAAGAAACGTTTAGCCTTCATGCGTAATTGTTAATCTGAATATGAGAAAAATAAAAACGAAGGCACGATTTCTTCTTACTGCCTCAATAATTTATCATAATAAGAATTTAATCGTAATAATCGAATCAGGCAACATTCCTTTATTGGAGCAAAAAGAAAAATAGGAATCGATACAATTAATGACCGCCTGTTATCTTTATGCACTTGCTTCTGTGCATTACATTTTCTCTCGTTTTCTTTTCTCCTTTGAAACGTCGAAAGGGAGCCGGAATAATAAGCGGAAAGAGCGCGATGGCGAGATTATCGTTTTAAAATGTAAATGCGTATAGGTTTTAAAATAAACATAATAATAATATCATTCATAACGTATCTCTCTAAAAACCATTACGCTGTAGTATGGAGTCATTGCGTACAATCCTGCCAACTACAAGCAGAAATACATAATAATAACTAGCAAAAAAAGATTAAAAGAAAAACCGACATTGCTAAACTTCTCAATTTAAAGCTGCATTGTATTATTATTACTATCATCGTCGTGGCAGTATTTTAAAACCATAAGTTATATAGATTTTTTTATGACCTTTTCCACGTTCACTCCGCCAGTCATCTCATTCGTCTTCTTGCATTATATTAGCACACTCTATCTATTTTATTTACATGTACATATCTCTCCTTGATTGCACCTCGAAATCCTCTCTCTTTCGACTTTGAATGCTTATAATATATTTTATTTGCTTTTAGCAACACTTTTTTTTTCGTTTGCATATTTCGTAATTTCCATGCGAAAAAAGAAAACAAGTATAGAAACGTCAATAATAACAAGTTAGCCAAGAGGAAGGAGCGATGCTTGAGTATTAATTGATAAATAAAAATCTATTCAAAGAGAATTATTTATTAAATTTTTTTGCACGCTTACAAATTTAAATCTTCAAGATTTGAAGCGGCATCGACAAAATGAAACGTGTGACAAGTTAAATGAAGAGTAGCAGCAATTTCTTAAAACTTTCAATGTTCAAATTTGAAAGATTAGTCCTTGGAATAATTAGAGTCTGAAGGTTGTTGAATTTCTTCATCTCAGTTCTCATCGATTCTTCATGGCGTGCAGTACTTTGAAATCTAAATGAGTATTAATTATTAGAATAGCAAAAAATAGCTCTAATTGGAGTTGCTACTTATTACTACCATTACTACGCATTGCATCGATGGAAGGGGAAAAGAGGATCAAGATTGCACATTATACGAAGAGATCTTTAATTATTATTTATTCTATCATATTTCAAACCGAACAATGAGGCAATGAAAAGAATGGTACGAAGAAAAAATATATTAAATAAAAATCTAGGAAGTTAATTATACACTTCTTCTTAGTTTTTCTTTTTATTATTATATTATACTTTTTTGTTGTTGTAATTCAAAGCACTCATAATTACCAAGACAACAATGTATTATCTTAAGAGAAAATATACTACATTTTTTCCTCCTTAACTTTAAATTATACAATAAAAATGTTAAATAAATTACATTTGTCCGTTATTAAGTGTATGTGTACGTAATATTCCTGCATTTTCCTCCTTTTCTTCTCCATATTTCTTATTATTATTATACCAATTTTTTCTCTTAATTATTTTTTTTAATTCATGTGCGTGTGCGATTCTCGTATTAAAAATTGTATGCGTTTTCTTCAATGTAAATGACTAAATAGGTGCATATACGCGTATAATATATTTTCCTCAAGGTTCTTGCGCATACCTTTTCCCTCTTCTTCTTTATTTAACATCAATTCCATTTTCTTTCCTTATTTTCACTTGGGCAAGAAAATTGTGTATTATAATTGCAAGGTGTAGTAACAAATTGAAGGATATTTGTTAATGAGTGCAGCTAATGCGAAATTAATGAAATTCTATATATTTTTCTTGAAACGAGAAGAAATTCAATTACACTAGCAATTATTTGAGGAAAATCTTTTTCTTTCGGTCGATCTATAAATAATATGATCTTAAAAATAATTCGCTTTTTTAATCATAAATCATTTATATTCGTTATACATACATATCTTTGTGCAATTTTCTAAAATTTCTTCATCTTATGGGGAATATTGCAATTACAGTTATTTCGTTCGTTTGTTGGATGTCATAAATAAAAATTTAATGTAAAAATAGCTGGATTGATATAATTCTCATTCCAATTTCGAAATCCGCCTTTTGCTTTTATTATTAAATAATAATGATAATATGACGATTATTACTACATTTCTTCCACTGGCAATTTGATAAAATAAAATATAAGTAATAATTTGACAAGCTAAATGTATGGAAAAATAGAAGTAGGAAAGGCGAGAGAGAGAGAGAGAGGATGCAATAATTTAAGTTCCATCAGTTTCTTCTGTTCAACCTCGACGAAATGTATTTCTTGCTTTTTTATAAAAAAAAAATAATTCAAGCAGAAACACATAAACGAAGATAATGAAAAGAGAGTCGACAATTTAATTTCTTGCATAAGAGTTTTTCTCGTTTTGCTTCTTCGCCGAAGCAAAAATAAGTAGAAATGCCAGGGAACGGTATGTGCAGTAGCAAGCAATTTAACAACAAAAATTAGTCTATTTTTTCTGTTAGATCCGGCAATAATAATAAAGTAACACATTTAGGAAAAGAATTGCAATATTATTTAATAATACGTACAAAGGGAAATAAATGGTTGGTGTAACGCGAAGACGATGATTTTGATGGGTACAAGAAGAAGTGGAGAAAAAAGTGGAAATATTTATACAAAAGAAAATTAACATTGCACACACACACTCACACACACACACATAATCATCCATCATGATAATAATAAAAAACTAGTCTAAAGATGTGTTCAGGTTGCCTAGATCACAAAATGTCGTTGACCTTTAAATCTTCTCGGCTAGACGCAACGAAAGCCTTATTACGGTCGTAATGGCACATATTTTTCATAAGTTTTCCTCCTTCTTTCCTTCATTTTTGCGGTTCCACTCGTTTTACAGAGCGAATTTGAAGAATGCAAGCAAATTAAACCATTGGAACAACTAAAATCTTCAATTTATTCGAGGGCCTAGAAATACAAATGAAAACCCAACCAACGGATGTGGAATTTCGGTTAATTGCTACCTTTTTGTCATGTGGCTTAAATGTTTGCAAATGGGTCACGTCGAATTGCGTTGGTATAGGTCGTGGGCAAACGTTAATTGAACCCCCATGATAATACTGCGGCGTTGATGTCATACATTTATGTATTTTAAGAATGGTTACGTCTTCCGGTTGATGAACGTATTAATTTTTTCCCTCTTCTTCCGCCTTCCTCCTTCTGCGTACGTTCTAATGGTCTATTGCCATTATTATAATTCGCACACGCATCCCCACATATGGCCGAAAATAAACTTTCGAACGTTTTCGATTCGTACATTAAAATAACAAACATCGACTTCCTTCCTTTTTCGCACAAGGTGTTCATATGTATGTTGCAGTGCATACGATCATCAAGCAGACATTATTTTTTTCTTCCACCAGTTTTAAGACCTCGCGTGCTGGACTGTGCGTGCAAAACACACACACACATGCAAACAATCAAAGAACACATCCGCGTGTATGTGTACAAGTTTGCTTCTATATACACCAATGTGTATGTACAGGGGGACCAGGTTAATGACCTAGTCCACAAACGTTAAGCTTGGGATAGGACAAGGCACCCAAACTCACTCAATACACATGCGAAGAGAGAGAGAGAGAGAGAGAGCCGAAAGAGAGAAAAAAGTACGAGGCATGTGTATACGTGCGTGTTTGTATATATTCCTCTTCGCTGTATGTGAGTGAATATTATATACGCCATCTTTTTGCCCTACATCAACGAAATATACGTGGAGAACCTCCGGCTAAAAGAATTTTTCGCCTTGATGCGCATACGTACGCACATGAATAAATTACGTTTAGGGAGTAAAAAAAAACACGTCGTATAGGGGATAATGTAATACTACGTTACGTATCGCAGACAATGGGATCAAAAAGAAACGAGGCAAAACGGGGAAAAGGACGGAGAGCGGAATAGGAAAGTTTCGTTATCGACGCGATAGATAAAAAATGGTTTCCAAAAGGGGGGAAAAATGGAGAAGAAATTGACGCGAACATAAAAAGGGACCAGAAAGGGAAAGAGTTCGTGTGCTTCCATCGACGATGGGTGCCCACACAACGGGGAGCTTCATATTAAACATCATCGCGGTCGTTAAAGTTGCGAAGAAGGATCGAATGGTGTTCTAAAGTGCCGCAACTCGCAAATTTCTATTATTATTACCCTCAACTACATGTAGATATATACTTTTTTGCTATTTTTCCTGTTATTATTAAATGATGAACACATTTTGTACAATCGTGCAATCGATAATAAAAACCTTCTTCCATTCGGCGTTTTTACCTTTTTACCTCCATTGCCTTCCACTCTACGCCCTGTTCCTCTCTTTTTCCCGCCAATTGCCCCTGTTCGTCCTCCTAATCAACTGCAAGGGCCCGTTGAAAAGAAGCAGCAAAAAAAGGAGGTATCGACTACGCAAACATTAATTTCCCCAACATCGATTTTCGCTGTTGCCTCACTATTCACGGCACCGGCGTAATTTAATGAAAAACCTCTCGAAATAAAAACGATAGAACGAAATTGAATGGGTAGGATTTAAGGCGAAAACTTAATCGGCACCAGCGGGTTCTATTGATCGCAACCAAATTGGAAAGTAGGTCGAAAATCTAATATCTTTACAGAGATTTTTAATTTCGAATGTGAGGAAGAAGCATAGAATTGCAAACCATAATCATTTTAACATTTTGGTTAACAATTTTTTTAAATTTTCTAGAAATCGTAAGGACAGCCTGTATACATTTTGGGCGGAGTTACCTAGGGCAACAAAATTTTTACGGCATCGTGCATGAAGAACGAGGAATTGTTGAACATTTTAAAATGGCTTCTTTGGGTCCTGTCAACAATAATCATTAAAATGTAACAAAAACTTAAACTTTCTTGGACTTTTTGCGGACAATATACACATCGATTTACAACGTTTCGGCCTTTCTTTTTTGGGCCATCTTCATGCTGCAATCATTGGCAAATCTACAACAAATCTTTTCTCTAAAATCTTCCATTAGTCAAAACTTTCAATCAAATTTGTAATATTTAAGTCATTTTTCTAACACCATTCATTCCCCTTTTATTTATTATTGATTATATTAAATTTTGATCGCGATCATTTTAATTTAAATCATTTCTTTAAAAAAATTCTTACGGTAGCTGTTAAAATCAAATGGCATTTCTATGCATGAAACTCTTTGGCCTTAATATAAAATCTCATGGAATTAAGAACATGTGCAGTGGATCTAGTTTAGAAGGAAACCATTTGAACGGCGTGTGGTAGTTTTGATGAATTAACAAACAGTTGCAGCGATTTTTTCCACCTAACGCAAGGTCAATCGTCACATTATTCTTATTCGATATCATTTGAAAACCGCACCTATATAGCAATAAGGCGAGCATTCGTATTACAATCTGTGATAAAATTAATTACGTGAAAAAAGAATGATCGAAAGCAAGGCGTTTCGATTTAGAGAAACAGTGTCCTGCCGAAGACATTAACTTTTTCCTTCGCGTTAATTAGTTATGGGCTGTCATTAAATTGTTACCTTTCGATAATTTGCAATTTTCTTTATTCTTTTTCTTGTTACTTTAATATCGCTACTATTAAATCGCTCGCACTTTATAATAATAATCATAATTACGTGGTCGTTTGATTGCGCAAACCAACTCATTAAATAATCATTAACGCCGATAGGTTGTGATTTTTGAAGAGTATGAAATTCAATCGGAGAGAGAAATTTAAAGAAAAAATAACGGTTGCGTTAATAATTTAATAATCGCTAATTAAGCGTATTAGAAGAAAAGGCGTTGGGAATGATATAGCAAAAATTGGCGAAAACTATGCTACGGCATTGGCTCATATTAATTACATTTATCCTTTGTGAAGATAATCCTTCAGAGACGATCGTCGGAATAAGCGGTACGCGAACTATCGTTATATTAATTTAAATAATTGCAATCGATCGAAACGCCATTATAATGCAATAATAATTATTAATATTAATTGATGGAAAAAAATATTCAGAAATCAATCAATCAAGTTCTTCATTCAACGCGTTTTTCCTTTTATAAAACACTTACCTAGACGTATGCGTACCATCGCATGATCGTATATTTTTCAAAAGGACTGTAGCGAAAACTCTTCGGGAGTTTAAAAAGAAATGACAAAAAAGAAATCAGTATTTGTGTGTACTTTTACGAACGATGAGCGTCGATTCGTTCATTGACCCTGTACAAACCACAATTTAAATAGACCTTGAACCGAACGAACATAATTGGAAAAAAATGCATAATAATAATATTATTATTAGTAAGTATTCACTAAAAAAATGCTATTATGGTAGTAGAAAAAGAAGAGGAAAATTAAAGGCTTCAACATCGTCCATCGAACGAAATACCTATAGCATTTTACTCGAAGGAAACGAGAGTGGAGAAATATGAATAAAACGTATCTTTGCCAACGTATTAACATTTGATAAGTATCATATTTCATCCAACAAACCATCCATCCATCCATTCAACGATGATTATCTTCTTAATGTAACATTATGTAACGTGTATCAATAACGTTTTAGCAAAATAAAATCATAATAAAAGCAGAATTAAATTTAAGAGAAAGAGAGCGAAAACGGGAAAATAAAAAAATCGTTTTATATAGTTTATAGCCTCAGGTAATTCAAGTACATGCATCTAATTAAATTAGATCAACGAGTTGTGTATGACGTTGCGAAGAAAGAAATTAAAAAAAAAAGTTGATAGGAGACAAAGAAAACGTCGTCGCCGTAGTTGCGAAACGTTACGCGAAATGCACGAGGAATCAAAAAATATACATAAACAAATAGATAAATTGCGAAATCTAATTATTTACGTTTAATTATAATTAAATGACTACGAGAGACGACAATAAAGAAGGGACTTTAAATTAGATTTCGAGAAAAGAAATTACTTGATTTATTTCGCAAGTCATTTTGAAATTTATTATAATAAGAAATTGAATCAATAACGTCTAAATGTTGCTATTGTAAAAAGGACAATCGACAACAACAACATCGGCGAACGATCGAGCAAACAGCAAATAATAGGAAAAAAAATACTTTAATTGGCGAAAATTAACTGCGTCGTGAGACGTTTCATTCTAAATGTTGGATTACATAAACTCGATCTTGTGATTAATGGAAATTGCATATTTTTGTTTCGCTCGTTATTTTCCTCCCCTCTGTGTTCTCGCTAACACATTACTTCTTTCCATAAATAAATTAATCTTCCTCTTGTCCTCATTATAATACGTTATACGACGTAAGAATAAATATAAAAGCGTAGAAAATGTTAAGAGCAGCGTTGACATTAGCTTGTGCAAAATGAAGCAATATTGCAGAAAAAAGGAGCAATTTTAAATACTTGGACTAAACACTTACTTAGATCGATGCAAGTTAGAGCGCTAGTAGCAATGTTGGAAATGAATGGAAGGAAGAATATGGCTTGGAATACCAAACGTATTACGCAGAAAAAAGATTGAATATGTGCAACTAAACAATAACTTTAAACTTTCAAAGAGCTAACTGAAACGTTGTTGAATGCGAGACAACTTTTCTTCCGTTAAAATATTCAAATTAAATGACGTGGACTTCAAAATAAAATCGAAGGAGGAAGGAAACTTTTAGAATTCGATTAAATATTTAGAAAAAAAAACGAATCGATAGTTTGAAAATAAAGAGCATGGGCGTGCCGAAATTGATGGCAACGAAACTAAAAGGAAACGAATACCGAAATGAAATTGTTGCGCCAACGGAAGGAGGTAAATGTTATTGACCGTTGAAATATTTGTGCATCGTCATTGCCAAAAACCGCTTACATCCGTATTCATATTGCATACAAAAATTTTGAGGTAGTCCTCGTACAAGAGCATCATCCTCACCGAAACCCGTTACGAGCGAGCGACCAGCGAACAAAAGGAAGAACGCCGAAGACTTGCCAAAGAGCGAAAAAAGCATCGAAGGCATAAAGAAGAATGGCGTGGAGAGTTCAACGCAAAGTCGAAGAGAGCGCGAAGCGACCGAAAGAGTAACAACCGAATCGCAAACGAAAACCGAACGAAACGGAGGTTGATGCGAAGAAGTGGAGGAGCGAGAGTGAACGAGGACGATTTAAAAATATTTTTCATACGTGTGTGCGTCGAGTCCCGCCGCAATGTGGTCCGCGTTGTACGAGGTTAGTGTTTAGGTTTATGATAGGTTAGGTTCGCCTCGTCCGTTCCGTCTGAGACCTTGGCCTGGGCTGTTGACCGTTGCCAAACGCCGTCCAAAAACGACGAAATAAAAAAAAGCGTAAATAAATAAGCACGCAAAAGCAATGCACTCGTTCAAGGCCAGCCGACTTATTCGGTTTTCGTTTCGCGGGGGAAACGCACGCCGCTGAGCCGCTTTCGTTTAGTGAGAAGAAACCCGAAGAAGAAGAAGAAGAGGCAGGGACGCGGGGGGACGCAAAAAGCACACGAGGGGGGGGGGCATTAAAGGGGGGCCCCGACGACGACGACAACAACGACGACGTCGTCGTCCTTAGCCTCTGGAACAATTGAACCGCGAAGCGAGCGAAAGAGACTTCAGCTATCGGTCGTCCTCTTGTGCCTCTTCGCTTTTACCCACTCGTTCTCGTTTCTTCTGCCATCATCTTCTTTTCGCTCGCTGACGGACACCGCTCTTGCTTTGCTTCGTGTGACTGGAATCCTGAATTGACGTTCGCTTTTTTAGGCGTTTAATTGAAAATGGATGGTATCGTTTTGATGGAAAATGCCAGTGCGTCGAGCGTGAGAAGAGGGAATTAAGATCGATGCCGGTTTACATGTTTAGCAGTTTAGATGCAAGGCGACGTTCTGTTTTCGTTCTTTTGCTATCTTCATTCCTCTCCCGGTTTCGTCCCTTTTTCTTTCGTTTTTTTTTTGTTATTAGCTACGCACATGATGTTGATGTTGATGATGATGATGTGTGTAAGTTGTTGGTACGTGTACCAACGCCGAAGAAGTGCACGTACATTTAATCTACATCCATTTAATAACACACATAAAGATGTGTTATAATAAATTATTATAATGCCTAACCTATTAACTATGAAATTTGTATTAACGTGTGTTCAGTTACATTTTACGATTTTCTACATACTCGCGTTCCATCCGATCATTTTCTCGTTTCTTGTACGATCTTATTTTCCCGTTTCTCTCTTCACATTTCAGCACGAGGTTGTAATGTTTAATGACGATAAAATCGTTATCGTCGCTCTTTGAGGTGAGATGTTTAGTCGAACGCGAAAACACGTACCAATTACACCATTATTCGCCACATACAATAATATATATAGAAAATCGCACTTAATTAGTTCACGTGTTCTTTTCTATTACCTTTTAATCCAATCACTATGTATAATAAAGTTTGTCGCTTATTTTTCTTTTAGTTTTGTTAGTCCGCGTTATTGCACACACCGGACATTTATTTTAAATATCAGTTTGTCATTAATTTCCGCTCGTTTTTCTTTTTGCTTTCTAACGCAACAATTTTAATTAAAAGTCATTAACTTGATTGAAAATCGAATAAAAATTAAGCAGAAGACGACGAGAAAAAATAGTTGTTGTGTGCAATAACTTTTAATGACACGTTGAGTAAGATGGCCGGGAAGTTCTGAAGAGATTGACGCTGTCACACTTTTCGCGCTGCAAAATCCTATGCAAGCAATTCAAATTGTAAATAAACTTTCCAACTAAAATTTCGTTAATTGTTAAAGGCTTCTGTTAAGAAAATCCTTCCGTTGCCTTTAATAAGCATTTTCCACTTGTTCAAGAAACTCGAGAGTTGTTGAATGAATTCATTCAAATTCGCAGCGAGATAATCGTAGCTATTATTGTCTATATGAATGAATGAAACACTATTCTTAATCTCAATTAAGAGAAACAAACACCATTTATTGTCGATTAATTTGTTGAGAGCAAATTCAAAAGTTGTTCGACATGCAAGTTCAAAAATATACGTGTACGTTAGCATCGAAATAATCATAAAATCGCCAATAAAGATTGGCAAAGTAGAGAAATGGCGGTGCAATAAGCGTAACTCTTGTTGCAAAAAAAAAGAAACACACAGGAGCAATGGAGACTGCGAAAAACGAGAGAGAGAGAGAGAGAGAGAAAGAGCGAGAGAGAGAGGTCTGTTCTAAAAGTTTATAATGTAATAAATGGCTGTAAATTGTTGATGTTTGTATTATAAACTATAAGAAAACAACAATAACAACAGCAAAAAATGAAATGATTAGAAACCGGTTATTATGTTTATTCATATTGGATAAATTCGCGAATAATAATAATGGCACGGCTACCGTTTGACATGGCGCAAATTCAATGATAGCGCGGAAAGGTATATGAAATAATAAAATGTCTGCATGTGGGACAAATTGTGCGAATATATATTTTATTATTATTACCACTGCGACTATTATCATCGTCATCGTAAACCCTGGTGCAAGTTCTACTAGAGCATAATGTAATAGTCAAGGAAAGTGCTCTCTGCGTTTATTTTCGAAAATATAAAGATATCGCGCGTAGGCATTAAATAGATTTGTTTTACACATCGTTTATTAAATTGAATTCAAATAGGTACAACGGTGCAATATATTTACGTATTATGTCGCATGTATTTGTGCATGTGACACTTTATTATTAAGTTCTAAAATAGGTGCGCAAATATATACGTTCGCACAGACATGGAAAAGACACACGCGCTCGCATATCGAGATAGAAAATGATATCGTCTATCTTTTGACACGAAGAGACGTGTACACCATAAACTGAATGCACTAGCATGAATCCACTTATGTAACGTAGCCAGGTTTCTTCCCTATAACTCATAAAACGTTCATCTAACTTTTCTTGCAGAAAACGCGCTCAATCTTTTCGAGATTTTTTTTTAAATCGACGTGCGCCTATTTGAGAATTAGTCCGCAAAATTGCGCTGATACCGATTCATTTTCATCCAATCCACTGGATTTTTGCATAGGAGTGAGTGCAAATCGAAAAAAGAAAACGAGAGAGAAAAAAGGCAGGAAAATCTGTTATTTAAATTGGAAATCGTGACGCATAAACTCTGCTGTTTGGCATCATATTTATTTATAAGCGGTTTTTTTCTGTATCGTTATTAATATTAATAATACATTATCTTTTAACATTCATTTTCATGTTGTATGTATCTGCATTGATTTTTCGTTTATTTGTCCCATGTTTGGACTTGAAAGCTGTTTCGTGATCGTTTCTTGACACAGAAATTTGTATGAATTTTAAACGTCTGAAAATCCATATTTAGACAAAATTTCCATCCCACAACATTTTTTCCAAGAGAAGCTTCACTGCAATTGATGCTGATCAGAAAATCATGGTGAAATAAAACTTTGATCACTCACTTTTTTGTATAATAAACTCTCTATTTAAATGAAGATTATTCTTGAAATCCATTAAGTGTGATAATAAAAATTGTACTTGAACAATAAACTTTAAACCACTTTAAACTTTCTTAAATAAGTATCATTAAAGCCTGGATTCCTTGTTAATGTTTCTCAAAGTCTGATTCATGTTTCAGGTGAATGCCATCCAGATTGTGAGCTCCTTTAGTTGGGAAACGATCAAGCACTGGATTGTATTAAACGAACTGTTAATCGCACGACTTAAAAAGAAATCCGTCTTTTATCTCAAGATGCGAAGAACCTCAAATGTGCAATGAAATCCTTCAAAAGGAACGTAATTTGCAAAAGCTCTTTAAGCGTTCGGTATATTTCGATTGGTCCCAAGGCGATTATACAATTTTATGTATATGTGTGTGTGTAACATTAGACTTTTAATTAGTTGTGAGATTGTGATGTAACAGCGGCAATAATGATGATGATGATGATGATGGCGATGGTAGTAATGATAATAATAATAATAATACGTCCTATAAATTTTGATCTATAGTAATTATAAATCATCGCATAAATAGATCTCGAAAATGCATTCTTTATTTATTTTCGACAATTTTTAATTCGTAATTCATTGCAAATCTAATAAATTATTTTGAGCAAAAAGCAAATAACGACAAAAATTGTCCTACAATTTTTCACGTGGGAAATATGATCAATTTATCATTTGCAAAAAAAAATTCGTATTAGAGCAGGGAAAAACTGCAATCTCTTTTTGTTATTTGTTATAAAAGATATAACAGGCAATATTTTTTATGTGGCAAATATCTGGATTTACGGATGTTTTTCTTTCGCAGTTTTCTGTACCTTCCAAATGGCGAACGTCCCTTTTGCAGATTGCAGTGAATCATGCGTCCATCGTCTTCTTTTTTCTGACATCGAAGCTATTCTTTGCAAATACCATTGGATTGAATAAATAGCATTTTTATTGATAATCGCGTATTAATTTCAATGTGATTGGCGAAAGGAACAGCGCGTTATTTGAAAAACACAAAAACTATAAAGTAATGAAAACTTGAAATTTTTTTTTAATAGTAAACGAAATAAAAAAGATATAAAGTAAAAAAATATGATTGTAAGTCGTTAGAATGAGCGTAGGGAACGCCTTCCATAAACCGAATATAATCTTCGGAACGGGTTTCAATTAAATAAAATACACGCCAAATGAACAAAAAGGATATAGTAATAAACGAATTATTCTTGTTGTTTTTCTCGAAACGGAGAAGATGATGATGAAGAAGAAGAAGAATTGAATTAAAGAAGATTTTTACGTTCGCCGACCTACCAGATGGCTCACGTACGTTCTTTTTTGTGTTTGTAGTAACGAAGATTAAAATTATTATTATCGTTATTATTTCGAATCTTTTATTATCATTATATTTTTTGCACGATTCTTTTTTTTTCTCGTATGCAAATTATAAAACGTAATGTGCTTTAATATCGTCCGGGGCTTGATCATTTCATATCCTTGACATGTTTCTTGCTTATTTTCCTTTTGTTGCAACGTACGATTAGATAATTGCATTTTACTATTGCATTCATGTTATTTTATTGCCAAGTTAATAATGAACGCGAACTCCCTAATAGAGAGGAATCTTGCGGGAAGGAATTGTTGTTATTCAAAAAGAATGCATTTTTACAATTATCTTTAAGGAACAAGATAAAGTTCCCTTTTATAATTGTTATTATTACAAAAACTGCAGGTGCGCATATTTTCTTTTCGCAAACTGTTAGATATCTATTTAATTGCATATTATGCGCGTTCAACACCTTGATATACAGAGAAGGTGTTTAGGATGAGGGTTAGATTAATTTACTTTAATTCAGACTATTATTCTATTTCGCGTCCTTTACGTTCGAAAAGGAATCCTCAAGCTGTTTGGTTTCACTTCGTGCGTATCGTTTAAGAGATGCCCGACCGACCGATTCCCGTGTTTGATGGTTTGTTGCCTCCTTTTAATTTCCAAGGCGAAATTCTGTGAAATATCGTTACACATAGTTATTCGATCTCGGATGCCACACGCACATACTGGGTAAAGATTTCCATTGATATTCCAATCGCATAGAAGCAAGTGTATATGTTATGCATACACGTTCACGTATTGTCGATGCATCCAAAGCAGTTCCTATTGTCTAAAAAAAAATAAACAACAGGGTTTCTTGACAAGAATTTACTATACGAATAAAGAGGAGCAGGAAAGTAAAAAGGAAAAGAATGAGTGAGAGAATACTTTTGGACGGCACTTCCTATAGATGCTAATTATTCAAACACCATTCACAATTTCAATGCGTTTCTTTTTTTTCGCTTTTTTTTTTGTCGTCTTCTCTTTTGGTTTTCTGTTGAAGGATGGTTAAACTGAAAACTGGTTCCAGCATACGAACCCACGATACGTTCTTAAGATTTTTTCCTTTCGTTTGCTTATTGGCAACATTCTCGTAAGCTTCTTACCTTTATCTTAGACGCATTCTTCTGCTTCTACCACCTAATCACTAAATGTACTTAAGCTTAAAATGCCTTCTTTGGTTTAATTTGTAAAAGAACCAAAGAGGAATAAATGGCCTGGATACAATGTTGTCGATGTTATTATCGTAAATAAATTCTTTGTTTTGGCTGCTCGGCGTCCTTAATGCGAGATTTATTCTCGGTTAAGATAACTTAGAAAAATGAACTTGAGCAACAAACGCGATAAAATGCGAAATTATCGAAAAAACTAATTAAAGTAGCGTTCATGTGAAATAAAACGAATTCGTATAAATTGTAAAGGAAAATACGGAGAACTGCGGAAAAGTTTGCGCAGTAAGTTTTCCTTTAAAACTATTTTCCTTCTTTTTCCATTTTGGAAACAAATTAAATGATAAGAAGGGAGAAAAATTGAGGCAAATTACTGTTGGGAATATAATTGTTATAGGAACTTATGGATGTTCGGATACAGGGGATATGGTTTTAAACTCGGCCACTACACCGCAAAATATTTATCGAAATTGCAGAAATATGTGTGAGGGAATAGTTTGGGAGCTTTTATTTGCGGAGGATTTGAATTGATTTAATGTTAAAGATCGCGTTTTCGATATGATGATGGCGTATAGTGTTCGCTTAGTGCAAACTGAAATAAACTCCCAGTATTTTATATATGTGAAGAAAAATAATAATAAATGTGGAATATAAATTAAAATGAAATAAATACAAAGAAGAAGGGAAGCAATTTGCACACACACTACGATGTGTGTAATGCTACACGAACGTATACGTATAGTGGAGCCGACAATAATAGGAACAACAACCACAACAGCAACAACAAACTCTGTGAAAATTATAATAATAACTTTTTACAGATACATATCAAATTGTGATAAATTAGCAATTGCGTCCTACTTGTTTATAATAAACACAACAATCGCACATACCTTTTGTACCCTTTTTTTTTTTTTCGCTTTTATATTTCATATTTTACAATACTTATGGTCCGTGTGTGTGCACACATTATGGTTTATATTATTTTTCAAATTATTTTCTTCCTTTTATTTATTTATTGTTCTTCTCCTTCTTCACGTTGAATTTTTAACGCCTACATTTAATTTGTAGGTACAACGTTTGGAGTTTAATAGGAAAAATGCAAATTAATACCATTTATTTTAACAAGTATACGAGTAATTAATTTTTCGTTATTATTAATACAATTTTCTTTTTGACATTTTTATTTTAACAACGAGGGGTGTTAACCCAGACGAATTACTTATTCTTCATTCATTATTCTTCGCGTCATATATCGTATATTATTGTGCGTTGAATTAATTGAAAAGAGAACGTTCTTTATGGAGTAGACAAAGGGAAATTCTCGTATCAATAAAGAAACGAACAATCAGTTCTTTTTCCTTTTCTTGCCTGTGATTTATTATGTCGAAATCGATTTCTTAAATTAATATACCCACTCCTTATATTGGTTCTTCGTTAAAGTGGAAAATCCATAAAACACTCGAAAAAGTCGTTTAAATATTCATCGATCTGGAATGAGAGAAACTTATTTCCCACGAAGAATAACGTACAAATAAATAATATCATTGATGCGTTATTTAATTTATAACTTTCAAAAACATAATAAGAAGTTAGTAAACGAAGAAGAATTGATTTGATTTCGATATATAAATATGTCTGTGTATCAGCAAGAAGAAAAAGACAATCGTGGCTTGTCAAAGAGTTGCAAAACCGATTTTTGTACGTCTTCTTTTCGGTTGGACGAAAAAAGGATGAATCAAGGCCAGTCTAAAATTAAACGTCGAACACATAATGAATTTATGTCGGTAAGAGAGGCGAAATAGGAACAAGAGTCAGATGGAGCGAGAGAAAAAGTTTCTGCATGAAAAAAAGCGCATAAAATATTTAAAAAAAGGAGAGAAAAAACCGAGTAAATGAAAGAATAAAAGAGGTTGCTAACCGTGTGGATGTGCACGAGAGAACATCGGCCGTCGAAAACGACCGCATTTTTTTTAGCGAGTGCATTGTCCCTGACCTACGACGAAAGAAAGAAGAAACCTGTTTTTAATTTCGACCGCTACGATACAAAACGACCCGACCTGCCTTAATGCAACATCGAAAACAACGACGAACAACAACAACAACAAAAAGAGGACGAGGAGCGTTTCAGAAGAAGTAAAAGAGGCGAAAAAAAAAAGGAAAGGAAGAGAATTAAGAAGGAGAAGTGGATGAAGAAGACGAAGAGCCGAAGAAGTCGAAGAAAGAAAAAAGAAAGGAGAGGAGAAATAATTGTACGAAGAAATAAAGTGGAACATGCGTGAAATTTCTGTGCATTCGTTAAACTTTAGTTACCATACAAGTCATGTGCCTTTTTTGCCCTCTTCTTACTCTTCATCTTCTTCTTTTCTTTTATAATATAATATATAAATAAATTTATTCTTGTACGTAGAAGATACTTACGTATATATATGTTGCTGGTTCGGTGGTATTACTTCTTTCCTCTTCTTACTTTCTTTTAATTGAATTTTTATCTGTATCCAGTTAATTACGTATATTCACGGTCTGGAGAACTTATTCGTACAACAAAAAATATTTTTTTAAGTTTTTTTAAATAATGTGCATTCTCTCTCTCTCTCTCATTCCTTTTACTCGTTCGTTCTGCATCTGTCTCTCCTTTTTCCCTTCTTCATTCCACGTACAGTTTATACAACTTATTTTTATTGTAATTTCTTTTCGACTTCTTCTATATTTCAATTCTTTTATAAAATTCTTTTCTTTCTTCTTCCTTTTTATTTGCTGCATATTTCATTTTTCAAGTTTCCTCTCTACGATACATTTATACTGTAAATCGTATGTGCTGTACAAAAGAAATGTTGAAATTCAATTTCATACACTATTTGTATTATTTAATAACCATCTTTATGAAAGGGAAATAAATAAAAATAGAATTTCTTCATTACTATAAAAATTATAACAAACTTTAATGGAAATTAATTAAAAAGGAAGAGGAAAGAACAAATTTGTTAAAATTGGAAAAAATTATGATGAGGGCTTTTTTCCTTCTTCGCATGCCTCTCGTTTAATTTTTAATGCCGTTTCTTCAGAACTTATTAGATTAATTTAAAATGAGAGAGAAAAGCAAGACAAAAAAAAGGGAAGGCGAACGACTTCACATGCACACCTTGCCTTTTACTTCACTTGTTCACCGAACATTTGCAATTTTTTTGCCTTTAATTATTTCATTTACCCCCGTTTCTTTTCCCCTTTTTTTCTGACGCTTTCTTTATTAAAACTAATATGTATGGAGGATATATGAAATTCGCATCAATTATACTTACGTATCATAAGCAGCTGCCCTAACGTTATTAAACCAACTCTTGATGCTTAATATGTATTTCTTTGATCTCCAATTCTTTTTTTTTTTTGCTTTACGAAGATAATACAAATGATAACTTGACAGACTTAATTTAATTAATTTTTTCTCCATTCTCTCGTCAATTATTATTAATTAAATTGTACTTAATTTGCAAAAGAAATTACTAAGCGATCAAAATATTTCATTTGGAACTTCCTGTTGCATATTGGCAGCGAGTGCGTTATTTCATTGATTATTATTTTTAATATGTATTCAAGACGACATATAAAATTAAAATGAATTTTCTTTTAGTAACGGATTGGCACAGTTATTGCAGGCAATTAATGTATTTAACATAAAATGAGGCAAAGTCAAAACGAAAATATTTTTTAAGAAATTTTACACAATTTTGTAATTTGAAATTTATTTGAAAATTTAATTGGTGATTACATTGCCGTATTCGATTCGTATTCAATGTTGCCAATCATTTTACATGCCAAAATTGAAATTTTTGTTTGATTAAGGGGGTTAGTAATAGTGCGCATAATTAAATCGCGTAATGTCATTATTTAATTCGAAATGAAATATACCGGATTATTTATTATTAAAAGACACACAGTTTACAGTAAATCAATCACGATGATGTATTACAATTATTTTATTGTTATCTATTCTAATGCAAACATTATTATTAATTAAATAATTGCTATGTGCAAAATTTACAAATTGCACACGTACGCGTACGCGCCGTAATATTTATTAGCTGAAAATTTAAATTAACAATTATTAAATCGTACGTTTAATTTTAATCAAATAAAATGGCATTGTTCTACCATATATACGTTTCTCTCGCTCTACGTTTTTGGTGTACGCCATTAAATATTTGCAATTGAAAATGATGCATAAATGATAATAACAAACTAATACGATTTGATTTGACGTGCAAATTTATTAACGCGAAAGCACATGAAAACCTGCATTTAAACAAGGCGAAAAACTTTAGAGCCGCTGATCCAAGTAAGAAATCCGACACTTTTTGACGTTTGAACTTTAAAAGTACGTGACCTAAATTTGCGCCAAAGAACATATACATGTACCTCGTGTTACGGTGTTTGTTAGAGGTGTAATTTAAAATTAGATAGTAAGGAACAAAAAATAATGACAATGATGATGTTGATGATGATAATAATAGACAGATAGATGGAACGGATAATAATAATTTCGTATTCCGAATATGTACGTTATTAATTTGCATTTTTTAATAGAACAATTGCCTCTTGATGTTCATTCCAAAGCAATAATAATAATGACGATGAAGAAGGTGTGAATATCGTGGAAGATAATAGAAGAAGACGTTACAATTGAAAAGAATGAGTTGACGAAGAAGAATTAGAAAATATCGATTCAAACGTGTCTTCTATTATTCGCTTTTTTCGATTCGAATTATTATTCTTTCTGAAAGGGAACACATAATTATCTGCCACGAGAAGAATATTAAATCATCGATGAATAGAGGGAGTCCATAAAAAAGTAGCTTATGGTTCAATGTCGTCAATAGGTTTTAATGATAGTTTCCTAAAAAGAAAGTAACGCCTTTTTCCTTGTTCTTCCTTGATTGTCCACGTTCAAAGCAGCTAAAGAAAAATTTGATCAGGCAAAAGAGTATGTTAAAAGACAATCAAAATCATGTTGTTAAAAGCAAAAGAATTCTCTTCCTCTCTAGATAGTAGAATACATGTGTTGTGTCTTTTGAGAATGTCTTCGAGTTTAATGTGCAGAAACACTTGAAAAGTAATTGCAAGTAATTTGCAAATGTTTTCGTGGAAACTAACTATAAAAAGTTTTGAAACGTACACACACAAATGCAGCACATATAAATGCATAATAAAATACCAAGGTTGCATTTAATTTTAGTGGCCGAATGAGTGTAACAAGAAGTATAATAATAAGAAGTTGTTGTTGTTGTTGTTATTTGTAGTTTAACTTGTTACATTTCCGGAATAATATTATGTAAAAGTTTAAAGTAACGTTAAAAACGAAAATTATAATAATAATAATTTGTCTAATAATCGTTCTCCTTCGTTCCTAGTGGTTTTGTTGTTTGCCAATGCATCTACGTCCTTTTTGTTTTGTTTGCGAAATTGCATGCAATTATAATGGCAATTAATTGGCACTCAGTTATGTTATTAACAGTTTGAGGCTATAAATTATTACATGAATCCTATAATAACGAGGGCTTTTATTGCGCTCATTTTTCTAATCCTTTCTTAATGCAAAAAAGTGATCATGATTTGACCACACCCAAATCACAACTGCAAAATAATTTCAAACTATAAAACGGTTACATTTGTTCTTTTCCACTTTACGAACGCTGCTTCCTTTTTAAAATTAGAAAATCGAGAATAGCGTTTTCCGTTAATATTTTTTCCATTTTTCTTTTCAAAATGTTGCCAATTTAATAACTGAAAATAAAATCGTAAACTGCACATTTCATTCTCTCGATATTATAAAACAGTAGTGGTAATAATAACCGTTTATGAATGAACCGTGATACACTAACCTTAGCCTAGTATAGTAGTATAAATCTAATTATAAACCATAAACATATTATTTATGTAAAAGACGTGGCTAGGAAATGCGAACATTGGCACTGAAAGTTATTTTCATACGTACATACACTTACATCTCTTTTAAATAGCATTATTACACACGGTACAAACGTTACCTAACGCGAAACTTTTCAGCTTTTTCTGAATTTCCATTCGCTTCGCACTTTTATCATACGAAATCGTTGTTGCGCTTACGTTTCTCCGTTAGGTCGTAATTAAACGGAGATTATCGCTAATTTAATAATTGCAAACGTTTAATTGTTTCCAGTAATTATTATTTCTAACATTACGGCGTTCTGCGAATAAGAGAAATGGCAAAAGAAGAAGAAGAAGAAGCAAAAAAGAAAGCACTCTAATTTCATTAAGCATTATATTTTTCCTTTTCGAGATAAAGCCAGTAAATTAGATAAAATTTCACGCACTGTTTACCCGACAATGTGTTTGTATGTGCGATTATTATTATAAAATTGCACACATAATTTAAGCTCGGTGTGTGTGATAACAATAATATAAAAATTCAAATGAAAGGTACGGAACAAAAATAGCGTAAAATATGCATAAACAAATAAATCAAATCAAAATATTCCTTAATTATTATATTCGCTTCAGTCTTTCCTCTTAGCGAAAACAATTAATATGAAAAGAAGTAGTTAATAAGAACGCAGCCTATTTAAATTAGAATAACGAACGTACCGAGTGATCAAAAATGCCGGTCAGCTTCTGCGCGCTTATTTTCAGTTGGCTAACTTGTATTTGAGCACTAGAGCCATCGATTGGATTCGTTTTTATTTCCCCTAAAACTGTTTTGCGTTCAACAGTTGAGATTGAACGATTGTCAAAACGTTTGTCCTCCAGTAATACCACACACACACTTTTGCGTTCATGTTCTCGCCGAGCATTAAAATTTATTTGCTCGCTCTAGATTCCTTACATAAAGTCAGTTAGCCTTTATCGCGATTAATAATAATAAATATAATTTTTTGCATATAATTTTCTCTTTTGTGCGTAATGCATTTCGAGATAAAAATCGCGAAATGCATCCATTAATTTAGAAGGAAAAAAAAGCGAAAGAAATAAAGGAAATTAGTTATAAACAAAGGCGAAGGGGAGTGATTTTGTTCTAACTTATTTTTGCTTTTGCTGCTGGTATTGTAATTGTATGTGCATAGCTGAAAAATCGTTCAGCAAAACCGCACATGTCCCGCAGGTCGATGTTATAATGTGCAATCATAATTTTTTTGTGTTCGTTACATTTTCATTATATTTGTAACAAAAATGACGAGGAAGAGGGAAAGAGTCGGGGCGCGGAAGACGGGGAGGAAAATTGCAAAAAACCGATATAATAATAACGCAAAAAAAAAATGGAGAGAGAAGGGTTTAGATTCTCTCTGTGTCTATCTGTATAAAATGCACTAGGCAGGTGTTCGTAAAATGCCCGCACAAAGTGGAATGAAACTGGCAATAAAACTAGGCGCTCTCTTGTTATCAACAAAAATTATACAATATATTTAATACACGAACGAACGGCTACTGTTACCAACAACCATTGATGTCCACTTTTTTATCCCGTCCTCTACCATTTTATAATAATTTTATCCATTATAAACAGACAGGAAAGGGAGATTATATTTCAAAAACAGTTAATAAAAATTATCGCATCTAAAAGAAAAAACAAGCTAAAATGGATCCAAAGAGATCGAAAGAGAGAGAGAGAGGAAGGAATGAATGAATATGATAAAAGAAATTGAGTTTCATGCCATTTTTTTTTTCATTTTCGTTTTTGATTTCGTATGCTCGGTAATTTTATTTGACGTATTCAATTTACAATCTGCATCTACAAATCTATACCATGCACGTTTATAAATTTCTTCTTCCCTATTTTTTCCCCATTTTTTAACAATATTCTACGGCGAACAAAAATTCAATTAAATAAAGCTTTTAATTCTTTTTTCTATTTATTTATTTCAGAATTCCTACATACGAGGAAACTATTTTTTGCTGTGCCTCTTTGCGAATGGAGAGAAAGCGACAGAATAAAAAATAGGAAATCAAACACACGCACACACACCAAACCTTTTCCTACTTTTGTTTTTTTTTGAGCTTTCATTATTTCCATGAGTTCCAACAAATAGAAATTGTAAAAGTTTCATATGAAATAATGGTTTATGTATATTTTTGTGTGAGAAAAATGGGAAAGAACTTGGTTAAAAGAGGAAACCAAAAAGCTTCTGCGGAAAAATAAACAAATAACTTTAATTGTTATTTTTATAAAGTAAAACGTGCGTTCATTATAATTATAAATAATTTTATTTCAATCCTTAAAAATCATTGACTTTTGCGAGGAGAAAATTTTCCATTATTTTCCTAAAATCGTTTCCTAACAATCATCTTTATATTTTCAAAAAGACTGCGGAATGTATTATTCCGAATAGGAAAAGATGACGAAGAACAAAAGAACGACACATTTTCTCGAAAGGTTAAAACATAATTTAACAATTAAATTTGAAGGTGAACACCATAAGGAAACTGCATTGCGATTCGTTTCTAATGGCATGATAGAGGTAAATGATTGAATTCAAATAATAGCATCGGGTTAACCTTCGATTAATTATAAATTGATTACGTTATTTAATGAGTGTACGATTCATTCGTCTTCTTTTTCCTGTATTTTGTTGTGCAACAGTGGATGGACAGAGGGAGGATTAAGGGGATGAATTGCAAATAGAAAAGAGGCGATGATAAAAGTGAAAAGTGTTAAAGTGTAATTAGTAATGAATGATTAAAATAGTGAAATTGTAAATAGAAAATAGAGAAGTATCGCCATTATTACTACCATTGCTACTCTCTAACAGTCGTAGTAATAGTGTAATAGTAGTACTATAACTACCACTACACTTATTACTACTACTAGGCGTAGTAGTAGTTGTTGTTGTTGTAATAGTAATAGTAGTATCATCATGCAAATGAGTGCTTGTTGTAAATCAACAACTGTTCGTATAGCACACACATGCACAAACCAGATCCACATTCATACAAATATCTCTATACGTACACTTTGGAATTAAGTGTACTGTACGCATTGAATTTATAACATATTACACACACTTTCTATGGGGAGCATACAGAAAATCCTATTCTGAAGAATGCCTACAAAGTTTGGCCAAGACGACGCTCTAACATAGATTTGCTCCTTGAAAAAGCTTATTTTAACACTAAATTAAAGAGTGAACTGATTGCTTTGAATAATTTTGCTCACCTCCCGTTTCCCTTTCTGGTGAAGTACAAGAATTAATTGTTTGTAGCTGTTGGTTTACTTCCAACTGCATGTGGTTCATTATTTGTGCTCGCCTCGTACTTTTTACTTATATACAGTGCGACGCATATTCCCTGTATTCTCCCTGTGCGTTGATTATGATCCTAAATGACAAATACCACGTATTTATTAAGTTAAACGTACATTTAAATGTACACCATCAGCTTGTGATTATCTATAGAACAATTTAAATGCGCGCCATTATCAAATAACGAACCGTTTAATTATTAATCGTTATTAGATCATATGTCAAAATTTCGCATTTCTGTTTTGTGTTCAAACTCGTTTTACGGTTATTCGCTTTTTTTGTGAATCTTGAGAAAGAATGCAATTCGAAAGCGCGGAATCATTATATGCACCAATCATCGCATAGAAATTATTTATTTGTTCAAGCTATAGATCCGTAATTGATTAATTATGGATGCAAACATTATGAGACTCATTCATTTTTGAATATTCCTTTCCGCAAGTTTTGCCTATCTAAAACTAATTACAAGAAACTTTTTCGAACTCATAAAATGATAAATTATGGAAATAAACATTAAGGATCGATTAAAAGTTTGATTGTGAGTTTTACGTTGAGATTCATTCCTGTTTTTAGGAATTCATTGTTCCTCAAATTTTGCATTTTTGCTCTAATTGCAAAGAGCTCATTTTGGAACTCTTAAAGGGATAAATTATGGAAATAAACATTAATGATCGATTAAATGTTTGAATGTGAGCTTTACGTTGAGATTCATTTCTTTTTTAAGAATTCATTTTTCCTCAAATTTTGCATTTTTGCTCTAATTGCAAGGAGCTCATTTTGGAACTCTTAAAGTGATAAATTATGGAAATAAACATTAATGATCGATCAAAAGTTTGAATGTGAGCTTTACGTTGAGATTCATTCCTTTTTTAAGAATTCATTTTTCCTCAAATTTTGCATTTTTGCTCTAATTGCAAGGAGCTCATTTTCGAACTCATAAAGTGATAAATTATGGAAATAAACATTAAAGATCGGTTTTGTGACGATGATTAGGAACAAGCAAAAAAAAATTTCCATTCTCGTCCATTTCCAATCAAACATCTTGAATGGGATGCGTGATAAATCACAATTTTCTTACGATCGATCGCATTCGATTTGTCATTCGATGCAAGTGATTTCGTTAAACGAAATCGTAAATTATGAGAACGATATTGAGAACGTTATCGTTATTGGCATAAGACATCTGCTGTTGTGCACTTCTAATGGCCAATTTGTTGTCTGTTTATTTCACTTTAGCCAGTTTGACTTCCTGTGCGTTTTCTCTTTATGCAAACGGAGAGGAAAAAATCATAATCGAGTATCAATAAAGTACATTAGGATTAAAAAAAAGTATATAGGAAAAGAGGTGAGATTATTCATCACGAGCCATTAAATTGTAGTACAGTTAGATGGGTTACAAGTATTTTAAAATGAGCGTTGTCTTTTTTTGTTGTTGTGGTTGTTGTCATTATTACTACACGTTTGCTGTATATGGAAAAAAGTATCGGAAAAAGGGTTCAATAAATTATTTATTTGTGGTCTACGTGTAGGAAAAAACCAAAGATGAACATGTAGGTTTTTTTCTAAAGAAATCAATAAAACGAATGCATCGAAATTTATATTTTATAGTCCTTTGACGTGCATAAAAATTGTCAAGTTACTAGTTTCGAAACTAATTTTCGTTACTAAAAACTGTCAGAGGTACTTTTGCTAAAATTTGAATTCGTTAAATTATGACAGTCACACGAACACGAACGAAACCGGTACCAATGGCATCGTAAAGCTTAAACTAAAACTGGTAAAAGAAAACCGGCGAAAATGACGTTTCAAAATAAGTTCACTAGTATTTAAAGTTAGTTAATCCGATTCCGCAATTAGCCATCGTATTCTTTCTTTCACATAGCAATTTGTTATCCAAAATAATTTGCATAAAAACGAAACAAGTACGAAAAGATGGATTCTCGAATCACCTCATAATACGAGGGGGTATTGATAAGTTACGTAGCCTACTTCATAAAACTCCACAATGTTTCAATACAAAACTGTATTTATTCAACGTACTCTTCAAGACTTAGACACTAAACAGAACGTTTAGGAAGTAATTGGGAGCCCTTAAAAAATCCTTTTTTGATCTGCAAACCACTCCTCAACGCCACATGTTGCTACGTCATTTGTCGAAAATCTTTTATCATGCAATTAAATTTTGGGAACGATAACCAATTCAAAACCAATTCCATTATTGCGAGCAGAAAGAGCAAAACTGGCAAGTATGATTACCTAAGGTTCCTATAAGTTTTCCAAATTCTATTTATTTCTCAGAGTAAACACGCTGTTTTAGAAACTTCACAGTTTGATGACCGTTCAGCGTATTGAAGCGAAACTTTGACAACCTACTTTTAAAACGTCATAGTTGTAACCATAGCAACCACATTTGTTTACTAGAAATCTTCTAGGCTAACTACTTATCAATAGCCCCTCGTACATTGTTATTACATATCAATATTATTCAATTAGAATGGCAAATGTCGCATTAACTACCAGTTTAACCGTTTCTCCGGCCATAAAATCTTTTAACATCTCACGAACTGCATTATTATTATTATTATGCCTATTGCGCAGGTTATAAGAATTTTCGATATCCATTAATGAAATCTCTACACAATATAAACTACTACAACAAACTATACGAGTTGGAGAGGAAGAAAAGTAGGTTAAAACATTACATTATAGATCCATAAAGTTAATTAAACTTAAGAAAAGGAAAAGAACATTTATTTATTTAAGTCTTGTTATTTTATCTGTATCTTTCCATCTCACTACTACCGCACATCGGTGCCGGGACTTCTTCAACTCGAATTATATTGCCAATAAAACGATATTAATAACAGCAAATAATGATATATCATTTCATCATCTCGTGTATACGGATTGCATTTAGATCCGTTGACTTTGTTGCAAAAGAGTGCCTCAGAACCTTTTCTCGATCTTCTAATAGGTCAACACAAAGTAAGAATTGAATCAATTCATTGATTCTAAATTGTGTTCTAATCCATTTTAAAATTGTTTTAACTTTTTTTTCTGTATTATCAACTCGACAAGTTTTCTTCGTTATTTTCTACAAATAATTTGGCGCTTAAAAGTTCGGAGTTCGACTGTTCAAAGCGAATAATTTTTCGCTTAGTTAATAATCGATTCGAAATGAATTTATTAAAATGGAACGAATCAAAGTCGCAAGTTCAATCATTCATGAATAGATAAAAATAGCCAGTTAACTTTTACAGGCCTGTGTCACACGGCTGCGGATTTAGTTGGCTCTTTTTATATTTTTCGCCGCTTAATTTCTTTCCTTTTTTTAACTTTATTTTTCCATCATTGTTCTGTTCTCTCTTTCTCGCCTTTTCACTTCGTCCCTCTCTTACGGTTACTGACCTTACTTAACGTCTCTATAGAGCCATCTACTAACTTAACAACTAACATAGACTCCCGAATAATAATAATTTAATAACGTACAAAATGCGTACACTACACATGCGAGTGGTATCATCATCAATGGTGATTGACGACATGAAAGACATTAATTTTTTTTCCATTTCTTTTAAATTCATCGCTGTTCCTCCTACCGGTCACATATTACTTCTCGCATTTGTTTTATTATCGTGCACCTCGATGTATACTAAATAGAAGAAAAAAGAGGCGATATTTAGTTGTACGAACTAATAGGAGAGGACGAGTGAAATCAAATTGCAAATAAATAAAACGAAAGAATGGATTCTTCTTTGAAAACTTTACGCTTCCAGTAATATTCCATCGCGCAATGATTTATTAATGCGCGCCCGCTTCGTTCGTTTCTGAAATTCAAATTCTTTCCTCAACTAATTTTATTTGTTGTATAACATTTCGCCTTATGTACGGTTCGCTTAAGCACATACGTCAATAGCAAACAATATAATAATTATTCTTGTGCAAGAGCGAATAGTTTCCATATACATATACTTTTAAATATTAATCGATCAATCACAGTCATAGATTGTACTGATAGATTTTCGCTGTCTTTAACTTATATCCAACGTACATGTTGTAAATATTCGAACGTGATGTTATTGTACAACTTTCCCACTTTATAATTGGAATATTTCTTAAATAATAAGAGAGATAAAGAGAGAGAGAGAGAGAGAGAGAAAGCGTTTGCTCCCATGAGATTTACGTGCTAAAATTATTTGAATTTTATAAATTAAATTTGTAAAACGTAGATAGAACGATGGAAACGAATTTGAATAAATAATTAATTTCGAAGGATCGACAGAAGGGAATTAGAGAAAAGAATTAATCAACAGGAAACGGCAGCATGCAATCCGACTTTTTAGAGATAATTGTAACGGCAACAATTTGCTTTATTGCAAACATCCAGACTACATTAATGGCAATAACTCTAAAACAATCCCTATCTATGTACGTATAGACGAATTTCAATCACAATCATTAATTAATTATAATTAAACCATTGCTTTATATACAGAGCGCAATTATTATTGCATTTCTGACTTCACACCTAATAGGTAAAAAGTAATCTCAAAAATTATTGATTTCCGGCTACAAAGGATACTTACCGTTAGACTATTTTAAGTAGGACAGCATTTGTACCATTTTTGGATTTCTCATTTTGTACAATTAACTTCTTTAGGTTAAATCAAACATAAGCTTTATGGAAAAATAATTGTAAAACGATTTAACAAATACTTTGAAAGTTTTGGAAGCTTCTCTTGGCCAATTCGCACAAACGGAGATTTATTTTAAATTGTTAACATGGCTTTGGTCATTTTAGATTTAGAACTTTGGTTGCTTATCCTTCGATAAGTTTGATGCCTCATCAACATTCTCTCTGTATGATTCAACGTAAAACAGAAATGAATGAATAAGTAGCGAAGAAATCAAACCTAATCCTAATAAGTTAGATTAAATTGTTTTATTGCCGCTGCGATTAATTACCGTTCGTTCGCGATAATGTATTAAAGCCGCTATTTACAGCTTATTTACAATCCGCCGCCATCATCATCATCAGTAAATGCCGTATTTAATGTATAATTAACTAGCAAATCATTGGAGAAACTTTTACGTTACAAATTGTTCAACGGTCTTTTAATAAAGACATTCTCGAACGTACGTGCATTAATAAAATCATTGACCACGATAATGATAACGATGCGATGATAATTAAGAACGGAAATTGATCGATGCAAATTCGCATCTATTAATTAATTGCAAACAATACAAACTTATACGACTTTGGTTAGAAGCATTAAAATACTTGATTGGAAGAGGAAATGATTATATTTTGTTGTAGACTTTAAGAAACAGTTTTTGTCTTGGCATTTTTTAAAACTAAGCATTAATGTAAGTTTGGTTTATTATATGAAATTGAACAGAAAGTTTCTAAATTTTCATCAGGAATCTCATTTCGACTTACTTAAATCTGTAAAGACATTTATGAGTACTTATGAGAAAGTTACTGCCAATGCTACCAAAAAGAACTTCAATTACTTGAAACGATCGCTCCCATTAATTCCATGATTAATTGTAATAATTGAATTAGTAATGATTAGTGTTAATTAATTAATAATGCTCGTGTTTATTTGTACGTGAAGAGCAAATTGTGTACGATTGGCACACGTGAGTATGGAGAACGTAAGCTAAATAAATAAATAATAACATATTATTATTATTAAATATTTATAATACAATTGATCGGGAACAAATGCTAATAATGACAATAATTATTCAGATCATTTTTCGTGCAAGGTCTAATAATTCCGCACGAAATTAATTTAATTTAAATTAATTTAATATCATCGTTAAATTCGTTGTTATTATTATAATTGAATTATTCGAAAACGAGTAAACACGGCGAGCGAAGAATGAAAATGATTCCTTTGTAACATTCGCCGCAGAACGGTAGTCGTGCACTTTATGGCAGTTTAAATGATTTACAACTAATTATTTTCACATACAATTATAATGTTAATCTCGGTCGTAAATTAATAGGTGTACTTCGTGTGTCATTTATGGACCTTACAAGAAATGAACACAACGATGCGAATATGTTTGTATGTAGTTTATATGTGTATGTCTGTAATGATGATGATGATGGTAATATGCATTTAACGTCTCGTCCCATCCATTTACATTCTTTTATTTCTCGTTCCAGGAGCATCATTTATAATTGCAAACATTAACTTAAAGAGTGCAAACTGTCTCATTAGATTATTTAAAATCAATTAATAACTATGATCAACCTTTGCATCCAGTATACGCTAACGTACCTCGTAATTGATATGTAACTTGTAATTTTATGTGTAATCTTGCTTTATGATTATTAAACGTCTCTAATTTATTTAGAACGTTCAAAATTACATTGTAAACGTCAATTTCGTCCTGTGTGTGTGTGTGGATGATCTGCAAGATGTTTGCATTTATTTAATTAATACAATATCACTTATTTGTTTTCTTATTATTGAGCATTTAATCGATTTTAACTTAATATAAATCAAACGATGATTATAAATCATATGAGCAGCAGAAAGAAAAAGGCAAACGAAATTTATTGCAGCCACTTGTTCGATTATTTTCTCGATAATAACGATCATCGAATGAAAGTAAATTAAAATGTTATCGTCGAGATTCATAATTTACAAGGAGGAATGTTACTATTGCAGTTTTTTGCAAATTTTCGAATTAAAACGTTGATAAGCTTCCATCAAATCTGTTTATTTATATTCAACAATTTGTTTTGCATAATAATAAGAATAAAGTTTTCTGTTTAGCAGGCGATAAAGACAAATTATCATAAACAATATTGCTTCTTAATTATAATTAAATGTACATTTATATGTAATTAATTTTCGACGTGGTATAATTAACAATAACATTTAGAGAGAACAAGATACCGCTCATTACATCTCATACGTATACAGAAAAACACTTAATTGCACATCGAATTAATTAATTAATTAATTCATACGTAAAATCATTTATTATTATTATTTTTTAGCATTATTTTTGCAATATCGGTATAACGTAATCGTTAGTAGATTGTGTTTTAGCAAATTTACAATTAAAATCAAAACGTATTCTTACTTCCTAATCAATTAGATAGTAAGCAATCGTACTAAGAGAAGGTAATAATTAAAATACAGAGTGATCTCTATTTGGCGTTTAATCTGAACTTTACATTATATTTGGTGGTATTATCAAAAAATTACAAGAATAAAATCACAATTTCTAGGTTTTAATACGCGAAAATTTTAAATAAAATTGCACTTGTTGCTATCAAAGGAACTCCACTTGTAAATGCAAATTGATAATCGTCTTGTACACAATTACAGAAGCAAAATCCTTTCGATATGTTTTATTTTATAATAATGAGATTTAATTAACGAAAGTACTAATAATAAGAGCAATTTTATTCAATTTCTAATGCAAAAGAAACAATTTCTGGTTGTTGCACGGTGTTTTATTATTTCTTTTTTCCAAATTGCATACTGACTATTATGCCAATACGTAGTACATGAGGTATGGTATAATGGCTTTTTACAAAGAACAATATTACTTTCAAAATCGCATACGATCTTTGTCCGTTGTTTTATTTTACAACAAAAAAATCGCTTGCAAAAAAATAAGAGTCTTCCATTTTTTAAATTATTATTACGTGCTCTTATGTTTATCTTAATAAAATTAAGGCATTTTCACGCTCTTATAAGCGCTACGATTATTATATCTTGAGACACACACAGAAACAGAAGCACCTTAGTGTAAAATAATTGTTCTCTTATTAAGCTACTAACTGTATAACTACAGTGTTAATAATAATAATAGATGTAAGAATGATTACGATAATAATATTTAAAAGGAAAGATTTATAAAAAATAGAAAATAGAACTTGAAATCATAATAGAAAGTTTATTTTATGCATCTGATTTTTTCCTTCTTTTTCAAAAATTATAATACAATTTGATTATGAACAATATTACAATAAAGTCTAATTTTTCTCTCTATCTCCACGTTTCTTTCTGAAAAATAGCATTGCGGTACATGTGGGATAATAATAAGACAATTAGCTTTTTCGTTAATGGATATTAATTTTTTATATAAGTACGTTTATGAAGAATGGTAATTGTGTGTATAATGCATTTTTACAATGCAACTAGAAGGATGAAGAATGGAAAAAAATAAACTAGTCGACCCAGGTAAATGAGCTGAAAGAAGTGGTGGATAATAATAACTAATTTTATAAATAAAAAACGCTAGTAGGTTACATTATAATCAGTTAATTATTATTTGAAATTTAAATTTTTAATCTCATTAAATATATATTAAAAACTAACGCTTTTATACGATTATTATCGTCATATCTGAATGAAAAAGCTGCATAAGAATGATGGAGGCAAGAGAACCGAAAATCTATTGTGTTTCATCATTAAGTCCATAGCACAGAAGTAGATTTAGACCGAAAGTTAAAAGAAAACATGCGATAATTATGAATTTATAATTATTCACATAACACCATTCCTCCTTGTTAATTATTATTATCTAAACAATTTGCCTTTACTACTTGAATGGCCCATAAATGTAACGGTTTGTCGAAATATAAATCTTATTAACAATCGTACGAATACAAAATCATAAATTAATTTCTATGGGCGATTAAAACTATTTTTATGCCCAACTTTATTTAATTACCTATACATTTCCATGAAAGATAATTGCCGATATTTATATATTATATAAAAGTAATAATTGACTTCCGTGAGAGAATTAATAGTTTCATTATTTACGAAAACCTTTTTTGTAATATTCTCCTAATTGATCCGAGGAAGAATTACTACATGGAACTGTCAGAACAAATAAAATTCAAGCTAACAATTGAATTTATCTCCTTCATTTCTCCTTTGAATTGGGACTTTTTTAGAATTTCGCAATAACATCAATTGAATTGATGCCGAATTTCAAACATTTTGATTGTCTCTATAATTAATTACTGGAATAGACTTTTGGCAACCAACAATGCACCGTTTCTAATACGTGTAAGTTTCAAAATGTAAAATGGCAAGTGCCCAAAGCGATTGCAAATTTAGAAAATCCTTAATGATCTCACGCAACCCATATTACGTTGGATATCATGTACCATCGTTGAATGAATAAAGGATCGACCGTATAAAGTGTAACAAGAAATGCAACTCGAACTAATTAAGTAATCCACTTTAACATCGGCGTCATTATTAAAGTTAATTCTAGAAGAAGAAGATTAAAGGAAGTAAATTTTATGATATTAATATGCCAAACAAGTGAGACGGACAGCGATGTAGATGGGAAATTTGTAATTGCGAATTATTCAAAATGATGATGAAGAGGAAACTCACTAGTCTTTGGTCGATGCTGCAAAGAAGGAGAAAATAAATAAAAAGGCAGCGTCTTAAAGTGATCCACTTTTCCAAAAACATATCCAAATATCCTTGAAATAATTTAAACTCGTGCTTACTGGAAGATTCAAAAATAACTAAAAGAGTAACAAAACTAAATTATCTACTGGTAGAGAAGGACCAGAACGAAGAATGATTCAAAACTATTTAAAGTATTTAGGTAGAAACAGGATAATAATAAAGTTGCACTAAAGATTTTCTTTTGTAATGGGATTATTTATAACGTGCAGGTACCAGATTATAATTTTCATGGAATTTACAGCAGTAAAATATTTTTCTCGAAGAAAAATAATTTGAATAATTGAATTGCACTATTGTTCTGTTAGTTAACAAACAAACTATCAAACTGTACTTATTTAATATATCTATTGTGCCCTTAAAAGAACTTGACCCTACTTCATTATTATACGTTCGTTGTCAATTTGGAAGTCTTACAATTCACACACACACACACACACAAAAGAAGAAACCAAATTGCTTTTCATTTTGTTCTATCGAAAATTGGCGCAAAAGAAAGAAATAAAAAACACACAACCAAGTAATTGAATTATAATGGAATCCTTTTAATCCTTTAGCGACCTAGAAAATTGGATTGAATTTTTGAAGAAGCACGTGAAAAGAAAAAACGAGGATAAAGACGAACCGAATCATACTTTGTAGACATTAACATACCGGGCGATATTGTCAAAAAATCATATAAAATTTAAGTGGTACTAAAATATTTCAAAAAAGGAAAGAAAAGGAGCTGTTTTTTTTTTTATATTTTTACGAAAGAAGTGGAAGGCTGTTTGCAGTTTCACAAGAAACTACAAATAAGGTAAGATTTGTATGGAATTCTTTTAAAATATTGAAAAGCGTGCTAAACTATTGAAATTTATTTGAAAATTCCCCATGATTAACCCTTGAGCCAGAGCTGGTATTTCGCCATCTACTTTCGTTGCATTCTATTTCTATTATAATATTACCATATAGTTAAATCAAATGCGATTGTACATTTTTCGAATTCGCCGTTTCCTCATCGTCGTCTCTTAAAAATGATTCTTCTTTTTAGTCGATATAAAGATGAGATGAGAGACTAGTACTAGTAGTTATAGTGGAAATTGCTGAAGAGTATGTGATGAAACGAGAGAAACGAAGGAAGAGGACAAAAATTGAGAGAGAGAGGGAGAGAGAGATCGGCATTAAGTTAGATAGGAAAAGGCGTATTTTTTAATTTGTAGAGGAAAGAAATAAAACGAGCGTGCCTTATCAATCAAGGGTAGCCATGGAGACATAGCGACGCCGACGACGTCAGGCGTCTAAAACTGCATCTCTGGGGTTCTTAAACCAACGCCCAGTTTTTTTCCCTTTTCTTTTCCCTTTTTAGTGTTCACTGCTGCTGTTGCTATTACCGCTTCTTCTTCCTCCTCTTTCGCCTTTTTCCTTCCTCCTCCTCGTCTTCTTCTTCGTCCTCCACCTTTTCATTCTTCCTTCCTTTTTTTATTTTTATACGTGATAAAAAAGAGGGACTGTACGAAAAATCAATAATATGTGTAAAGTGCAGGGTAATTCTTTTTCTAATTTCAGACCTCCCCCGTTCGCGTATTATACAAAAAGAAATTATGAAAAAGACAAGGCGGAACGGGCGAAACTGCTGCAGCTACTACAGAAAATTAAAGGGCGAGTACGCCAAAAAAAAAAAAAAATGATGACGATGATAATGATAAGAGATGCAGAGGCAAAGAAGAGAAAAAACGTTTGTGCATCAGCCTCATTATTTACAATCTCAATAGGTAATAATTGAAATAAAAACCGGATAATTGAAGTGGCAGCAGTTTGTGGGAGAGAGTCGAAGAGGAACAAAAGGAAACGACGTAAGAAAGAAGAATCGCGCGATTTTTGGTTTTGGTACGTGGTAGGCATCAGCAACAGCAGCGGCGGAGAAGAAGAACGACGAACCGTTCGTTCGTTCGCAACTGAAATAATGTTCGGAAAGGCCATGGTCATTCGACGTCCGCTTTTTTCGAGACGCGTTTAAAACGCATTACACACATATACACGGAGTATATGTCTTTAGATTTAAAATTCTCTCTCTTCGCCGACGTTTTCAAGCCCGTTAATATAACGTCGCACTCAAAATCGGGTCATGGTACAACGAAATCGTTTTAGTTGTTGCATGGCAGCGAACTGCATTCACTAAATGAAAAAGGAAAAATGCACGCGAAATAAAAGAACTTGCCTCAACCTCTAAAAACGAAAGAACCGACCAATAAACCGGTCCCTCGTTCAGTTTGCGAGCAACATTCATCAGCCTTTTTGTCCCGCTCTGCAACGCGTTCCTTGGCCGTTCTTTCCTTTTCCATCGCACATGTATATCATCTACCGATGTGTGTATGTGATACAATCACGATATCAAGACCAATTTACGCTGAGCGATTACGCTCTTTCGCGTTGCAGTTTTACAATTTTTGATGCGCTATTTGGTACTAATTGCACCGTGTAAAATAAGTCGCAATAAATTGCTAATTCGCATGCTACATATATTTTCCTCTCGTTAAAGCTTCCGTTTTATACTGTTAATTGCAATCAATTCATTAAATGCAAGTTTTTAATTGTTTGGAAATTTAAATTCAATAGCCTCTTTGAATTTAAATCGATTTCATGCGTGTGCTGACATCTAGTTGTTGCCAAATTCAACTTGACCACAGTTACGAACCAAATTCTTAAGTTGGTTTTGCATAATTCTCAATAATTGCAAATTATATACGAACCCTTAAAAATAAAATGTTTGTGTCAATTTGTGTTGATTAATAAGTCGAAAACAACAAAAGATTAAGAGACAAATATTATCTTTTGGTAGGTTACCAACAATGCACACGAGTGTGATTTTCAGAAAATTTTCAATTTCGAAAGCTAGAATTTTAAATCGTATATTTTCTAATATCAGCAGATAAAACTTATATACGGAATTATTTGATTATCTCAAAATCGTGAAACATAAATTTCAAGTAATTTAATCATAATTTTGAATTATTGTGATATAAAAATTGTATTACAAGAAAATATTATACTGGTGTGTAAACTTTTGCCCATTTAAAAATTGTGAATGGAAGATATACGTTTCTTTTTATATTCATGCTGTAAAGCATTTCCACTTCGTATCGTAAAATACAATACAGAAATTGCGATTCTATTTTTAAACGTCATTAATTAATCGTTTCCTTCGTAAAGTATGTTTTTTTAAACATTTTCATTTTATCGAAATATTTCATAACATATTACAAATCGAAAGTAATTTAATTTTTAATTAATACGAGACGTGAATAAATGTAAAATAATAATTATTTTTAATAAATATAATTAAACATAGGTGGGGGTTGTTTAATTCAAATTTCATATGTAAAAGAGGGATCGTGGAAAGCTTCGGCCGTCCGCAATCGGCTTCAATATTACATTTTATTCGCCGTCTATCCTTGTTTGGTTTATGTTTGTTCCACTTCAACAACATGGCAGATATCTCGAAAGACGATCTACGTAAAGAAATTACCGGTAAGTTGTGATTTTCACGTTAATTAATTCGTTTGGAGGCTCGTTTTCGTGAAAAACCGTTTTGTTAATTTTTTTCACGCATTTTTTCCTAATGATTTTTTCGTACTTAACAGTGAAAATATGGCATTTTACTCTTGTAGAATTTATTTAGATATACGGGCATCGCTATGTTATACATATACACACAATGGCTGTGAGTCGTTAGTTCCGTGGCCATCTATTTACATGTACTCTTAATTGAAAATATCTCTGTTAATATTGAGAATATGTTAAAATTACATTAAGAAAATCGATATAGAAAAATGAAACGGATTTTCCTGGATAATTTTCTCCGTCCTTATTCGTATAAATTAAGAGTATTTTTATCGAATTTTAAAACTGGATGCATGGCTTGGTACAAACAAGTACGCTTGTATTAACGGCTAACGTTCTTGGGTGTTCATTTTGTTTTTACGAATATCTCTCTTAAATGAATTTGTCATGAAAATGTTGTGTATAACGAACGGTAGCTTTTCATGCCGCTAACAATTATGTTAAATGTTAATTTGCTTGAAAATTATCCATACGTAAGCAAATTAATAAAATTTATTGTCCACCTTATTTTGTCGTATTGTATATATACGAGTACAGTTGTGCAGAAATTTTGTACGCTTACGCGGTTCCCAGTTTAAATAAATTGGCGCCACATTGCCTTATATACATAATTCTACATCCAGTTACGCGTTTTTACATACTTTTTAATAATTTTCTTTTTTCATAATTAAATCAATTTCTTTTTAGCCTTACTTAAAGGTGCAGATCTAGCTTCTACAACCGCAAAAAAAGTTCGACAACAGCTCGAAGAGAAGCTGGATACGAATTTTCAATCGCGTAGAAAGGAAATTGACGAATTAGTCATGGAGTATGTGAGTTCAAAGGACAAGAAAAAGAAGGGCAAGAAAGTAGAGTCCGAGGAAGATGAGGAGGAGGAGGAAGATGAGGATGAGGAGGAAGAAGAGGAGGTACTTCAACTGCAACATTTAGCAAGTTTCATCTTTAATATTTAATATATCATGTGTTTTTGATTAGGACGATGATACAGAAGAAGAGAAGAAACCAGCTAAAAGAACCTCTAAAGGAAAAAAGCTCCCATCTAAGAAAGCCAAAAAGGGATCCGATGAGTCTGATGCAAGTGAACCATCTGATGGAGATTCAGAAGAAGAATATTCACCAAAAAAATCAAAACCGATAAAGACACGTAAATTGCCACCTAAGAAGAAGAAGGGCTCTGAATCAGATTCTGATGAAGATTGGGCAAAATCAAAAAAGACTGCAAAGAAAGCTGGTGTATGTGATGCAATATAACACTCATTAATTGCTTAAATGTACATTTTTTTACAATTTCTAATGTCATTTTATGTTTCTTAGGGTGCCAAAGCTGGTGGTGGTGCTGGCGGCGGCGGCGGTAAAGGATACACAAAAACAATGACATTGTCACCAGAATTGGCGGCACTTGTTGGACAGGATTCAATGGCAAGACATGAAGTCGTAAAGAAAATATGGGCTATAATCAAGGAGCGTGATCTTTATGATCCAAAAAATAAGCAATACGCCATATGTGATGATGCCCTCTTCAAAGTGATCGGCGTCAAACGTTTTCGAACGTTTGGCATGATGAAATACTTAAAGGATCATTTTGTCAGTTAAGTTAAAGGAATACCAGCCTCTTGACTAATATTTTCTTTCTCACATACCTGACATTTATTATGTGACTATTTAAATTCAACCATTTCCAAGTTATTTTTGTATTATCATTATGATAAGGTTTTAGTATAAGAGATTTTCGATTTATTTGGAACGAGATTTTTCAGGTATGTGTGAAATGTTTATAATAATTATGACAAAATTAATTAAAATGAAAGACTTGCATTATGATTAAGTAACAATGTAATAATAAAAATAGCTTTCATGTATTTGCAGTAATTTTCTTTTGATGTTATTAGTTTTTAAAGGTATTTCACATTTTCTCTTACAAGAAAAAACTTAGCAAAAAAGGTAATAATCACTTATTGTAGAGATGATACATGTATTTTTGTGCACTTGTAAATGTTTGTCAACATTAATATAAGATGTAAGACATAAAAGTTTATGTTGAATTTATAATCAATAAAGAATTCAAAATTTGTGTATTTGAACGTTTTTATTTTATAGTTCACCTAATTTGTTATATCATAAAATTAAAAATTATTCATTTTGAATGAACAATGATTTTTATCGCCCATTTAAATATTTGTCATTTGCGCGCAAGTTGTATTTAGTGTTTGTGTAAATGTCAGGTTATTTCACAACATCAAAGCTTCGTGAAATATTTGAAAACGTCTAAAGTAAAATTTGTAAACTTATATTAAAAATGAGTGATGAGGAAAACGAAACGAATATAAATATATCTGCAAATAATTTCCAAAACGTTTGCAGATTTTGTTTAGGAGAGGAACGTTTGAGGTCGATCTTTTCAAAAATATCTAAAGATGTATATATCTCTGAAATTTTTGAAAGAATAAATTTAAAAGTAAGTATATAATTTATTATTTATGCATAAGAAACTTAAATTAAAGTATTATTTTAGATAGTGGAAAATGATGAGTTGTCCCAAAACATTTGTGATAGTTGCTTCAAATTTGCAATGAAAGTAAATGATTTTATAGAAAGATGCCAACAATCATATACATTTTTAAAATCACTGAAAGATAATACAAATGTTGTTGAAAGAATTGAAATTCAAGTTACCAATAATGGGAATAGTGCTTATATACATCCTGAGGAAGAACAAATTGAAATTAAACTAACAAAGAGAAATAGAAATAATCTTCGTGGAACTAGAGTAAAACAAAAAGTAATTTATGAATGTAGGATATGTTATGAGACCTTTGATATGAAAGAAGACTATTATGTGCACAGGAGAGCAATGAAACACAATTCTGTTTCTATACAGAAAAGAGCTTGCCACATTTGTTCTAAGATGTTTACTAATAGCAAATTAAAACAACACATGTTGTCTCATACAAAAGAAAAGCCATATCAGTGTAAGATTTGTTTACAACGTTTTAATGTAAAAACTAATTTAAGGAGACATACAATGATACATACTGGTGAAAAACCACATGTATGTGATATATGTGGAAAAGGTTTCTCAGTCATACTTTAACTTTTTATTTATTTTATATACACTTGTTTTAGCTTTTATACAGGCTGTGACATTAGCTACCCATAAGAAGATTCATACCAAAAGGGAAATGCCTCCCCCAAATTATTTTCCTCATACATGTAACATGTGTGGTAGAGGTTTTAAAAGATTTAGGAATTATAAGAAACATTTACTGAAACATGATGAAAATTCACCCACGAAGGAAATTCTTGATAAATCTAATGAAGATGAAAGTAGGAAATATATCTGTGATATTTGCAAGAAGGCATATAAAACCCAATCACTACTTAAAACGCATCAGTTGATCCACGGCGAGAAGAGATTTCTTTGCAGCGAATGCGGCAAGGGATTTATAACAAAAGGAACATTAGATTGTCACATTAGGTTGCATACAGGCGAGAAACCGTACACTTGCTCGATATGTAATCGATCGTTTACCCATTCGACCAGTTTCGAAGCTCATTCACTGATGCACACTGGAAAAAAGCCGTATCAGTGTAAATTATGCGATAAATCTTTCAAGCAATTGACGCACCTAAAGTATCACGTTCGCACTCATACTGGCGAACGTCCGTACGTTTGTCCGTTTTGTCAAAAGCAATTTGCACTTAAAGGCAATCTAACAGTTCATACACGAATCCATACGGGCGAAACGCCGTACCTATGTCCAGATTGCGGTAAAGGATTTTACGATTCTAGTAGCATGAAGAAGCATCATAAAGGGCACGCGACAAATTATGTACCAAACGATGACAGTAACGAGAAGAATGCCGAAGATGTGTTAACCGAAAACTGTTTGACTTTGTCTAATTAATGTATAAGATTTTAATCCCGTTTATACATTTTATAAATTTTTTATTTTATTAATTATTATAGAGAAGAACATTCATTCTGAGCTATTGTCTTTTAAACTAAGCCAAAAGTCTGTTAATGAACGGTCCTTATTTTTATTTCTTTTAATGAGATACATACATTAGAGCTAACTATTGCTAAACGTTTTATATTCACTCGGCTCCGTTTCTAATATAGTTTCTTTGCAATTAGATTCTAAATCGATACGTTCACGTATACTAATTTCCGAACTTGATTTACTGCCATTCTCAGATATTTGAATCATATCCATATCATCGTCTACGCTGTTTTTATTGTTATTAACTCCTTTCATTTCGCATTCTGCAACTAATATAGCGGCACTATCCATTAAAATATTCCCGTTGTTCCGATTTTCATTTAAATCAATTTCATTCGTAACATATTGCTTATCGACGTGCTGTTTGACAGAATCTTTATTAATCCTATTATTTGGCACCTCTTTTGCTAATGGAAGCGCTTGCTGAATCGCCGGCGGTGTAGATTTCGATCTGATGTATCTCAACTTCTTCTTAGTTTCTTTACACACGTCGGACATCCGATGCTTTTCAAATTCACTACCTAATCTGTCCACTTCGAGTCGTAGAAGTAGATTCTCGTGTAAGAGCGCCGTGTTTTCGTTGATGACCTGTACAGAACAAAAATATGCACCTGAGATTGATTTATTTTTATTAAACTAAAATAATGAAGTGTTCATACCCGAATGTGCATTTTGTTACTTGGAGGTATTGGTTCGTTGAAATGACGCTCACAAAGCTCTTTTATTTCTCTTTTATATCTATCTACGATTTCTTCAGTATCATATTTCAGCTAAAACACAAAGCAATAATTCCGAATTAAACTTAGTCTATAAATTGTACCTTTTCGTAATCGGTTTGCAATTTCTTGAGTCGATTCTTCAAACAATACTTCGTGTTCTTCATACGTAAAAATTTAATGCTTAAATTGTAATTGGCCTCTAATGTTTGATTTAACGATTCCTTCAAACGTTCTACAGCTTTATCTTTCTGTGGTGAGTTCTTTTGAGAATGAACATCGGATTTGCTTTCATTATTGGTTGCATCTTGGTTTTTGAAGCTATTCTTTAATTTGTGCTTGATTTTCTTGCATTCGTTTATCTCCTTGCAGTATACCTCTTTCTCTCTAAAATAAAATTCCCTTTCGTCCTGTAATTGTTGCTTTAGGGAATTGTTTGACCTTTTCTCCTTCTTCAAATCTAATGATAATTTCTCCTTGTCTTTTGCCAAATTTGCAATCGTCTCCTCTTTCTTCTCCGAATCGTTTCGCATAGAATTTACTGTTAGTTGTAACTTGCATAATTGTTCTTTTAGAACACTCAATTCATTTTCCAAGTCCATTAATGACTTGCTCCTGTTAACTGATTTATTAGCTTTTCCGTTCGCATTAGATGATTTTGACACGTTTGAAGTTTTTGATAATACTCGTCTTTTTAGATGATCATGTAAAAGAAAAGTCGGAATGTATGCGACTGATATCGGGATTGTTAAAATTACATTATTGTACCTTACTAATTTTGTGGGATTTATTGAAGCTACATTTGTCAAGGCTCGCCTCATCAAATAATGGCAATATTACTAAAAGAAAATTGTATAAATATGCAAAAAAAATCATATAAAGATACATCTACAATGACATTTCTAAGTATTACTTTGATGTATTCTTTTTGGCAATGTATGGTTTGAAAGGTAGATCATTATCAAAGTGCAAAACGCATGGAAATTTTGTTTAATATCATTATGCAGTTATTATCCTTGACTTGAGTTTTTTTAAAATTGTGAATTACAGAATTGTAGAGTTGATAACTTAAACAAAATTCCCATAGATGGTCCAAGTGTCACGTTTAAATGTTTTGACTTTATAAACGTCAGTTCTAAATCAAAATATAAACATAAAAGGAGTTTGATTAATTTTTAAGGGTTGTTTTGATTGATAGTATCTCTGGAATATTAAAGTAAAAACGTTTATTGTTTTAAAATGTCCAATTCAGTATTATCATTAGGTAAGTTTTTGTTACATAATTACTGTATTACATCATTAATTAACGACAATTACTCTTGAAGGCAATTTTGATATGTTAAGGGCGTTGTATGATTTCGAAGCAACGTACGCCAAAAGTCTAAGTTTCTATCAAAACGATTTTTTTATATTATACCAGACAAATTTGAAGCACAAAAATTGGTGGCAGGTCATTAATAAGAAAGGCGAGGTTGGATTTATACCATCTAATTACATTGAACCAGTATCTATCTCTGCAGCGTTTTACATGCGATTCCTAGATGTTTGTATTAACCATTTGGAAAACAATGAAATCGATCCAGAATTTCTAGTCACCAATCAAATGGATCTAATACAACATTTAAGGAATTTAAAAAGACAAGCCACATTGGGTGAACACTCTGACAGTGCATCACATGCATCTGTTAGTGATGTAAACATCCATCAAGAGTGTGATACTGATGGATCTGTTAATAGAAATACTCACACAGACATTATTAGCAGAGATGCATCAGATGCCATTGAAGAACCAATTAAACCTGTCCATAAAGCAGATAATAGTAAGGAGACCATACAGAAATCTTTTGAATGTATCCAACAAGAGGGCAGACCAGTTGAAAGGAACAATGCACATAGAGGATCTCTAATAATGCCAGATTCATCATCAAATCTTGTAATTACTCATCAGTCTGTATATGAACTGGTTGAAGCTGTTAGAGTCAATACTCACCTATCACATGAAATGTCTCGTGTTGCTGTAACCACAGTGGTGCAAGGGTTACATGATTTACTGCCAGCTGCAGTGTTTCCTTATTTAAGTACAATCCTTTCGCATGCTGATAAATCACTTGAAGCTGCTCATGTTCACTTGGATGATACATATGATGCGAGCCGCTTAAGGAATATCTTCCAAGACCTAACAGCAAGAAAACAAGATTCTCAGCAAAGAAGTTGGTCATTGCATGAAGATGAGTCAATACTTAAAGAAATTTATAAAGATTTGATATCCATATTGGTAATAATTAGTCTAATTAATTTATGTTAATTCAAGCTAACTTTTTCGTAATTACAGTCAAATGCAGATCCAAATATTTGCAAACATGTAATATGTGCTGAACAATATGAAATAATATCCACTCTAATTGAATTCTATCAAATGGAAACTAGATGGTCTCTGAGACAACTACTTTTGCATGCTTTTGGTATTTTATGTAACTTGGATAAGACAGTCGTGAATATTATGTTGAATTCAGTTTTGCCTGGAGAATTGGCTAGGTATTTCAATTTGTAATTCATTAATCCGGATGCGTCAATTGATTTACGTTTTAGGGATATGCAAGCAAACACCGACGATATATTGCGATTAAATTATTCGTCATTGCTTTTAACGATGGTATTTTCTATGGGCGAATCGATGCCCGTTACGCATTTGGAAATGTTAGGTACATCGTTTTTAAACTTTTTATTAGACATGATCGAGGATCCGCCAGCTATGGACGAAGAAGATCAAATACCGGAATTGTTTGTTAACTTAATTTTGTCATATAATTTACAATTTCCTAAACCGCAAGAAAACGTCGTTTTGGACGCGTTCGAACAACGACGCGAAGCAAAGATCTTCACCGAAAAAGTGTTATTGTTGCTAAATCGCGAAGGTAACATTTCAAATGAAAATGAATAATTGATTATATTTTACTATGAATTTTTCAGAGGATCCAGTTAGAGTATTCGATCACGAACCTGCTCCTCCACATTCCGTTATTAAATTGTTCATAGATTTATTTAGTAGAAAATCGACTGCCTCATTATTTTATACAAACGATGCCAAAGTATTAATCGATATTATCGTACGTAATATATCGGATCTATCGGCTGGCGATAAGGTAATTAAGATTGTAAATTCATCAAAAGTTCATGTAGATGAAACGGTTGTCTTTGAATTTTAGCGAAGGAGGCAATATTTGGAACTGTGTCGAAGGGTAATGAGAAATTCAAATTACAAGGAACACTTGCACAGAGTAAGAGACATTTCGAAATGTTTTGCCCGCATTTACAGTGAAGAACATGACCAAAGTTTGTTTGACCAAAATTTAGTTAGTGAGATTATAAATGAGTTTGATGACTTCTTAAAATTTGATCAGACTTAGATGATAATTTTTTTATACACTCATATATATTCTATTATTTGAGTTTAATTTTGTTTACGTTTGTTATATGTTATATATGTATTTTTATACCATTTATAATAATAATAAGGTTTCTTGCCATAATATATGCTCACGGTTTAGTCTTATAAAACATTTTGCGCTTATTACTTATATGCAAATGATGTGATTCGAAGTTAAAATTGCCATCGCCAAATGTAATTAAATCAATATCAATTTTATATAAAGAGTAATTTGATTTGAAATACGATGCCAATGTAAGATGACGGTACAATAACGGAGGGGCCAAAGTTTCAGTTTCTCAATCACACAAATTAACTAGTCAAAGTGTTTTACCTCTAACATATTCAAATTCCAATTAAGTAATATCAATTTGTTCTTATCAATGATGGCAACTTAATAGTAATATTTTAACAAAGTACAAGGAATTCTATTGCCTCAAGCGTTAATTAAATGGGAATATAAATGTCGCTCGTTAAATAAATTTTAATAAATCTTTAAAATAAATCACGGTACTTGTTAATGATAATTACAATTCTTTGTACTTAGGTGTATTATTAGAAAAGCGAAATACGGTACAAAATATCCAATTGATGTACTTTGAATTTCTTTTATTTGGATTTTTATTAACAATACATATAAATAGATTTCAATTTTAAATAAAATCATACCTTTGTTACCAATTGTAATAAAACATTACAATAGATCTCATTCTTTGGATGTTATGAGGCCACTAGTATTTTCAAAAATAAAATGCACTCTTAAGTACAAATAAATGTTGGTTTTGTTGAAAATAATTTATTGTTTTTATTCGCCTATCATTATACTTAAACTTCACCAGTCATCATTTCCATGAATTCTGCAAATTGATTAAAAATTGAGCTAACTGTTGATAAAAGGAAACAGAAGATTAATTACCATCGAAATCAACGGTTCCGGAACCATCAGTATCGATTTCAGCGATCATCATGTCCAATTCCTTATCTGTGAGTTCGTCATCGAGTTCTCTCAAGATTTCTTTCAGGCACGACGTTGGGATGTAACCGTTTCCTATAAAAAGACCCAACGATTGTTTATAACAGAAAAAAAATTGTCATCGATCGATTTTACCTTGTTTATCGTAAAGACGGAACGCTTCCTTAAGTTCCTTTTGCATGGCTTCATCGTCTTCTTCAACGATGAATTTAGCGGCCAACGTAACGAATTCTTCAAACTCCAAACGGCCAGATTCTATTTAAAATGAAATAGAAATTAAGAGAAATAGTAGAAAAAGGAAATTTGTTATTTATTTATTTTGTGCAAAAGTGATGAATACTTTTTGGCACGCTGCGAGCGTCCCATTTTTTTTAATAAAAGAACATAACAGAGAAATTTATTGGATGTAAATATTAATAAATTATAATAAAAACAAAAAATTACTCACTGTCTGCGTCTACTTCATCGATAAGTTCTTCTAAGATTTTCTTGTCGAATGGTTGACCCATAAGACGAAGGATGTCGGCGACCATGTCGCACGGAATGGAACCGGATTTTTGGCTGTCGAAAGCTTCGAAAGCTTTACGGAGTACTGAAATGATTCATTGAATCGCTTTTCAAATGTCTTATAATTGAAATTAAACGACGATAAACGGAAATAAACTCATTGAAAAAGCGTATTTCTTGATAAGTGAAGTATTTTAGTGTTGTGGGTGAAATCGAGTCGGTTATTTTCAACGAACAAGTTATTCTTGTACCAGCCAATTGCCAGCATATGTGGAAGCCGAAACGATTGCCCATTTCATAAACAGAATTTAGAACCGTACGCCCACAAAATAATAAAGTTTTTTTTATTTCGTACGTGGCTGCTCTTAATTTAGGCCGATCCTATATTTATTTTCGAAGTGTTTTTACAACGTCGTTTTTTTGCTCAAGTAATTTAATCGCGTTTCCAAAAATGTATTTTCGTATATGAAAATTGAGGGAAGCACATAAGACGAAGCGATCGAAATTTTAGGCGATTGATTAGCGCGACCGTCGTATTCGATATCCGCGCAATTAAAAGAATAATTTGTATTGGGGTAGCAATTAATTTAAGAGAATCCCAATTACTTACCAGCGATTTGTTCTGGCGGAAGCTCATCCTGCAAATCAACCAAGAATTCTTAGTCAGTAATTGTAATTTAAAAAAGTTTTAATTGCATTTGAAATCAATTCAATTGAAATCAATCAGTAGTACGTACCATGGCCGGTGATGTATTCTGGGAGTACGATTAAAAAGCAGAAATGAAAACTACGACGACGGAGTCGAGGAAAGACTGGCAAGTTTGTTGATTCGGGTGCGGTGTTATTATTTTTCCCCATATTATAGTGGTTTTCTAAAAACGTATTCCCGTTCCCCACACACGTATCCATAATTTACAATAGGGATTTCAATAAAGCGTCGGATATTTTGGACGGTAGCAATTGGTTGGAAGACGATTTTCCGGCCAATGGAACGATCTTTCGAAATCAACAGCAAATGTAAACTATTCTATGCGATGATAATAATAACGATGAAAATATTTTTAGGCGGTTTCTGTTTCTTTTCAAGCTATTTATAATGTTCTACATATAAAATATAACATTTTCCAAAAACTTTCATCCTTTTTTTCCCTGTCGAGCACGTATTATCGCTTGTGAAAATTTACTATTGTTATCTTGAAATGCTAGAATATGCGAAATTTTCGTAATAACAATAAGCCAGTAGAAAATACTATTTTATCCTTTCTTTTTCGGGTAATAGCATTTTTTTACTATGGTTTAGAGAAAAATTAAGTTTCGTTTATGTACAAATAAAATGAAACCTTATATCGTTTTTATTGATCTAATAAAGGCAATATTCTGCAATATGTTTATTAAATATTTTCCTTCTTATGCTAATGATTAAAAATGGGTTTATTATGTACGGATTAGCTTTTGCAGAAAGCAAAGCAGAAAATGGCACATTCCTTATCTCGCGAATCCAAAAATTCTATGTGTGCTGATTAAATCTTAGAATTGAATTGAAATTCTATTTTCGTACACGTAGAAACTTCCAATTTATAATGCAATATTCAAAATTACAAATTAAACGTAGTTTCATGTAATTTTCCTCTCCGTACCAAGGTACGAATATTAAACGGTTTAGAATAATCGTTTAATTTAAAGTTGCATTCTGTATATTCTTAACATTTTACTATTTTGTAATATTGGTATAAAATGAATGTTAATACTAAATGAATTAATTAGTTTTTGTAAGAAAATATACTAAAAATATTTATTGATTTTTATCAAACAACTATGAAATTATAATTATTAAAATTTTTCGTAATATACTGATTTTATTAATGTAAATTCTAACAATTTTCTGTTTCTATCTGTATTTATAAGCTATATTATCTTTCTGTTTAAATATTTTCCTTTTATTATCTCTCAATTCAAATAATGCGCGCTTTAAATTCTAGTGTTTGTAGTGCTAAATCTCGTTACTAATTTCAGAATCATTCTGACCATTGATTGTCATTTCTCAATCTACCGACTTCTTTTTGATTATTTCTTCGTGTTTTTTCAATAAATCTGCCTACGATGTACAAATTATTATTATTATTATATTGATTGGGTTTCTATAATAATCTAAGAGGACACACAACCAAGCAGCAAACATGACAGACTGTGAAAGAGAAGAAATGATCAATTTGGTAAATATAGCAATTTAAAAAAAATTAGCCACAATTGCAATAAATCAGTGATGTATTATTTATTGTTATGTAATTTTTAGCAAAAGGAGTTTGAATGGGTTCTACATCAAGAGGTTCACACTGCCCTTCAACAAATACATGAGATATTAGTGGTATGTAAATGATGACATTGAAGCTAATATGAACTCATTGTGCTAATCAATAACAATATGCTCAATTAAATTAAATTGTTTTTTTAGGAATGCGCTAGAAGATTCCCAGTGAGGTTGTATGGTAATGATAATTCAGGGAAGCAGGATAAATTTGTGTTGTCTGTACCACAAGATCAATTGAAATGTGTAGTCACATTAACAGGGGACAGTATTACTCATGCTGTATTAGTTATAATTCAATATTGGTCAAATGAGTCCTAATAATGAGTTTACATTGTAGGATATTAGCTTCAAAATTCAAAGAGTACAAAATTCTATAGTTCGTACAAGTATTGTAAATGAAGGTCCATGGAAGTTGCAGCAAGTACAAGATGCTGCAAACCATTTACAACAAGCTATAAATCATATTGATGATGTTGGTAAAAATTATAAATTCAAGTATGTGTTCATAAAAACCATTTATCCACAAATAATGCATTAATTTTGTAGGTCATCTGATGAGGTACTTCATATACTTGGTAATATTTTAGGTAGTTTACAGAGGGGACGGACTAGCTTGATAGTACCTAGGAAGAAAGCTATTGATGATTTGATAAAAAGTCGAAATATGGTGCTGCAAAAACAAATAATCATTTAATCTTAGTACAAAATATTATTTATTATTTTAGAAAGCATTATCACCTAATCTTGCAGAGGATTTAGCCATTAGTTTTTATATCCAAAGCCATAAATTAATATTTGCTGTATATCAATTAAGTAATAATCATGGACAAATGAAATATGATTCCAGTCATGCAGAATGTTCTGTACCATGGCTAAATGAAGTGTTGGTATTGTTTACTGTTGGATTACAATTATGTCAACAAATCAAAGATAAGGTAATTTATGATAACATACTTTGATTTATAGTATTTCACAATTTTCTATGATATGTTTACTTTTAATTGATAGCATCTTGATAAAATTATGTAATTGTGTTCTTAATTGTCATATGTTTAAGTTTACATTTTACTAAACTGAATAATATTGTTTCAGATCTGTGTATTTTCGCAGTATAAAGATTTTACTGTCGGTTCTAGACCTTCTAGTCCAATTTTAACATAATCTCATTACTAAAAGTGATATGGAGCACGTTTTTATTGTACTTTGATCTTTTATTCAAAATTGTTATATATTATATTAAGATAAATCGTCAATTTAACTACTTATTATGAATAATAAGCAGGAATTCTGTTTAGGAGATGTTCAAAAGAAAAGTTTTTATGGCAGACAAAGATTTGTTGAATTAGAAGACAAGCATTTTAAATTAATTGAATAATGTATTGATATCTTATTATGTATATAAATGTAATGCTTTAAAATAGAAAAAATATGCAGAATATTGTAAGAAGGGGATATTATTTACTTTAAAATATTAATTTATTGCATATTATTAGGACAATAAACGAACACTTCTCAATCCAGATTGTATGTATGACTGCAAATGATTAAAACTAATAAAACATTTCAATAAATAAATAAAACGAAATCGCAGTTTATTTTAAACCCAAATACTACAAAATTAAATCATTTTTCGTATATATATGCGTTTAGATAGGAAGCGTAAATAGAGTTCCAATTGAAAAAGCGTTTATTTTAAAATCATTTCCTACTAATAAACGCTTAGTTTTCAGTGCATTTAATTCAATTGCGAAATTTCGTTTAATGCAACATAAAACTGTTTTGTGAGATGAACTGTGAACAAAAAAAAACGAGGAATCGATATCGTCGTCATTTTAAAATATCTCATAAATAATTTTGTAAATACAAATTGCGCAACATGAATTAGCACTTTAGTTTTCGAAATAGTGCGAGGATAGAGAGAGATCCGATATTGTAAAACCGACGGAATTGAGCGTGCGAAAGGCAGATGGCGAGATTTGTATTAAAACTAATCAATTTCGACGGAAAATACTTTGATAAACATTTAATTAAAAACAGTTCCACATTAAATAAATCATTTTTTTGGTTTAATTAGAGCAATGTTATTGCTACATTTCACCCTTCATTACTTTCATGTAAATTTCGAAAGAATAAATCGTTTTCATTGGATTCCTCTTAATAGGAATTATTTAGAAAAGAAAATTGAAAGAATGCAATTAAATCGCATTTTAAATAATTTTCTTGGATCGTGAATAAATTTACTTTCGAGCAGTGGAAAATCTAGCGAAAATGCAATTGATTTTAATTAGATTGTTAGTAATTTGAACAGTTGATGAAAATGCATTTCGTTGCAACATTTAAAGTGCCTGGAAGACAGATAGAGGGAGGGGAGAGAGAGAGGAAAAGCAAGAAGCGGAAGAGAGGATTAGAAAAAATTAAGAAGAATTTTAGTCTTGTGTTTTTCAAACTTATAATTACAATGTAATTAGGTTTTCTGCGCTGCGAGCCCGTTGGAAAACTGCGTTTAATTGAGTTCAACTTTTGCTCTTAACCGTTCTTCGCGGTTGAAATAAGAAATATTCACTTTACACATCCACCAACGCTCTTCCTCCCTGCCGTCCTTCCTTTGTTACTCCACTCCCAGTTTGAACAAAAAGGAAATCGTTTCCCGTTTGCAAACCGCAATGGATATTGACATCAATTGTTATTATTGATTATATACGTAGACGTATTAAATTAATTCGCGGCATGAACGTTTTATAGAATATTTTGAGGTGCGGATGGAAATCAGTACAAATGGTAATCAAGTTATTTTCCAGTCGCGTGCTATTCCCACGGGTCTTGTCAATGGTGCGAAGCGCATTTGCAATGAACAATCAGCTCAGGTGCATCCATACGTGCGCTAAAACTATCCGCCTGTGTGTCTTTTTTTCTATTTGTCCGCCTCTTTCTCTCTCTATCTCTGTGTGTTTATACGATGTAGACATCCTAACGTGGTCTTGTTTGCATGTAAAACGAACGTTACAAAACATTAGGTAAAAAGCTAACAAAAAATAAAAACGCGGAGAGAAACGAGGAAAATTGAACGGGTGGGCAATTTGTCGGATAAAGGGGAAAAAAACGTAGTAACGAAAGAAATTTTATTGAACTTTTAAAGTATTCCATGTTCATGGTAAAAGGAGGAGAGCACGGCATTTTTGTCCCTTTTGATTGATCGACCGTAATGCCATTTAGAACTTTTACTGAATTATCGAATGAAAATATTTTAATAACGAAAACGTTACAACGTCGAATATCGTTATTTATTGTCTCTTCATAACGTAATAATGACGTAGAATAAATAATGTAATTGAATGAGATTTAATAAAACGCCGAAGTAATTATATGAGGAAACTATGTGTAATCATAATGGGAAAAGTTATTTTTGAAGGGGGCGAAATTTCTAGCGAAAATCATGGTCGTTTCGTTATCTAAAGTCCTCATATTATGATTTATATTCCCATTGTATAAAGTTTTCAAATATTAACACGGATGTGGATGCTTAAATTGTTCATTGTTGAGAGAGGATGGCTGGCAATTTGTAAACAAAAGGGTCGAGGTTCAAAAACTATTTCAAAGTAAAGTTTAAGGTCGCATTATTTTCGCGGCGGTAAATACGCTTTTCAATAAGTATGCGTCGTACATATATGTGTAATGTGTAATGGAAAGAAGGTGCTCAGATTTATGTGCGAGAAAGTAGGAAGAAATTATGTTTTCCGGTTGCGTTCGTTGTACGACGTCGCGAGCATTCCAACTTTGCCTCCCCTCATTTTTATTCCTTCCCTTCCATTTTCCTTTATTTCTTGATGGTCGTCGGGTAAGAGAAGAATAAAAGAGAGAAAGAAAAAGTGAGATCGCAAAGAAAACAGGTATATAACGGAAATCGAACGCAAGCAATCACAATCTAGGCAAATAAGCTCGCATCTGAGGCGCCTTCCATTCTACAATTCTTATCTACACAAAAGCTCCGACAAACAATCCTCCCTCGCCCCCCAGACGTTCAGGTGCGAGGCGGCAAATAATTCACGCGACGTCGGAAATTTTAGGAAGCGCCGCCGTTGTTGTTCATATTCGGAACGTAAGCGTTTAGATGTGAAAAGAATCAAAATAAATAAATAAAACGCGAGGAGCAGTCGCAGATGAATGATTTATAAATAGCAATTCCGCTTACTTCGTTTTCGCAACCGAATCATCATATTTTCCAACAATCAAAACTCGCAGAGCCGATCGTTTGCGATTTGGATGATTGAACTTTCGGCGTGGAATTAAAATTTTATAGTTTTTCGCAATACGTTTTGATTCGTTTATAAAATACGAGCGGATTATCGTCGATGACTGCTATAATAATCCCGGAACGTTATCAACTCCAACCACAATATATTCAATTATGTTAGGAAGCCCTTTCTTGGGGCGAAGGTCGCATGATATTTCGGCGAGCGCAATCTCGTAGAGAAATAGTGCCGCGACCCCGTTATTATTTTATTATCGTCATCACCATTGGCAGCATCGATTCAGATTTATTAGAAACTGCCGAAGCGTCGCCGCTTTTTCAATAGCAAGAAGTGGATGAAGAAGCGAACGGGGGCAAAAAAACTTGGAAGAGGTTTATGTTGCCACCGCTTGTAGTTGAAAATATCAAATAATTACGTTTAGACCTATCTAAAACCGATATTTATATTTTATTGGCGAAAGTCGTCTCAAGTCGACGCTTGTGATTCCGTGAAATACAATATATTTATCGCGATGCGAGGGCGAGAAAATCGCGAAAAATATTATTTACGGGCCAGTATTAAATTGCCGCTAGGATTTGAAAATAAGAAAACGAGTCCTTTCCTCGTAACGTACATTTGATTCGATATTTTTCGCCACGAAACTCTTCTATCAAATCTCGCCACAAAACGTCAACTTCTTCCCTCTTACCATCTCTTATACGTTTTCTGAATATCATTTCCTCTGTCAATTAACTGCCACAGACCGAAAGGAAATGCGTCAGACGAATGTGGCGACTCGTATTAATCTGTCAGAAAGCGGCGTTTTGCCCTCCTTAAGAGTGGTACGTATACGGGCCACATATTGTAATTCATATGTATAAACGGCGTGAGTGGATGGAGGACGAAAATAAAATCGGGGGAACGAATTGTCGCTGATTAGCAGCCGTACTTGGGCGTCTCGCGTGGATATCTCGGTCGTTACTCGGACCCCAAAAAGTCTTAATTAAATCTATCGAGAGTTAAAGGGACGGCACGGGGGCGAGGCTGGGGAAATGAGGAAAACGCTCGAGCGTGTCGTACTCGAATCTAATTGATTGGCGAACCTGCGATTGGTTTCGATTCGCGTCGGACGCAACGGGTCCGGGGTGTCGTTTTATAGAAGCCATTCAATGTGACAATCTGCGAGATTAAAGGTTTCCGACGGTTTCTTTTTCCTTCTTACCGCTCGCGTCTCCTCGACCGTTCGTTTCCGTTCTTTCCATTTGCTTTTCTCTTTCGAGGTCCTACGTATGGCGCATTCTTTTTTTTTTGTCGGGAGCTCCGTTATGGCGTGTCCAATATTTTATGGACATTTATTTGCAACATGACCGACTCTCGCAACAATATCCGATATCTTGTTTTCTATTGTCGTGCCCCGAAGTAAATGTATTTCTTTATGATACGTAATAGATTGATGCCACGAAAGTGGAACGATCCGTCTCGTCTTTTCAAAAACGGATTTCGCTATACTTTTCAGTTATGACGCACATGAGCGTAGATATTATAAAAAAAAACGCATTTGCAATGCGGAAAAGGAATCCGTTAAATTAATGTCTCGTCACTAATCCAATATAACGCGGTAACTTATCAAATTGCAACGGTCGAGTTTCACGTTAGAAACATTTCTATGGATTTCCAATACTCCACTCATAGTTGCTGATGGACTTTTATAAAATTGCTGTCCGCGTGTGCCGATTAATCCATTAGAAAAGGCAAGAAACGTCTCTTAACTAAAGTCTAAGACTAATTAATGGCCAACGCTTTCGCATTGGCACAAACAAATCTTTAAGACTTAGGCGGGTTACTTGGCTAAATCCTCGCACGCAAAATCGGTGGCCGTAATTTGAATGGTTAATTAAGTCGATGATTTCTTGCGATCCGAAAGGCTTAATTATAAAAAATTGTGCGTGTAATAGGCGTTTGATGTTCAACCCGAAAAGGTCGAAGAATGGCTTATCTCGGAGTTCGCCGAGGCGCATTTCATTTATCTTCTTCACAGTTGACTGATGCCACTACTTATTATTACTACCACGACTACCCACTACGAAGTTTTCGCCTCGTGTCAATAATGTCGGTCGCTCTCTTTCCCATCGACATCGCTCGTTCACTCGCTCGTTCTCGCCATCTAGCAAATCTTTACCCCTTTCTATTTTCCATCCATCCTCATATCATTTAGATCGGCGTACATACATTATATGGCGGAGACGTTAAAATAAGACGGACATCCTACGACACCATACGAATACGTGCACTTTATTTGACCAAGACGATATTCGTTTATGGAATCGAACGGAGGAAATCCCAATTCAATAACGTTGAAAACGGTTCCCCCATTTTCGAATTGATGATACATCAATCTTATGTGTGTGATACCGTTTGAAGATGATGTTGATGATGATGGTGATTCACGAGCGAATTTAGTTTTCGTGAATGTGTAATGAAAACGTCGTGAAACTGTACGTGTATGGAGAGAGTGAACATTCCGCCCTATTAAGGCGATATGCGCGTATGTTTGTGCTCCATTCAAATTATTACCCTTTTCCATTCGACAAACGGAAGTCGCTTGGTTTTAGAAGGTATCGCACAAGCAAATAAATTGTATGTGCGCCAACTATTAAATGCATACCTGTTTAAGGTGTATTGTGCGGCAATAGAATGAGCAAAAGAGGGAAGTCGAAGGAATTTGCGATTTCTGTATAAATAAATAAACCTGCATACATTGACGAAATGCGAAACAATATGGATGCAAATTACAATTAGCAGCAATAAAGGGAAAGATATGCGAGGGCGGTTTGATGTTTAATTTGTTTCGCGCATTTGTATAGTAAGTGTCAAGAAAAGATTTCGATGTAGCCATAAAATGTCATCTTTTTCAAATTACTAATTTACTGTTGCAAGTAATTCTTGCAATAATAAAAGCTCTATGTATGACGGCAAGAAAATGCAAGTTTTGTAAATGACAAAGGCGGAAAGTGCAGATATACTTAATGTTATAATCCTCTGTATCTCCGAAACTGTCCATTTGCCGACCCATGCTCATTAAGACTTTTCTGCTTATCTTGGGCCATATCAGCCCTTCAAGTTTGTGACACTTTCTTTTAAACGCCCTGTATGTCAAAGCTGCTTATTCATCAATCCACCCTCGTATATTGTCATGAAAGTTTGCGTACAGTCATTAGAAGTTAAGGATCAAAAATTGCATTTAAAGAAATGTCAATGGGCGCAAAAAATATATTATTATATAAACAATGTTTATGCAGCAAACTTAAATTTGCGATTTGCAATTACTTACTGATAGAGAAAACTTTATTTTGGAATCGAATCGGTGATTTATATGTATGATTTATGTTTAGCGAGGAACCTTAATTTCGCGCTTAATGTTGTGGTTGTTTAAGGTGTGCGATTCCTCTATTCTTTTTTGCGAATCCTTCGTATAAAAATGGCAAAGTATGCATTGGTATTATCTACTTAAACGTTTACGTTTCGAATCGGATTCTTTAGTGTTTCGCTATTATTTTTTGTTGTTGTTCGTGGCTGCTTGCAAGGGATGCCAGAACGGTATAAGATTAAGGGTCGCATATTTAGAGAATGCACATGTCGCAATAGATATTCGCTGCCATCTCTATGCGACCTACTAAAAATCAAGTATTAGCATTACGTAACTTAAACGAATTAGAGATGAACGTTTTAAATTGAAGTCGCATTAAATCATATCCAATTTAAATTTGAATTTGAAATAGGGTTCGTCCTCTCTTCTTGTTTTCTCATTCTTTTCGTATTGCGAATTATATTGCGCCATTCTAATTTTACATAATAATAATTGTTCTACGGGAGGTCAGGAAAATAAAAACCAAGAGAAATGTGAAAAATCCATAAAGTGTATTTCATATTTTTTATCCTTTCTTTTAATGCGAGTGCCAGTAACAGAGGTCAGAGAAATTGTGTAGACAGATTAGTCAATGCCTTTTGCACGGTCACGATCATCCGTGATCCTTCATCTTTATTAACGAGGACCTACTCGACCCAACGTATACATCAACCGAGAGCGAGAGAAGGAAAAGCGCGAGGCATTAAATAACAACATGAGAAAGGAAAGAAGCGATGGAGGAGCAGAAAAATGAAAACAACAGCGACAAAACTGGTTTCGCAAAGTTCTGCTCGCTCTTAATTACTATTATGTTAAAATAATACAGGTACAGTATTTCACGTCCACCTGGTACCATCAATCAAATAACAAAAACAACGATGATAATGACGAGAGAATAAAGAGAGCGAGATAGAGAGAGAGAGAGAACAACAAAAAAAAGGCAACCGGTTGATTGTGAAAATGGGTAATTCAATATGCCCCAGAGATGCACACGAATGACACATTCGTTAAGCTATTTTTGCGATGCAGCCAATTAATACTTTGTTCGTAACTATTTGCCCGTAACGAAAAAACCATATTCATTCGATTTACTTTTTAGAATTTTACGTTTACATTCACACACTGTTTAATCTCGACTTTACTCGATCAATGTTATTAACGTTTCAACTTATTCATGAAGAAACTATCCAATTTTATCCATTTATTTTTCATTCGATTTCGTGTAAACGGACTTTATAAACGTAAACGAATTAGCAAATTGAACAATGTCGCCTATCGCTTACACTCTCTCGACAACCAATTAAGAGACGTGCTCTAATAAATAATTTCGATCTATTATCAACACAACACAAACTTCAAATCAAACAATAAGTAAATTCCATTAAAACAAATTCAATTTTCTTGCAGAAGAAGCCGCTGTTAAATTATGAATTACGAAAATAATAAAACTACTAGTTCAATTTGAAAAATGTTCGCAATCCGCGTTTTAATTAGCGTCTTCGAAGATCGTTCGATGATTCAAAACGAACGCGAAGATTTTAACGAATCGGCAAGTAACTCGCACATAGTTTTCGAATTGTTTTAGTAAAGGTCAGAAAGCGGTTGTTGGATTCTGTTGCGAAGAAGGTTATTTCTGGATTTGCGTTCATCATAAATTAACTATAAATAGTTAATAATATACAACTAGTTATTTCGCGAAATAAATTTATTAAAGCAAAATGAAAAACGAGCTTTAGCGTACACTCGTAACCTTAAGATCATTAATTTCGCTATTAATAAACTATTATTATTATACGCACATGCACACGTTTTCTATTCATGATCTTCGTCTTCTTCCCTTCCCTTCATTCATGTTACAATTGCTAATTATTTATCGGACGTCCTAATTGTTAACGGCAACATGTGCTACACACAAATCTTTTCTTTCACTCGAAAAGCATCTTTAATATATCATGTCAACAAATCACGACAATAACATTATCTTGTACAATATTATTATTATTAAATGCATATGTATGTGCGGCAGGACAAGAACTAGGAGTGCGGCAGTGTAATAAATAACACGTTTATCAGCGGTATATTCTCTATGTTGCCGTACGTAGGGATGAGAGATCGTAACACAAGTAACCTGCTGGCGTGCAACTTTATATTGTGCCACGTCTGATGGGCTCGCAAATAGGGGCATTGTTCCGCTGAATGCATCGGTAATGGGAAACAGTTCTGCGGTCGTCCAGTTCCGTCATGTCAGCGGACAATGCGGCTTGTCTACTCTAAATTGCCGCGAAACTCCGTATCATTATGGCCCATAATGTGATACACATTACACGATATATCCTCTAAACGCTACGGTTATCGTCATTAGCGCCGGGCAATTTAAAAGAACGGTGTTTCGTTCAAATTCGTTTGGTAGATTGAAAAAAAGCGTTACGTCAATTGTAGAATTTTAATTAAAGATTTTGCCGTTTCAAACGGGAGATGACTTTAATTCTACCGTTGGCAATAAGAAAAATATGACGAATCAAACAATATTATTAATTAATTAGTTTATATTGTCCCCGTGTATATCTATATATAAACGCATAAAACATTCATTTAATCAATAATAATTGTTTTACTATTATCATTATTGCTCCACTAAAACATTCATTGTTGTTCTCCATTCACAATAAGAAGGAAGGTTGGCTCATTGTGATAAATTAATAACGTTCTACAGAATCGAATCTTCCTCAACCTTCACTGAATCATTCATTTCCAATCAGATACAACATTGTTTATGGTAAATTGAAATTTGCAGCAAAAACTCATTCAAAACTAGCGTGAAAACGTACTCAATCCATCTTTAGTTTTGACTTCTTGACGCTGAATCGAAACATTCAACGTACTCTGTAGTTGTTGGACGATTGTGAACGACAAAGTCGACATTTTCGCGAGGGCAATCGAAGACAATTAATCTCGTATTTGCAGCGCAATAGGAAAACAATTTAATTGAAGGAGCTTTCCTGCAAAACCAAAAGCTCATTCGTGCAATTTAAAAACTTGTCTTTTGTCCGCCATCCACGCTGGCCATTTATTTAACTGGAAGTCTTCTTTTATTGTACGATTAGCGTATGTTTAATTAGCGGTTTAACCATAAAGTTAATCTTAGGCAATGGTTGAATGATCGCTGGGCAATCACGGAAATATTTTCCTGGTTTGCATTGGGCCCTCCCATATAAAACACAACTGTTTGCAGATGTCATGTAAAATTCAATTCAGCTAAAGCAATGTTTGTCGCAAAGTTTAACGTGGGAGTGTGTTCATATCACATTCAGAAGGATATCGGCACATGTGTATGACGTCCTGTAGATGTTGTCCGAGAGTTCTGCCCCAGCTGTTTGCGCCATAATATTATATTATCCTGGGACTGACGTATATGAGAGTTTGTTATATGAACTGTATGTTACGTCATGTGGAAAATTTTTCGTATGATATTTTACAACAATTTCATTCCATTCTACTCGCTTTCCCATAACGGTAATAATAATAATTGTTATTAATTTCGGTCCTCCAGTCTTTTTATTGCTAATAATCCGTTATACGATGTAATTGAAACAATTAAATTTTAATTTTTTCCTTATTCGACCGTTCTTTTTTTAATGCTTCGATAGCGAAATATGTATTGAGAATTATGACGAAACTTTCATTACGAAATGTATGAAGGGAGGTTAAAGTTTATCGAACGAAATTAATATAACGAGGGTATAATACCTACCCTGCTACACCACTACAACTAACATTTTAGTGGCATTACTACCACTATTACTGGCGAACGACGGGAGGACGAGATGGAGGGCGCAAGAGGGTTTTCAAGGTTCACAGACCAACTGAATAGCCGGCTATTGATTGATGCGGTAATGAATAGTTTAAACCAGACATCAATTAATAGATAGACGTAATACAATTAGTTGTATATAATTATATCACACGGAGCTTTCATACCGGATAATAATAACACAACAATGATTTATTAATAGCCACGAAGAAAGGACTAATAAAAGTAAATGAGTAGAACAATAAACGAAATTAATTGTTAGTTAATTAGAAGAGAATACTCTTCTAGGTACGTTTCATGAGGATTTTTTTAAAATTTTTAAAAGTTTTTGTGGCCGGAATAAAATAATTACTCGCTTTAATAGCAGCAAATTAGGCTGATTAATCACATCATTAAACGTAGGATGAGTTTGATGTGCAGAAGAATATTTGTGAAATTCATCTTCCGTTAATCCGAAAGCATTCGATAATGCGAAATTGATTTAAACGTTCGCTATAGTTTCCCTATTGGATTAGATTATTGTATATAGTCGAGATTATAATGAGAATTTCATGCGAAATTCGCTAACGATATTTTATGGGAAAAATTGGCGATTATAAAACCGTTGTCGGTCGGTTCGCGTTATTAACTTTTTTTCGCCTCTCGTCCTTTCGCTAGGAAATAAATTACGGAATACGCCGTTTTGATAGTTTTGAAAATAGACACGTTTTATTATTATTAACCGGTTATAGTGTTAGCGAGTAGAGGTAAAGAAGATTACGATAGGGAACCAATAAATTTCACCTCTAAACGAAATGATGTATTATCAGTCTACGGTAAATAATTTATGTAACGTAGGTGGATTAATCTCTGATTTAGGAACGTGAGTAGATTACTCTTCAGCTGAAGTGGTAATCATTAAAGCCGATTTTAACTGGCCTCGTAAATAACTGTAATCGCGTTGACACGGATTTTAATGTTCTCGTTTCGTGCGGATATATTTTCAAATTTTTATTGTTTATTTAATAATTCATTAGTTAATAGAATGAAATTACGGTTGTCGTTTTGCAAAATAAATAACTTGCGAGCGGATATTGATTTTTATATATACATAATAGTGATTTGCCATTTTTTTCAACGTTGCCCGACTCTGATTTATATTTTATGCAGCCCATAACGATGATAGCGTTATAAGAAGAAGATTCTTATAAAACTATACGTGTTTATGCGAAATAAAAAAATGCGAATAAATAATATTTAAAAAAAAACTTATTTATTTAAAACAAATATTCGATAAAATTCATCTGGGATGAATAAGTTTGAAAATAAATCCCGTGGGAAGCATTACTAACAACTACATGCGCAAATAATCGCAAACAATATATTTGAGAAAATAGCATACGCGAAATATTTCAAACAAATTTTCCGAGAGCGAGCGAGCGAGCGCGAGAGCGAGAGAGCTTTTGCGATATGGGAAATTTTTACATCCGCTCGACCGTGTTATTTATTAGATGGCTTTTTATTATCATACTTCACCAGTAAATATAAAATATTTTTGTGGATCTATTGTCAAATAGTTTAATATTTTATATTATAACGGACGGGGGGCCGCACTTTTGCTCCGTACACTTTTTCCTTCACGGTTACGGGACAGTTTGAGTTTAAAAAATTCACCGTGTGTATGTGTTGATCGTAAATTTTATTACTTACTTCTTCTTTAGCCTCGCTTTTAACTTTTTTCCCTCGAAAGTAGCGAATTCAATATTTGGGTATCGTACGGTTGCAGAAAATATTATTCCCGGCTAATTTATTGCGATTATTCGTTTTCTTTTAGTCACAATTCTATTATTAAAGTATCAATAGCGATCGAATGAAATGAATAGATTGAGCATTCATCAATACGTCCGTATTATACGCTTCAAATGAACAATCGAGATGATTTAGTGGGAGATCGGGATCAGAAAGTGGGATGAGACGAAATTAATCCGTTACTTAAGTTATTTAATACGGTTGATAGCGAGAGAGAAGAGGAGAAGCGATAGTAGCAAGAAGAGCGAGCAATTTCAGTAGGATTTTAAACTGCAGTAAATTGATATTGCAACTTTTCAGGTATATATACCGGTTCCGTTGGCGGTAGTGATAGTAAGGCAGCAGGCAGCACTTTTGTTCGAAATTCTCTGCACTCGACCGATAAACTAACTCTCGACTACTATTACTGCTTCTTCTTTAGGTAGATTTAGATAGATTAAGATTGAGTGCACAAATCTTTTACCATTGTCTCTTTCAAAAACGAACCGGTCTATCTCTCTTTTACCCAAACACACACACACACACCGATACGTATAAATCTTCCCTTTTAATTATTTGAGATCCTCCGAATTTCCGTTGATCTTTAATAATGTTGAAACATTGGAAGGGCGTACGTATTATGTTCAATTACTTAAACGTTTCTTTATTAGATAAATTTCATCCGGATGGGAAGAAAATCGGGGGAACGACAGAAAGTATAAAATCGTGGAAAGCTCCGGAAAGCACGGGAAAAACGATTTCTTAATCAGAGAGAAGCATTTTGTTTTTGAATCAAACGAACGCTTATAAAAATTTAGTTCGTTTCATTTTGTTAAGGATTCGTGCTGATTTGGTCAGATAGTTTAAGGAGGAAATAATAGGGATGATCGTTTGCGAAGAAAGGTCCATTCGAGTGTTCGCCTTTAATTGAATGACACCCGGACCATTTCGCACGTGGTTATAAAACATTCACTGTATAAAATTATGTTTGAAGGCTCTCAAAACGTATACATACACAGAAATAAATGGGGGATGGTGGTTTTTGTCTTAAAGCACGACCGTATAATATCTTAATAAACCTTTACCGTGTTATGTGTATCTACAGGTTAGTACGATAGGTTGGTGTAGGTAGGCAGGTCGATAAGTAAATAAATATTAAATTGTATGATACACGTGTATAGGGCACATGTGCTACACAGATATAGCCTTTGCCAGTTTAATAATAGAGGACTGGAGCAAAAACGTATGGAATATTAAGGACGGTCCCTCTGTATATGTGGTTATGTGGGACCTTTTCACTCAACGTGCGGTTCATAGAATCATCTAATTCCCTTTTTTTACCTATCGCTATTTCTCCAATTCCCAATCTAATAATAACTTCCAATTCCGATAAATTAAATCAGAAATGCTGGCATTCAAATAATGCATAATTTGGTGCGTTTTTTTAAAATTAATTTACCGTACATAAGACAAATGTCGCGAGCAGCTTTAGTGGCTTTAGAACCCTGATTAAAAGCGAAAAAGCACCAGGTGTCGAAAGTGTGCATTTTTGTCCACTTGACGTTCCACTTTGATAATTTACAAATCAAAGAAGAACACAGTCTTCTAGAGCGAGAAATCCGCTATTGAATAGCTAACAACAAGTTGCAAAATTATTTTATTAATTTAGCGCAATTTTGCAACTAAAAATCCGCACGAAATTATGCATCGATCTAATACAATTGATGAAATGCCTTTCCAAAACCGGTAATTGCGTCGTTAATCGCGGTTTTAAATAGATAATCTCTGCATTTCTCGCACCATCATTCAATCACACACTTTCTTCTTCGTATTGGCCTATTTATTTTAATCTCTCTACCATTTATTCGAGTTCGTAATGTTTGACGACTAACGTAAACAGATTCCGGTAGAATCCGAGTGGAGAAACTATTATTAACATCGACTGTAGTATAACAGGAAACTTTTCACAAACTAATATAACTAATTAGAACAATTACAAGGAATAGCGTGTGTGCGGGAAGGAGAGAGAAAGAGCGAGAAAAGTGTACGTATAATAAACTTTGCATTTAAATTGTCGTCTTCCCTGTGTTTCTAATGGTAATAATAATAATAAAACTTATTTCCTAATGGTGTTTGTACGATTTCCCACCCATATACATTATTTTTGTATGGTAATAACTCTTGTAATTTATTTTTCAGCTGCTCCAAATTGGCGAATGTGTTGCAAGTGAAACGGTCAATTGTATCGTAATACGGATTTTAAATGAGAGACAGAGACGAAAAAAAGCAATATAATAATAATACACCTGTAGGAAACTCATTTTTTTTTCTGTTCTCTTTCTTACTTACTTTCGTTCCTTTAACGCTACAAATGAAAGAATTCGATTCGTGTTCGCAATTTGAGAACATTGTATTAATAAAAGGAAGTAATGGGCAAAGAAATAGAGAGAGAGAGAGAGAGAGAGAGAGAGAGAGAGAGGAATAGGGCAATCAGGAACAGAGAAAAGAAAGTGGAGAAAAGGGAGTCGGTTACAAATTACGATTCGTTTAATAAATAAAAGCATTCGAAGTAATAATAATAAAAAAGAGCGACAGAGAGAGAAAAGTAGCGCGAAGGAAAAACCCGTTAACAATCTTGAAGTTTGCGCAACGAAAAGAAAAAAAAATATTGCGAATGTACTTTGTTTATAAGCCATTAACGTAAACTGTCAACTGTAAAAAGAAAACGTCCCTTAATATAATAACTGAAACGGCAGTAATTTTTTCCTTCATTCAGCCCTTCTTTCCGCTACTTCTTGCTTCTTATGCGGGGGGCCATTTAAAATGAAAAGAAATATAGTATTTCTAAAAAAATATATATAATTCAATCTCATTTCTTTTTCGTCCCTGTTTTTTTCATCGGCAGTCGCTGTTTGTGATACGACTTAAGTTATTCTGTTCGTGTAATGCCGTTGTGTCCGTTTGGAGACTCTTGATGATGACGATGATAGGTTGAAAAGTCCGAAAATGGTCGAAAGCTGAAAGACCCGTCAAGTGCATGTTTCATTGTTACGAACACATACTGGCGAGCTGAAATTTGGAAAATGTGTGTTTATGTTTGTGCGCACTGTTTGGGGTTGAACTTTACTAAAGGGCACTTGCGAGAAATCCAAACGGGATCTCATTCATAATATGTCGAGTATGAGCAAACAGTAACAGCATTTAATGGTTACTTTGGCTCTTGTTAGTTATTACTTCTACGAGAAATTATTTATTTTCATACCAGAACTTTCTGCTTTTTTTTACTCTTAGGTCACTAATTCTAATCGATTAGTTCTTCGTGTCTGATCTGCCGTTGTTGTTAGAAATAGTAATAAAATTTCGAAACGGGGAAATTTTCATTTAAATTACATTTAGTTATTGTTCAGAAAGTAAATGGAAAACTATAAAAATTCCATACACTATTTGCTTCTCGTTTAATTGATCGAAAAACAAACATTTCTTTATCTCATGCACTTTGTGCGAAAATAATATAAAAAAAGGGCAAATAAAGCGTGGCGAAAATTACTGTTAGATTTAATTAAATTTTTTACCTTCTCGTTTGCAGTAAAATATTTTATTCCCTTCTTAAAATGTGAACACTTTGAATAAAGATTGCATAAACTAATCGCAATATTTAATCCGCAGATAAACAATTAGAAAATATTTATGACTCACTCTTTTAAATTTTTTAAGGGATGCTCTAATGAATCAGCTTAAGCTGTTTATCCACATGATTGATGATTAATGAATACGTGATGTTACTAAAGTAATGATTTTTATTGTGACTATAAAAAAATCTAGGTTTTGAAATAAATAGTTACAGGAAAAGGACCATCCATATTGCGAACTAACCGTACGAGATAAAAAACCGAAATAATTGGTCCTTTTAACCTCACAACGTGTATAAAATTGGTTTTTCTCTAGCCAGCAATTCATAAAAGTGCCCGTTCACTTTAACGGCGAGTTAAAAAGAAAAAAGGAAACCAGTTCAAATGAAACCAATAAAAGAAAGGCACATAGTGAGAATGGTGGAGTGGCGAGGAAGGAAATGCGAGGATGAGAAGAATGTACACGTGGAAAACTCCATTGAAATTAATTTAATGCGGATCTTGTTCACATTAATTAAAAATATCTAGTAAGGCATATGTTCGCGTTATTCGTCCAATAGGGCACAACCGACACACACGTGTACGTTAGGTGTATCCATTTGCAGACGCGGAATAAACGAGTTAATAAATTTGTTTTGTCTCGAGTTCGGTTCGTTAACGTCAGCAATGATTAAAACACATCCTCGCTCCTATACCTGGGTCCACTACAACCATTTCGAAGCAATCCATTTCGACCTATTTTAATCGCCATCTCTCTCTGTCGCTCGCTCGCTCGCTCGCCATTCCAATTCATTCATTCCATCCCGTTCTCCCTCGTTCCATCATCCGTCCCTCACACCCCAAACGTTGGCCGTCCAACATTTTTTTTCTATATTTACAAACGTAACTTTTTGCGAACGAAAGAGCAAACAGTTTATGTTGATTATCTCTCCGTATTTGTTTGTCTCTCTGCATCTTGTAATTAGGTTTTCGATCCCATGTGCCATTTATGTACGTATGTTACGTACCGTATGGGCAGGCCGTCGTTATTCTCTTTGAATTTTGCGCTAATTTAATCGTTTCCTCAATCTCTTTTTTGCCAATCGCTTTATTACTTTTTATTACGTTCGCATTAACTGAAATTTCATTAAATCGTTAATGGATACAACTCCAAAACAAAAAAAAGACACAGTCAAGCGGTTATAACGCACACGAAGCAAAATAAAGCTTCTCTGTCAGGAGCTAATTGAAATATTCTGTCAAATAGCTGAATGCTACTGCCGAAATTGATAAAAAATAAAATAAAGCTTGATATAGAATTGAGCTTGCCAAAAGGAAAGATGCTACCGCTGCAATATAATCTAAGCGTCGCATTATGCAAGATTAATTTTTAGAAGAACGTATAAATTTCGGGGAAGACACGCTAGAAATGAAGATATCAATTTTATTGAAACCAGACTGTTTTTTTATGAATAGTATTGCACACTTCTCATTTAGCACGTTAGAGCAATCTTTTGCTTAACAAGCATTAATTCTAACTTTAAAATGCGATTCGTTTTTTGCATTTTATCTGTTATCAACTAAACCTATAACGTTCAAGGTAAAAAAAAGTGAAACAAAATAGACTAAAGCAAAAAAGAGAGAGATCGATGTTAAGCCGGAAAGAATAAATCTGCGGAAAAATCTGGTGACATTGTCGGTCTCCCTTTATTCCAGTTTTTTCCCGTTCGCTTTCTTCCTCCAAAAAAATCAAAGAAACCAATTTGTTGCAATGATACGGGAATGGAGAATTCGTATAAAAACTCGTAACTTTTAAACGTCGCCGTCGTCGTCGCTTATTCTCTTTATCCTTTCTCTGTTCCATCCCTTTCAGATCTTGTATTTATTTGTATCCCCGACGTATTCGATATTCACGTTTATTACGTCCTGCGGTTATTTGTGCCCGTTTGTATATATAGTTTACGTAAACTGGGGCCCTTTTGACATACCGAAATATCCGATTGTAAACATAAATGGTAAACGTCCAGTTCATTACTTATAATTTGCTCCTTTCGATTGCCACGCGGCGTCGACAAGTGTCAAGTGTTTGTACGTGTGCGCGAGAAAAGAAAGTCGATCGCACGATGATGACGTGCCACGAAATTAGTTTGATTTCGAGAACGGTACAATACAATTGAAACGAGTGTTTGCCGTTGAGATTCGTTCTTTCCAAGATTGAAACTTGGAGATGGCGAGCGAGGAGACGCGCGAAGAAGAAGAAGAGAACCGGATGGCAGCTTTCAGTCGAGTGTTTTCAACTGACGCCCGAACAATGCATCGGTTGCACTCATCCTTCTTTTTGCGTTTACACTTTAATTTTTTTCGAACGTCCCTGTACTTTCCTTCTTTTTCCGCGTGCTTTATCCCACCTCTTTACAGGCAGAATATTGATAAGCTGTCGCGTGAAGCTCATCGCAGCCTTTGCAACTGGATCCTACACTCCGATATTCTTATTGTCCTCTTTCTCCCTTATTTCCATCCTCGTTTTTTCCTCTTCTCCTTTTACTTCTTATTCCCCTATACACACTCGTTCCTAGCGGTTTAGTGTACTGGAACTATTTATAAGCTGCTCTAATAGAATTTTAAAGGCAATAGATACGTGTGTAAAAATACATTGAAAGTTTCCCGTAATTTATTCTACCTTTTTGCCTCTCTCTCACTCTCACACTCTCTGCACGACCAACGGCACCTCTTTATTTTATTTTCCTCGCGTCCTTTTTCTATTTTTTGTGCTTTCGTTGATACGTATTGATTTAACAATAAAGAGTTTCGTTTATCACGTTAGTTTTCGTTGGGAAATCGTAAATCTAACTCTTTTGCCATTATATTTTTAGCATTTTTAACGACCGACGCAATTCGAAACGAATATAATTTGCTAATTGGTAATTGTCAAGGGGCCGCGTCCTCCGGCTACGTCCTTTAATTCCTTTAATTCTTAAATGCCAACGCGCGAAAATAATCGATGCCGTCCATTAAATTTGATTGAATTAATAAATTAATCGTGTGCCAAATTTCGTCGATAACATTTTCATCGAATCAATCTAAATCGAAAATCTTCGCCTCTTTTTCGTCTGTAATAAAAAGGGGGACGTTTTTCATCTACTCGGCAGAAGCGGCACGAAGACGAAGCACGGAGGATAAGCTGGCGCGATTATAATGTATATAAGAAAATAACTGGATCCCTCATTTACGTTTGATAAATCTCCTTTAAGGTTTTACTGTTTTAAATAAAAAGAACGGCGACGAGGACGAACGAACGAACGAACGGCGGGAGGCGCGTAGGAAAAAGGGGAAATGCTTCGTGCCACGAACTTTTCTAATTCGTCTTTCTCTTTTACAATTTAACGGACACATAGATAAAATGTAAAGAAAATTATATGAAAAGAAGTAAAGAATCGCGGAGAACCGTGTAATTATGATTCCTTTCATTAATATCTTTTGTCATTCTGTTTCTACACTTGAGTGATAATAAAGCGGAAAGGCATTAAAACAAAATTTCTCTCCTCCCTCATTCTCTTCTTCGTCCACATTTTTTTAAAATTATCATTCCTCTTTCTTTTCTTTTCGCTTCATTCTATATCGCTCGTTCAACGATTCATCCATCCATACGTTTTTATATGCACGAACTATACGTATCCCTCCATAGAATTAAATGTTTCGAAAAAGTCACGAATTCATTCACATTCGTTGGCATTTACCAGATGACATTTTTATTCAATCATCTTCGCATACGTACACATACAATGTTTGATAGTAACGCTGATGATGACGGAAATAAAAATAAAATCTAATAGCAGCAGATACTCGTAGGCCATCGTTAACATCATCTATTATTACCATAATTTGTTAAAAGGACGTGAATTAAAAATAAAAAGTACGGCCAAACTATGAGAAGAGAGAAACCAAAAAGAAGCAAACAGAGATGCGGCGATTGATGCGCGAACGAAATGCCAATTACTTGCTATTATGATAAACAACATTCAATTAATTTGCATTCATTCGGTTTAAGCCGCTCAGTAATTTGCTAGTTATTGATTTGATTCGCATCAAAAAAATCCATTTGATTTTGATTATTATTCCAGAGAGAATGCGGTAATTAGGCAATAATTAGGAATATTAAAAATGCGAGGGGGCTGAGAGGGTGGCGCTAATACGACGATAATAATCGATTTTAATTGGAATTATATGGCAATAATTAAAGATAATGAATGAATTGTGACATTAACCAACGACCAACGTGGAACGTGCGCCATATATAACGAATCGCGAGGAAAAAAGCGAATTTGCAAACGTTTTGAATACGTTTTATGCGATTTTACGCGCTTGTGTGTGTACGCATATACGTTAGAACGTGCATTGTATATCGTCGTGGTGGTAGTAATACAGATGTGCTTATTTAGGGAGTAATTTTAATCAGCGTAACATTTTGTAAATAAATTAAAATGTCACAATACAATAATTGGAATTCCTATGCGCTCTGGCGCATCGAAACAACAACGGTAACAGCAACAACAACAACGAAGAGAGCCATCGTGCCACGTACTACTCTGCAACAATGAATGCGGCACTACTACTAGCACCGTGGCCCTACAGCAAGAGCCAGCAATAGCAGCAATAATGGCAACGGCATATAGCAATGTGTATCCGATATCTACATCATCATGGTTATACAATGACTACTATTCAAGCTGTCTATTCGAATGTAAAATATAATTTTCGTTTATATTCGCACGTTGAATAGGGGAAGAGGTGCAAAAAATAACAATAATGAATAAATATATTGTAAAAATGATAATAATAATAATGGTGGATGCCCCTGCACAATAATATTTAAATTATATTACATTTTATGGAAACCAGTTAATAGGATATTTTGTAACGATAATAATTATTCGGTTGGAAAAATGGACGAAACAAAATGTTAATAAAACCGTACAGGGCAAATTATTTCAAGTCATCATTTACACTAAAACGAAATTGGTATGTTCTATAAGAAGATTTGTTTTAGCATGCTTATGAACCCTCTGTGTCTTATTTATCCAAAAAGGAACCATTTCTAATCGCCCTGTATAACATTGCAGAAAGCAGATTATTATTATTACTGTTACCATAAGCTAGATTTTTATGGAAGTCACGACAAGAAAATAAAAAGAAGAGAAGTAAAAGTGAAACTTGGTGACTTGGAAGGAACAAAAAAAGGAAGGATTTTTTTCGTTTTATAGCCCAAACGGACTCTTTCTCCTTTCCCTCTGCGTATCTATATAAAAATAGGTACATATAATAATAAAAAAATACAGAGAAAATGTGCGATAAAAAATCGGAAGTACGAGAGAAAAAAAAATATATGAAATGGGAGAATGGAAAATTTTTATATATAGATCACTGTTACGACAATTTCGAATGGAAACAATCCTTCCCGCTTTTTTTCTGCAAGCTTTCGCAAGTTCCTCGTTGTTGCGATAAACAAAAAGGAAAATCATAATAATAAACCATCAAGAATATCATTTAAATTTTGATCGTGTTGTGGGATAAGAGGAGGAAGATGTTGATGACAAAGAAGAAGAAAACGGTTGATGATGAAGAGGAAGAAGATGATGATGATGGTTGAAAAATTCTAAAGTATAGCATTGGGTGTTATGAAAGGACGGAGAAGTAGGGAAAAAAATGAAGGAAAACCGAAACATTTTCCTGTAAACTTTATAAAAACGCGAGAGAATCTGCTTAAAGGAGTAGAAAAAAAGAAAATTTACTCTGCTACTTTACGAAAAGTCTTTCCATTAACCTTATGGAGTTTGGTAAATTCTATCGGAAGGGGGTACGTGTATATTAGTCAGACATGCCTTTAAGATGGTTCGTTTCCTACTGAATATAAATGCGTGCTTCCTTTTTCCTTTGCCATTTTTTTGAGAGACTTTTTCTTCTCGAACTTCACTGTAACATTTCTCTTGAAACGAGTATGTAGTTGAAATTGATGACCAATGATGATATTTCCTTTGGAATGTTTCCCATAAAATGCTGCAAGCATAATGTGCTTCAAGGGAGAAAGAATTGAATCGGTACGTGCATGTGTCGTGACCTAATTTTCATTTTAATTTAAAACGTACCTCTCGCAGCTATGCGAAATGATAATGGACTGTAAATAAACATTTTACAAGAATTGCCATCGTAAGTAAAATAGTAAGAGGATGACAATCACATCTCACTGTTCCCATTCCCAAATCTTTTTCCTTGCTCGATTGTATTCCTTTTGCGTATTCTTCGCCGTCTTCTTCTTCGTTTTGGTATAATTTCCAATTTTACTAAACATAAAAAGCTGGCGCTTGAAAACGGTTATCAGTAAAAATGTGACGTGTTTGGTGAAATGTTATTAAATAGACTCCCGTCGTTCGCCTTGATGTTATCCCCTTTTGCGAATAAAGAGAGAGCGCGAGAGTGCCGGAGAACGAGATGGAGAGAGAAAGAATTTGGTAACATCTGGATACAGTGCCGTGATAAGAAACAACTCAACAGAAATGTGTCAGAAAAATCGTTATTCAATTCATATTTTTCATAAAATAATAATAATAATCATAAAAAACAGGGCGACAAGAAGAAGAAGAAGACGAAAAAGAAGAGGAACAACAACAAAATAAACAAATCAGTTTCTTATTTTGTTCGCATTATGTACACTGAAAACTTTCTATTGGAATGATGTTGTTGTTGTTACTGGCGGTAACACCTCCTTCTAGTGCTGGGTAGACAAGTAGGTATTGGCAAAAATTGATGAATTCCATTTGATTATTTCTTTCAATCTCCATTTTCGTCGGTTTCTTTTTTGCCTACCTCTCGGTCTACTCGAGAATAACACTTTTTCCTCCTCGTCAAAAACTAATATCTTTCTATCTGGAATAGATTGATGTATGCACGAAGAAGAAATGGATAAAATGTTAATGTAATAACATGCTGAGATGATTAATTACGTACGTATAAAAGTGCGCAAATAATAAATGATAAAACTTAAGAATTCCACTAAAGAGAACAAATAAAATTTCATTTAATAACGATGAAAGAAACGCGATCGGAAGAAGGGAGATGGTAGGGATCGAAAGATAAAGAGAGGACGAAGATGGAAAAAGGAGGAACAGGAATAAACGTAAAGAAGGAGAGAGGAAACGTTGAAGCCAGATCAGCAAAATTGCAGCCTTCTCCTTTTACCTCTTCTTACTATATATTTATTGTATATTGAAGAATAACGAAACTTTAAAGGACTTTCTGCATGAGTAGGAAATCGAAGCGATTGCAAGAACAAGTGAAATGCATGAACCAATAAATAAATCGTATGTGTTCCTTAAAGGTTTACATCCTTTATACTCTTAAACGTCTTCCTTTTGTATTATTACTACATCATCGTCATTATTATTCCTCTTCAATATTTAATAATGGTTATGAGATAAATCATCGAAAGAAGCAGTGCTTTTACACCATCATCGCTGATGCTTTCCTTTTTCCCTCACCTCGATCTTTTCTTTAACCGATTGATTCCCGATTACGTATACTTACTTATAAAAGAAAAAGATTTTCTTTTATTCTTAACAATTTCTCTTTGTTCAAATAAATTTCCTGCCGACACACGCGTCATTATCGATTGATTTGGTTTGATGACCTTCTTCATTTACTTCAATTAAACCCCATTAATTTTATTAGTCACAAATCTTTTAGTTTGTACGCTATCATTATCACTAATGTTCTTGTATTCCTTCCTGGATTTTTTTTATTTCTAAGGGAAATTCTATACGACAAATAAATGTACGTACTTGTTTTAATAAAACAGTTAATTGCTTTGAAGTTGTTCTTACTGCTCCCGTACAATGTTAATATTTAAAGAGAATAATGGCGTTTTGAATTAAAAATTAATGTTCGTGTACTTCTTTAACCATCAGTATATCTTATAATTAATAATTTAAAAAGAAATTTGTTCTGTGCCTGCGTAGGAGGTTTGTGGGCAGAAAATTTTATTAAAAATATATAAAAGGACTTGCTTCATAATCAGGATTATTTCTTTCATTTAACTTATTTTAGATTTATTTTGAAGCAAATTATTTATTACACAATAATACCATTGATGCATTTGGTCAAAATTCGAATTGTCATTTGCAGAAATTGAGATCGACTTCTAATAGAAAATTCGCGTTTTAAAGTTTCAGATTTTTTCCCGACGCCCTCGCGTTTCTGCCCTCCCACATTCCACTTCTTATTCGCATAAAAAAGACGTTGCGTTTATTCATTTCGTTATGGTTTTAGAGTATTCCGCTTTTTTGCTTTGGGTAACGTAGGTATAAATATGTGATGGTTATTGTATTATTCAAGATTTCAAGGATATAATCTCCTTCTCTGTTCTTTACCATAACGAATGTTAGAATGGCGAAAAAGAAGATAGTGTGGCAGAAAGAAAAAAGAAGAGCGGAAAAAGAAGGGAGGAAAAGAATAAGAGACGGGGAAATCAAAGCACTTCACATAACATCTAAATGTCAATATAGCTTCACAATACGTAAGAGAATACCCAAGGGGAGAAATGTCAGATAGCCGAAAGCAGAAAATGTCGAGCCATTTTGCAATTTCAGGGCCTCTCCAGAACGTAGATTTACCGCATCAAATACCGTCGATGCGCTTCGTTGTTCCAACGCAACAACTCAACAATCGACGACGACGACGAGGAAAGAAAGAAAATATTACGACGAAAAAGAAATGTAGTAGAAATACCAACATAATAATAATAACAGTAATAATAGAGTTGATGATCGTCGCTTTTTTGCCAAAATTTCCAACTGGCCCATTAACATTTAACAATCCAATTAGAAGATACCGTCACCTCTTCATATAACAATCGGGAATAAAGGGGACTCTCCTTTCAACGTCTTACCATTTTCTTCGTTCAATTTAGTTTTCGCCGGTGCTTTCTAAAACTACGAAACGACCCTAACATTGAATATTGATTATTTCCTACCTACATAATACAGTTTTCTTCATACCATTTCTCATTTACTAAATGGAATCACGCCTAAAAAGAAAGAGAAATGAAAGCAATTTCGATGAAATGGAAATTATTCTTTTTCGGTTACGGTATGATAAATTCAATAAATAAACGAAAAAAGAAACTACTTACTTAACTTATTTATTATTAAACGATTATTTATTTTATACGCCTCTCATTTTCACGTCGGATTGACGTTTAATAAGCACCCTTTCAGCATGTCGAATATGCTAATAGATAATTTATGAAAGGGCTGAAGTTGGGGGGAATTGTAATCCTGTTACCTTAATTACGTTATTATAATTTAACGTTTTTCATGTATTCGATTAAACTGAATATTGTTCAAGTATTTGGCTACAATGACCAACGGTTTCCGTTGGATTCACGTCGATGAATTGAATTTTTCATATCGATTCGTTTTCTTTTGCAGATGAGTTGGTAAGAGAGTCTCTAAAACGGCCATTCATCATCAATAGATATATGATAACGTGAAAACTTTCTATTATTACTTTGAAGAAATTTACATACTGTAACAGTGTTCATTTTCGAAATGATTTAGTTCACTCCAAGTATGATTTAGAGGTGGTGTAAGTGAGGAGCTAAAAGGAATTGGGAAAAATATTGTGGAGTGGTTCGCTAAATGTTTGTCAATAATTTAATTTAAACGATTAAGCTTATGAATAAATTTTAGTATTATCGCTTGCGGTATGCGAATATTTAATTGTTGAGAAATAATGAAGAGAGATTAATAATTACGTTTACGATCAACATCCAAACTGAATTTTATTTAAATATTTAATGCAACGAATTAGAGATTCCCACTAATTTTTTTTTACTGCAATAATTAATTGTCGCTTAATTGTATAAATTATTTCGTTCACTGCTATTACCGTTACATTCATATTATATTTTTTCGTTTAATAATAATTTTCATAACGTTTAAATGCAGATAGAAAAAAGCGCCGTTGATGATAATGAAAAAGAAATTGATTAACATGGAGACCAAAGCTAAATTAATTTTTCATCTTACTTTGTTTTGAAACACGAAAAAAAAAATGTATGACAAATTGAAAACTAAATTGTGAAAATTCGCTTTCTATATAGGACGTACTTAATTGGATATTTTCATTTTAATTTCCGCAGAGCAAACTTGTCGCAAGTCACGTTTCTTCGAGTGGTTGATTAATTTCGACGAATAAAATTCTGTATTGTTACGTTGTTGAAATAATTCAATTATTTTAAATACGTTGATATTTAATTTTTTCCCTTACAGCCGTTTCCATTCCTTTTCCATTTAAAATCTCTCCTTCGTTCGTTCGTCCCTTTCCATCGCCATTCTCTATCATCTATCTAAAGCCATAGTCTTTATTACAAATAAAGATAAAATGGGATTTTATTGTGCAGTAGCACATTAAAAAAGGAAAAAAAAGGGAAAGGAAGCGGAACCAGAGCGAGAGAAAGCGAGAAAAAAAAAAGGTAAAGGATGAAAGTGGCGCTGGAGGAAAGAATAAGGATTTACATTTTATTATTGCTTTTAATTCGAGGAGATTATTCGTTTTAATTGTAAGTTGTTAGATTTGTAGCGGATAATAAAAAGAAAAATAAAGGCGACGAGGAAAAGTAAGGGAGCAAGGGATCGGGCGAAAAGAGGGCGAAATAAATGAAATACCCGACCATACATATAAAACATTAGAAGGAACTACTATTACTACACTACTGTATGGGCCTAGCCATCGCGTTTCCAATACGCCACTGTTCGAAGAAGAATCGATAGAAATTTATTTCAAGATGTGACAATAAAACACAATTCCGCTGCGTGACCGAATTAATTGAAAATGTTGTGTTTTATAGCTAACATTTTATGTCCGCGTTTGGGTCACATAGTAAATTGCCCTAAAAATTAATTATTTTTTTTTCCGTTTCCTTCGTTCTCTACTTTTTTTTAGTTGATAAATTACGCGCTTTTTCCGTTAAAGCGACGCCCGCCACATCCTGATTCTTCGTTTCCCCTTTTCTTTTTTTGCTTTTTACTTCTTTATAGTTAGTCCACCTAAAAGTTATTAATAGCTGTTGGTTTCCTTTCTCATCATACCCATTATCTGAATATGGCTGTTAACATTATCTATTGTCATTCGAAATATTTATCTCAATCACGTTACGTTTCGAGACGTTATCAATGGCAATGTTGACGAAAAAGAAAAATCTTCATTTTCCTTTTTGATTTCCTGACGTAATCCATTTGGAATAGATTAGAGGACGATTGGAAAAAAGGAGAGGGAAAAAGAGTTATTATGAAATTAAATTTGCTACGCTCCAGACCATTAGTCATTCCAATTTGGGGACTTTTATTTTGCTTTCGTCGGAGTTATTAATATCAATTACAGGGTTTCCTTCCGTTTCCTTCTATATTTCTTCGAGTAATTAATATTTTCCAATCCCACATACACGTATACGTGTGTGTGTGTGTGTGACGGACAACGGAAAATTTTCTTTGCGAGTAATAACGGCATCGCACATAGATGGCGCTATGGATTCTAACTGCGCGAAAGAAAACTTTGTACTGAACTTGCATCGACAATTTAAGAAATATATTTTTCTCTTGCAAATTTTCTGTGAATTGTTTTAACTCAAATCATGAGATTCGCTTAGGGAGGAAAGCAATAAACCTAATTTCCCCTTTGTCCATTAACTTCCTTTGTCCTTTGAGCGTGTCCCGTTTTCAAATAAACCCCAAGTATTTGAATAAAGGCAGATATAAGAAAAAAGGAGTGTTATTCTCAAAATAGAGTTCGTTTCTATTTCTCCTCGCTTTTTAAATAAATATAATTGGAAAAACGTTTATATTCAATTCAATTATCTTCATTTCATAGTGATGATAATAGGTCGTTGCATTCTAATAGCTGTTGGAATAGTGAAAGAAGACGAGCCAGGGAGGGATGTAAAACAGAGAGAGAGAGAGAGAGAGAGAGAGAGAGAGGAGGGATGAAGTGGAAGTTGATTGTCTTAAGGAAAAGTGGGTCTCGACTCTTCTAAATTATATGCTTTAATATAATTTCCAAGTGTAATAATGGAGAAATAGAATACATTATAATACCATCCCCCCTGATAGATTCAGAGATCCGTCTGACATTTTGCTGTCATCTAAGGCGGCTTTCCGCTCCCTGACAACGTTAAAATATTCTCGCCACCCTTCACGCTCTCTCTCCTTCGCCAACGTTTATTATATTCCTTTGTACCTACGACTTATTTCCACTACATTTACATCGCGATTAAATTAATAAAATATTGTGCCCAAAGAAGAAAAAAGAAGTAAAGGGAGACCATGAATTATTTTCCTATTTATAAAGGAGAATATTCCGACGACGAAGAGGCCCGTTTCTCCATAGGAATTTAATCGACGATGAAGAATGTTACGTTTAACGTGAAAAACTGACGAGATTTAATGATGATTTTGAAGTTAATTTAAAAGATTTTTCATTTCGTTGGCGAGCTTCCTCCTCTTTTCGCCTTCGGTTCGTTATCCCAGGTTAAAAGGCCGCGATTCTACTGGATATAATTTTTCTTTGGGCGGAAATAATAATAAAAAGAAACATAATGCATATAAAATGAAAGAGGAGAGATAAAACGAAACTGGGGTAACAAAAAGAAGGGGCAAACTGCAGGATCAAGAGCTTTCAAAAGTGAATGTTGGATGAAAGTTGTGTCCGTATATGTTAACATCACGAAAGTATTACCGTCGTTTGACACCGATGATGTACGGCCTTACCATGTAATAACATCACGTAAACTATAAGACAAGCCTTTAGAAGAAAATCGACAAACATATTGCTTGTTCTCATTTTTTTTTCTCTCTCTCTCACTTTTCTTTTGGTTTAAGAAATGATACTAGCAAAAGAACAAGAGGAGGTAGGAGCTTATATTTCTCATTCCCATGATGATCCACACTATTATTATGATTATTTTTTAGTTGTTTGTTTGTCGGCTGCTTTTTATATTGGTTACATTATTTGACAATGTCTGCTGCTTTAATCTTATTTTAATTTCATATTTATTGAATTCTTCTGCATTATATGCAGTCGTAAAGGTTTTGCTAAAGTTTCGCATCATTTTTGCGAATTCTTTTTGGTTGGTATTTCTGTTAGAAAATATAAGTGACAACAGAACAAATAAATCAAGGAAAGGACGTAAAAAGTAGGTCGTTTGTTTGTGCGGAGACGGAAAACTTTCATGAATCTCCGCTCACCTTGTCATAATAGCGTCTTCTGTTGGATACCTTAACGCTTATGTGTGTTTAAGTCAGCCTCCCCTCTGTCGACCCAAAACCATTTTCTTCTTCTTGTACGTTAGCCAGTAATTTTATTCTTCTCCTTTTCCCTCTCATCTTTTTGTTTTCCTACTTTAATTTATTTCTTATTACCGTTTCTATTCTCCCTCCTTAAGTTTATTTTTTCCATTTCTTTCTACCTCGTTGTTGTTATTGTTGTTACCAAAGTAGGAAATTCTGTTAGCTCAGGTCCTCTCTTTTAATAAAACTTTTTCTTTACACTACATTTGTTCCGAGATTTGCAACTTGCATTCGATGTACATTAGAAAAATATAAATTTGCAATCGATTTCTTACGACTATTCCTCGTTTTTTATCTTTTCATCAATATAATAGTTTGAAATCATTAAAGTTTTCAAAAGACTTTCTCAAAGACGTCCACTGGAATAAGGAAAAATAAGTAGAAATGGAGGTTTGGAAAAATAATAATACTCGTCTGCTTTCTTATTTTCGTTTTGTTACCATTTTCTTTAAAGTAGCAGAATAAACATGAAAAATGATTATACTCAGTAACTCTTAACTGCATTTTACTCTTATTATTATTTAGAATAATAAATTCCCTTTTTATAAATTCACCTATTAAATTTATAAACATCGGATAGCGGCAAAAGAGAAGGAATTGTATATAAAACGGTAGAGCAATAAAGTAAAATACAATTACATTTCACGTTCACCTTATATTTCACTTCTTTCTATTTTTCGCTCATTCTCTACCGTTTACCTTCTTTCACTTCTTTTTTCTCACGTTTAATCCTCACTTTTTCATTTTCCCATAATTTTCCGTTTAAGTGAGAGCGAGTAGAAATAGGAAGAAAGAATAAGGAAAAATAATACGTGCATCTTCCTTGTCTTGCCGTTTTGGAGGGATAGGTCGAAACTCCAAACCCCGAAATTATTATACGACTTGACCGCGTGTAGATGACGTTATAGTATTTATCACCATTTTCTGTGGCTATAATTCCAAACCACTCCTACTACCATTATTATCATTATTATAAGCTCGCTCGAAATATTATATACACTTTTATAAGCTCCGCGTTATCGCAAAAGCTTTCTATATGAGTCAACTCGAGCTTTTAATGTATGCAATGTAATGGTGGTGTCGGAATAATTTAACGTTCTTAGATAAGGATTTTATGACGATACGAAATAACAACCATTTTCTATGAAAACTCTAAATTAAAATCTATAATATTATATATCTATCATTATTATTACACAACAATCTACTTAAATACTATGTACGTATGTGCAGTTTTTCTACGCTGCTTATTTAGCACTTTTTTATACAATGTTTGGCATTAATCAATTCTAATTTTGGTTCTCGCTTTTTTATGAACATTCCTTTAATTATATAATATAAAAGATATATGGATAGTTATAAAACTTTATTATGATCCAATTATGCAAATTTTATAAAAAAAATATGGGCGAGAATTAACTGATTTATGTATTTATTATAGAAAGGATAGGCCTTCGTTTCCTTAATAAATATGATAATAAAATGAGCATAATAGATTGTGCGATAATAAAAGTATGAAATTAATTACATTACTGCCGAAGATGAGCGTCAAGTGTCAACAGTACCGCATTTACAAAATACATTGTTTAAATTATTACAAAGGGAGTTTTAATGCCAAACCCCGGCGCATCCACCAAATATGATTTATTCTCAATTTGTAAATATCGTATTTACTTTATCGAATTTAATTGCACATCTCGCGTATATATGCAAAAAAATAACTTAAAAAACTTATGTCAGCTTCTTTCCTTAATTCCCATCAACAAGAGTGATATTTTTGCGTTTTTGCAAACGCAGTTTTGAAGTAGTAAAAATATATAAAACGACGTTATGAGTCATCCAATCGTTCATATTTTTGGTTATTATACCTTATAGATTAAAATTAAATTGTAGCAAATATTTTTTGAAAAGAAATGTATATGAAGGAGATTATAATAAATAAATATATTTTTAGTATAAAATCTTGTACTAACTGTGAGAGACGACAAACTGAAAAATATTTAATCTTAAAATCCTTATTAGGAAATTTTCTCCATCTTCTAAGCCCCCTTGTTTTTCACATTTTTCAGCTGAAAATCTTATCCAATGTAGTTAATACTTACATCCAACGGTTTTAAACTTCGTTTTATTCAAATACGAAATTCAATTCTTTCAATGGGACATTAAATCATATTAATATCAAAATAAATAATTAAATATTTTGCGAAATTAAAGAATTCGCTTCTGTTATTATTATACGAAGCCATTTTCTGCTGCTGTTTATCAGAATTATAATCTAAAACCGGACGTAAATTGTTCAAGAAGAGGAAATTTTAATTTCACGGCTTTCCCTGCTAAGTGGGTAAAAATATAAATTTAGTAAAAAAAAAAAGAAAAAGTGAGCAAGAAAAGAAAAAAATACGTGAACTCCTTATTTAAAAATTTACGACCACTTTATCTCTGAAAATCAGGAAATTAAATATATAACTTTTCATGGAAGAGAACGAGGAAATGGCACGAAGAAGTAACATAGTGGTAAGTGTAAGAGGAACCGAGAGAAAAATTGAAGAAAATTAAAATTGAGGAAGAGCGAGTGAAAGTGGAGGAACATCTCATTAGGGGACGAGATTAATTCAATTTCTGTGCATTTTTTTATTTCTCAACTCTTCTTCTTTATTGTGTTCCTCCTTTTTTGTGTTGCTTCTCATATCATTTGTACAAGATACAATTTCCCTTTAACTGCATATTATCTTATTTTTTGTTACCTTAACAATTGTTTTAAGTTTGAAAAGATACTCAGAACTCTTCCATTAGATCTAAATCAACATGTATTTGTTCGAGTTTTTGCTATTGCCTGTAAACTCTGAACTTGTTTCGGTTTGAATTGAACGAAATTTAATCTTTATCATTTTTGCATTTTCTCTCATCGTCTTGTTACTATTATTATTTTACCGGTTTAGCAATTTGCCGAATGATAACGAGATTGAAAAGAATTTGTGCTGGCGGATTGTACGAGAAACTGCTGATTCGAATTAATAAATCAACTACCTTACTCCTTTTAGAGTTTTCTACTTATCCTGTTTCCCCTTTTTTTAAGTGTGATTTATATTTATTCTCCCCAAAAAAATAGAGGGAGAACAGGATGAAGTACGCAGAAAAAAATGTCGACAGCTTTAGATGATTATATTATATAATTGTCGCATGAAAGTATAATAACGATATAAACAATCATAAAAAATAACTGTGGGATTTATCAAACAGTACAGTATAAAACTCGTTTTTTGTTATTATAATATGGAAAAAGTCTACTCTTTTCAAAATCTAATTAAAATTGAGTGTTTATGCTTGTAACAAAATATTTGATGCCTACCTACACTTCCTACCTCTTTTCACCTCTCGCCGTCGTTTCGCTCTACCTATACATAAATATATAATTTGCTTTTTTTTTCGTACGCTCAAAGCTGAAAGTTAAATATTCATTCATTTATTTATATAATTTTTTTGCAGCTTCCCTTAACGTTACCATTTTTTCTCTGCAAACGTATAATGGAACTTTTAAATAGGATTTAATGTCCCGAAACATTAAATAAGTCTAATGTCGAAAAAATAAAATAAACGAAAATGAGAAAGAAGGACGTTTATTTTTTCAAACCTGAATAATAATAGTAAGAAGAAGGAAGAGGAGGAGGAGGAGAAGAAGAAGACTAAAGTGAGGTGGGAGCGGAATTATTTTATAAAAGTGCATTTGTGCACGAAAATTCCTTTTAATAACATAACATTAAAAGTTCAGCGGAGTTTGTTCAAAAAGAGTTAAGCTCTACTAATTGCATGAATTAAAGGCAACTTACATTCATTGTAATTCTTTGTGACTTGCAAAAGGACGCGTCCGGGATTTCTCTCTTTCTCTCCACTTGTAGACTATATACATGTTATGAAGAAAGTACTAATAATATAAAAAAAGAAGACTAAAGAATTAATTTATTGTCCTATATATAATTCTAATGGAGAATCGTGCATGCACATTACTGCGACTTCTATTCTTTTGCCATTCTTCTGTCTCGCCATAACTTTTGTTACTTTCTGTCCTCTCTCTCTCTTTCTCTACTTTTTTATTATTTTCCCTAAATTACCACTCGCTTCATTTATAACTTCTTAACTATTTTATCCCTATCTCGCTTTTGTAAATGTAGAAACTTATTGCTCAATAAAAATGGTGTGAATGCATCTTAACTTATTCACTCGCGTTGATATATGTATATAGAGGTCCACAATAAGTATGGTAAAGTAGTTATATTCTGATGCATTATGCACTCTGCAAAATAAGTTATGATTTCGCGAAAATGGGTAATTTAAAATTACAATTTTATACGAAATGAGAAATCTTTTAAGCGGGAAATGTTGCATAATAAATAGTGAAATTTGAACCAATTTCCATTCAGTTCCAACTTCATTGCGTCTGAAAGAAATTTATCGTCTCTTAATGGATTTAATTAATAATTACACGATTATTCTTAACAATTCGAGATAAGAATGGGACTATTTAAATAGAGACGGAATAATAATCTTGAAGTGAAGTGAGACTGAAATCAAATAATTGAATAGAATGTTTCCTCTATTTTTTATTATTATTTTGCTTCTAGGGAAAATCGCGATTTTCCACCAATTTAATATTCATCCATTCAATTCTCGCCAGTTCCCCAGCTTTAATGAAAAATACATACTAAGTAAGTGAGTAATGTCTCTCGCTAGGAAATAAGACTTGCATTAATTCTTAGACTGCTCTAGAGGATTTCGAACAATTTAAGTGCACAGGATGAACAAATATAAATTACATTAAAAACTATTTTTATGGTTTGTTCAATTCTATTATTTCATTAATTCTAATCCCATGCCTTTATCAAATGACGCTAATTTATTTGCTTATATGACGGATGCATTAAAAGAAGCAAGAAGGTGGCAGAGAAGACGAAGTACAAAGGGGGCCTGTGGGGATGGGACCGCGCATTTATGAATAGGGGCGACTAATTATAATTTTAAACAAAGGTCGTATCCGTGTGCACTCATCCTGGTTTAAATATATATACATATTATACTTGGTAGCTCTATAAATTACACGGTTTACCACATAAGATGGAAATTTTAATTCAAATTAAACATGGCACTTTATACTAATGCCATTATTTCTGTTGCCATTTATTACCTGACATTGAAATTTTTCAGCGGCAATAAAGGGCAATTGTCCGTGTGTGTGTGTGTGTGTGTGCGTGTATGTTTTTCTAGAATCTCTTTAGCAACACGTTGGCAAAAAGTGCCATCCAGGATTTTATGGAGTTTTTGATTTGTGGAGTGTTTTTGTTCAAATTCCAAAATTTTCGAAATAAAATTTTCGCGTATCACAACATCCTGCTGAAAATACGGATTGTTTAAATTTGTATTATAAACAAAATTTGCATTTAGGAAAATGAAAATCAGCGTTATAAAAAATGAAGCAAAAAAAAGAATGTAGATGAGAAAGCTGTCTTTTAAGTGCTGGAGGGTCTAGGGCGACGTTTCCTCTCTTTTTGTCCTTCTTCCTTATTGCTCCTGTTGGTATATTCGCCCATCCGACGTCTATATAATTTTCTCCCCTTTCTTCTTGTACTTGACAACTGCAAGCTTGAAGAGTTGCTGAGACTGCCTCTTCAACTATACTGTACTTGTAAAGCGGATTTCGTTCCCCTTTTGTCTGAACATGCTCGCCTTTATTATTTGTCTACTACCACTGTTGTCGAAGATGGATATCTCTCTCTCATTGAATCTTAAATTATTAGCGGTCTTCTGAAATTCATTAGCATATTTAAATAACCTTAATATAATAGTTCATTAATACCGAGACGACGGAAAGAATATTTTTTTACTAATTAGACGGCGGCGTCTTATTATGTAGAAATGTGAATTTCTCTTTCATTTTTTTCCAACGTCTTCCTCTGCAAGTTTTTCTTTCGTTTCGAGTCTTTTGTTTAATAAGTAATCCAAGTTTCTTCACTCGAGTGAAGACGGTCGGATGTGCATGCACTTTTAAAGTAATTATTTGAGAAGAAAAGAAGGAAGATATTTTCTGCTGAACCGAATGAGGACGACTTAATTTAATTTGAATCCTTTTTTCTTTTCGCTTCTTTTACTTCCTCTCTCATTTCTTCGTCGTTTTTCCTTTGGGGTGGAACAGAACGAAATTCCGAGTCAATACCAATTAGTCGAATGGCATAATGCATTTTCGTTCGAAACGTTTAAATGTGTGATCTGGGTCGCGTTCGAACTTTAATGCTGAATGGACATAATTTCCTACAGTATCTCTCGACCACATAGCAACCGATTCCGGGGGGGTAGCTTTTACTAAGTTTCACTGACAACCCGCTTGTGCCTTGTTAAGCAAAATATTTCACAATTCAATGGACATTAAGATAAATTAATACCATTAGTATAACTATTATCTGGCCGTTTATATTTAACTACTCCTCGCAACTACCATCACATACGTATGTGCTGATACGCTTCGTGTATTTAAATTTCCTACATCATTCTGTGCAGTAGAAGAGAAACGGAACGATACACGTGCACACATGTTTAGTTGGAATAAGTTATTATTAACATTAAACAATATGGGGCCTAAGAATAATAATCGCCTCGTAAAATTTACTCCTAGTTTTCGCTCTTGTTTTTTCCCTCTCGTCTAGCGAAGAAAACGTCTTGCAATAAAATTCGCAATATTAACTTTAATAATTAACCGAATAAAGTACGTTATGATTCTATCAAGATTTTCGCTTGTTAACGAATATCTCGAGTGCCATAAACTTGAACTTTAAAGTACTAAAACTCGATAAAATTGTCCATAAAACTCACGACGGTTTTTCTTTATTTAAAATACTTTGTATTTCGTAGCAAAATTTCTTTAACATCCATCCGGCCGTCCTTTCTTATTCGCGCAACGACCCTTTAGCCAATGTGTCGCGAAAAATGGCACACGTGTAGCGAATTGCATTTTATTAACTCTATACACACCCAAAATTTATAACAACGATAGTAATCCTTATTTATTCCCTCTAATTCTTAACGAAGAGACGCTTTATAAACAAAGCGAAAGAGTTAAAACGTCGAAAACAACCGAAATGCATTTATGCCGTCAGCCGCAACAGCAAGCTAATGTTTTCATTTAGATTTGACTTTATTTTTATCGTCCGAAGGGTCTGCTGTTTTTAATATGCATATGCATGTAGAAGACCACTTCTTGTTTTGCTTTTCGTCATGTTTTTTCCATTTTATTCCTCGCTTAAAAAGTGGAAGCATATTGGGGATGTACACCCCCTCGTTTCGTCTCTAACGCTATCTCGTACGCTCACACATTTATAGGGGTTGCAGCATTACGGAGAACAAAACTGACGTTCAGCTCCGAGATAAATAATGCGGCCGGCGGTCGTGGCAATTTATTCGCGTTAACATGCGGTAATCTGCACTTCCGGCCGACTTCATCCTCTCTCTGTCTCTCTTTCGAATCGCTCTTCGAGAACGCCATTAAAAGTGGACGATGATGATGATGATAGGCAAGTCGCGGTTAAGGGCAACAAAGAAGTGTTAATGAAGCGAGAGGCAATCATAAAACTGAACAGTTTCGTGTTATTATAGTAGGAGCAAGTTTTGTTTGGTATTAACCTCAAATCCGGAATGGAAAGGTGAAATAATTGTTGGCGTCCTGTAGAAATGCTACGAACGATTTGTTGTTAATTTGTCAAAAGATTTGATTGCTCATTATTTGAATTCGTATTAATTGTTTGTGATTATGTATGTTAATACAATATCATAACACTAAATGCTGATATATTAATGATAAATAATTAGGGTATTAGGCACTGATGAACGCAATCAATTTTGAACGATTCCTGTTTATTATCCCAACTTTTGCATGTTGCGAATTAATTATAATAATTAATTTGATTCATTTAGTTGTGCACTTCATTTAGAAAATTATTTGTATCTTTTCGTCAATTTTATTAATCCTTTAATATTAGGTCGGTGCATAACCCGCCGTTTTTGAAAGCTATTTTTTGGGCAGTTCGCAGCAGGTAAAATTATCGTGAAGGCCATTAACTTTTTAATAAAAGTCCAAATTATCATCCATTTCAATTTGCTTGCTGAATGGCCAATTCCACGCTTGCAAAAGTGTTGAGACGCGTTAATGTTAGTGCGCTCGCCTTTTTTATATTGTTCGAAGGAGCACCACAATAAATTGTGGAATTAAAACACTGATTTCCTTTAACTATCTATTGACCTTAACTACTTCTTAAAATGTTATTACAAAGTTGTTCGCGTGAATTTTCTCGGTGATGCTTTGGTTAACGTTGATGGTATATTTCTTTCGAGTGACAGTTTATTTCTCATCATGTAAATTTTCTTACTGCCTAACTAAAAAAATTAATAAACGATAATAAAATAATAAACATGAAATAAACGGTGGAGCGGACGCGACCAAAGAGGCTAAAAATTTGCAGCTATACATGCCCTTACATTAGTCACCAAGTATAAGGGCATGTATAGCTGCAAATTTTTAGCTCTTTTCTACACGTGGAATTGGCTATCTAGCAGGCAAATAGGAGGCTGCAAATGAAATGGATCATCATTTGGACCTTTACTAAAAAGTTAAGGTTGTTTACGACAATTTTTTCTGTTGCAAACGTCCTAAAAATTAGCTTTCAAAAAACGGCGGATAATTATGCACCGACCTAATATCATGCTTATACCGGGCGTATGAAAAAGAGGAATTCGTTCCCCTGCAAAGTACTACAATTAATTGATTTCTAAGCTAATAAAAAATGTAGCACGTATGCAATTAAAGTAAAATGTTAACAAAATTTTCCATTTAGCATGTTTGATAACGAAATATAAGTTTCGTTGCTTTGGTGTCCTATTAGGATTATCCTAAATATAGCTGTTCTTGCCCTTGCGTCCTTTCTACTCTTCATCCAATTTTAACTGTACAGTCAGATAAAAATAATCACTTCTATTCCCACCCATCTTCCATGGCAAAAAAGAGGCATTTTTGCGATTACAAACTGGAGTAATAATCGCTTATGAAAATATCAGGCGTTTAATATTAGCCGGCAGCAGTTAGCGCTGCAGTTTTTAACACGCTTCTCCCGACAGCCAGAGGTGTAGGTGTAATCGTTTATTATTATTATTGTCGAACGGATCTCTTTAAACGTTTATTCCCTGCTTCTATCGTTCGCTTTGTTTTCTCCCCCAAATTTTTTGTTTAATCGAAACCTGAGGGGAAGTAATTTTTTGATGCCATTTCGTATTATGTATTAATAGTCCGCAAAAAAAAAGGGGCGAATTGGACAGAATTTAACGAGGACTTTTTCGCTCTCTCTCTCCCACCGAATAAAGAAAATTCCAATCAATAAAAGAGTTGCTCTAGTTGTACGGGCGAAAGGGCTAAATACGTTACGGATTACCATACGATAAACGAATTTTTAACGTTAATCGGACAATCGTCGAAGTTACATTCACTTATTTTTCTTGTGAATTAGAAGTGTAAGAATGTTTTCACTTTTTCATCTGTTCGAAGCGTTGATGCTTTCCACTCCCACTCCCACTCCCACTCTCATCTCATTCATTCATTGTTTCTTCATCAATTTATTATATCTCATAAGATGCAGGACCGGAATAATATATGCGCAACACACTTTTACGCTTGGACGAAATTACTTATTAAAATTTTTGAATAGTAAGATTATGGAAGAAAGTAAGTGAAGTTGTTAGTATGACAAATAATTCGATGGACTAAAATTCGCGTCTGCGGTTTTCTAATTAAAATTGCATACGTGCGAGTGTCTGGAAGCTATTAAATTGGGCGGACGATAATAATAATGGAAACCTTCATTAAAACTGATAGAGAATAATATTAGAGCGTACAATAACTGGTGGACTACTACAATATGAATGTTTAATTTCAAATGGCAGCAGTGTTTTGTAACTAATTTACATTCGAAATGATATTTCATTTAATTTCGTTTCAGTTTTATGGCCCTTCCACACACCCACGCATTATTAACAATAGAACTAATCAAAATGTTTCTGTGCACGTCCAATGTGGCACCGGTGAACGTAAACGTACCTAAAGATTGAACGAACTGTTTTTTTTTAACGTGTCCGAATTAGTTAAAGGGAAATGTAGATGAGCAGAAAATTTGTGGCTCAAAAGACGTTATTTTGCCTCAATGATATGGTCTTTCCGAATTTATGTTGCAATTATAGGATCTTTGTGCAAATTGTCAAATACCATCCATTTTCAAGGACCGTCATTGTATTTTTATTTGGTATTCGAGATTGGTTTTAATAAGTAATAAATTGCATGCTTACCTGAATGGTTTCATATATCGGTACATTCCATTCCATATCTTTATCTCTGCTTCTCTCATATCTTCCTTTCAGTATTAAATATGTATATGCATACGTTCTGGAATGGATAGGTAATTGGATTCGCAAAAATTGGATACGGCTATTGCAGCAGCAGGTCTGCGGCGTCTGCACGAGACTGGAGATGTTACAAAAGCGTATGGGAAGATTCTTTTATTGGGCAATTCACGTTGTAGTATATGTATTGGTAGGGAATGGAAGGAAAATTCGAAAACGGATATGGAAATGTTCCTTTGGATGCACTGTTCCCACGAAATGCGGTGGTCTCGAAGAGGAAGAAATAAAACTCGATTAAGATTTTTTTTTTGAACAATGTCCATATTATATTTATCCCACATACACACGGCACGTTGTGAACCTTGTCTTATCATTTGTAATAATATATGTACATTGTAGAACGTGTAAGATATACATGAAACGTCCGGTCAAATTACCGGACGCATACACAGTAGCATTTTCATTTATTTATTTTTGTTATTCTTGGACAGTTTGAACTGTCTGGCTAAACAACATAATTCTTGTTATTATGTTACAAACTCTATCTGTACAATCATTCTAAAATTTTTGTTTTCGCTTTATTTTTTCATTTTCATTCAGTTTTTAATTTAATTAATTTTAATCTTATTATTTTTTTTCAGCAATATGCCTTTCCTTCATAATTTTTTTAAATTTTATTATCTTAGTGTAAAATTCTTGATCATTAAAGTTACTTACTTACAATAATTGTTTAAATTCAATAATAATATATTTATTTAAAAAGTCAAAAGCGTCCACAGAAGGAATTATGGTTATTGCTTTTTTATTGCAAGAAGCCTTTCGTTATTATTTTTTATTCATTTATTTAGTCCTTATTTTGGCTGTAAATACAACAATTTTTATTTATTATTATTTTCTTGTTAAAATCTCTTACGTAAACATTATGATTATTATTATTATTATAACTTCTGTATTTAACATTCAAAGAAGCGATCGTTTACGTTGTACATCTACAATTTACCAAAAGTCGAACACAATTACGAAAAACAAAAAAGAGTTCGCTCTCCATATCTTAAAAAAATTGCTTTTGTATTCGTATCACGTGCGAAAAAGACCTAAGCAAAAAATAGAGAAAATTTCGTTCAGTATACTACACCGTAAACGATTACAACTTTCGAATAATGTTGAACTGGTGGACCAGACAGGAAAGGGCTGCAACGCAAGGATCTCGTTTTGAATTCTTTTCTCAATAATTTTTTTTTCATTTTAAAATTGACGATAGGGGGGATTTTCAAAAATTTCTTTTAGGGGGTCCTAAGTAGGCTAAAAGGGGGTGGTTATTATTATTATTATCAATATTATTATGGTGGTAGTGGTAGAGGCGTAACGGATGCCTTTAAATACATGGTGGTGGCTCCTGACCACTTGCTACCTCTTATAAATTAAATATATTTATACTTTATTTATATATATATATTTATATATTAATTATTAAAGAGTATATTTTTTCATATTTTATTTATATATATATTATATAATTATTATTATATACAGCTTGTATACACTCAATTATATAACGTAATCCTAAAAAAGTACGTATGAAAAAGTAAAACGTAACAGAAGGGCGCGCGCTCGCTGGGGGCTTAAATGCGCGTCTTAATTATCATTTTTCTCACATCATCATCATTTTTCACATTTTCTTCTCCTTCTCATATTCGTTCGTTTATTAAGTATACAAAAGGGTCGATCGCGCGATCCTAAAATTAATACCGAAAAAACTATAAACGCACGCGATCTGAAAACTATGTTCTTTTATGCGCTCGCAATGATCAAAAATATTCTCTGAATTTTATCAATTCATTGCTATTTTCAATTAATTATCATTATTATTCCTTATTATTTTCAATAACGAACGCAATCGAGGAACGAAAAAGAAACAAGGGCTCGAAAACCTATCATAATAATCGTAATCATTTATAATGAATATAATTTTTTTTTTAAATTTTCATCATTTTTTTTTGGACAGCACGTATTCATTTTCAGTGTATATAGTAAGGCCCACGTAATACAGTTTGAATTATACAACTGAAAATTTCACAGTGTGAATCAATATTGTCGAGATATTATAATATTCCGTTAGTTAATTTTCTCATCTTAAATATTTAAAATTTTACTCATATACATCATAAAAAGGGACGCGATGGAAAGGGTCAGTAATTAATTCATTAACAATAGGCGACGAATTGCAAAGAATTAAAATTAAAAAAAAAAACAAACGAATTGATAATTAACTATACAGTAATCTAATGTTGCTCAACTATTTTCTGCTCAATAGATTTCCGAATTTCGCTAGTTCATCGATATTTCGCTTTATTTCGCTACGCCTGATGACGACGGCAGTTGTGTGGCCCGCGAGCGGCCGCTGATATGTCGTCGTCGGTGCGGGAAAACGCTTCGGCTCGCATTTACAAAAGCCGCCTTCCACCGCTCGCGGACTTAACGCAAGAAATTAAATTACCGAAAGGATAACGATGAAAAAATCAAATTGTAAACGGAATTAACGGGGATTGATACTTAGTATAGATTTATTATTATTAAGTTTAATTTATCAATTACTCTTTTTCGTTCGGGGTATTTAATTATTATGACCGTCGCCGTTAATTAATTTTCTGTCGTCGAAACCAAACGCTTCTTTGGTTGTGGTTTCATCAAATAGATCTCCGTTTCTTGCAATGTTTAGGGAGGCGACGGTTGGTCTTAATACGCTATTTTCTTATTATTATCAATACTTTTCTCTTAATTTAACTTCTCTGTTTGCTACTTGAAAAAAAGGACAAGATTAATCGTAGAATGTTACACGTTAGAAATAGAAAATCTAAAGAATAAAATCTATCAAGTGCCGTATCGATTTATGAAAAAATATAGTACAAACGTTTCTGCTTCCGAAATGCCAAACGTCCAACGCTAAGTAATAAAACGAGGAAGAGAGTCTCGGCGCTCGAAGATTTCGAAATGTTATTCATGTAGTCGGAAATGAAGCAGATTGAAATTGATCGCAATTAATGCCAATTAATCAAATTGTTTGTCTCTCCATTCTAATTGACTTAATTAATTTTATTTCATTTACTTTAAAAAACGTCCACGTCATCCTCTTCATCATTTATTCCTTTATCAACAATTTATAAAAAATATGCTCATTCATTACTTAATTTTATGGCTCCCGCTAAGCAATCTACTTGCACCGTTCCATCGAGAGAACGCCCGATCTCGTCTATTCTTAAATTCGATATTATACACGCAATCTCCTCGTCTAATCGTCCGTTTGCTTGTTGATCCTTCTAAAGTATAACATTCCATTCAATTAAAATTGATGCGGAGTTATTATTTGTTAATCGTTAAATTATTTTCTCGTCGATTTGGGCGCGGAATGAGTTTAATTCTTTCGACACGAGCGGACGTACGGACACACGCGGACTAACAAGCCGTTATTATTAATTTGCTTTTTTTTAATTAGAGGACTCCTAAGGTCAGCACGTTAATTGATGGATTTCTCAATAAAAAGAATTGTTTTTTTTTGCGTTAATTTTAATTTTTTTCTTAAAGCTTCGGCTGGTGTCATTAGCTAACTACAATATCCCTACCATTTAATGCACAGTAACACAGTTTTTGATATATCAAAATATATATAAATGAAAAAATTATTATTATTTCTCTCTCTTTTTGGATTTTTAACTACCTACAATTAATAACCGTATTGCTCTCGATTGACATTAAAATACTCGATTATTAAATTTCCTCCTCTTCGTCATCTTCCTTCTTCATAATTTATCGAAATTATAACAGCAGTCGCCGTATTGACATTAGTACATATTGACATGATTATTTTAACACCCTCTTAACCGTAGTTTTCGTTCGTTCGTTAATTTGTTACCCGGAGTTTATAAATTTCGTCTCCTAATTTTCTTTTGCTTCTAGAAAAGTTTTCCTGCTCCTTTTGGCCGTTCCAATTATTATATTTTGTTCTTGACAAACGACAGCAGCAACGCGTGTGTGTCTTCAATCCAAGTTTCATTTTGCCTATAATATGTAAATAAATATATGTATATATCGTATATTGAATAATATACCATCATCTATAAAATTGTCGTTGGATATCGTATAATATTTTAATAATATACGTGTGTGTGATATATTTATATCTATACTTTTTTAAAGACAAACATCCCTGAATGATCACCAATTATATATTTTTTTTTAAATTTAATATTTCGTCTTTATTCCATCAAAAACAAAAAACGGTGCGACCAAAAATTTGCCACCGATAAACGGGCGCTTCATGATGAAGGGGAGAGATTGAATCCTATAATTTAATAATATTTAAGATTATCGTTATTAATATATTAAGATATTTTATCATATGACATCGTACAATGAAAGTATCGGCGGTTTCACGGAAACGCGCGCGCGTTCTCGTCTTCTTTTTTAAATTCCTCATCTACCAGCTACAATTATTAATTAATTAATTTAAAAATTGTTTTAATAAATTAATTTACTCTTCAATTATTCCTCGTTCAAACTCCGTATCAATCGTTGCCACAATGCCGCTTTTTAACTATGTTTAATTTTCTCTTTCAGCGGCGCATACACTCATTCCATATCGCTATTTTGAATCACTTTTCCCTTTTCCCTCGTCTTTGTTAGTTTAATTAATTTAATATCGTGGTGTATTTTGTACTGAAGAGACAGAAGCAGTTTACTTACAATCAGTCGTCACGACGAATACAATATTGCTAATTTCCTTTACGATGTCGTCATGTGGGACAAAAACTAATTTAAGACAAAACTATGAAACAAAAAATCTAACTTGCTAATCGTCGACAAGAAAAAAAAAATACAAGTCCAAGAAGAATAATCTTATAATTGGAATAAATTAGATGTAAATTTCATAACAATCAATCGCACGAATTTGTTCTAACCGTTACAAAAAGAAAACATTACCACGTTCTGCCGCTTTAATTATCACACATAACTCGCCCCCTTTATCTACTTGTACAGGACCGTTTCCTGTTCTGTTCTTGCTGAAATTTTACAGAGTGCCATCGATTTCGCCACATCAATCGTTTATCTAATTATCAATTACCGCGCTTTCATTTTTCGAAACAAACAATAACAACCGTAATCGAACAAAAACGTAAATTAATTAATTTCTTACTTAAAACAGGGGATCGTCCATTCGTAATTTTAAATAATGCCACGGCCACACGTAATTCTCTCACGCTTTCTTCTTACTTTTACTCAAATATTCGATCGTTACTAATTATTAGTTTTTCTCATTTTGTTTTTAATCGTTATTATTAATAATATAGAATATTCACTTAATAACAGGAAACATTTAATATATATTTATAATATTTATATATGTACTTTAAAATTGGATCTACTAATCTAAACAATTAAGACAGATCTTCTATTATAGATTATTTCCTTTTCGGTGGGGCGAATGTTCATTTGGATTGATGAGTGAGTGATTTAGAGAGTTTGCGAAAGGAGATACAGACGATGACATATTTGACGGGTGATTGGGATTCGTTTAGTTATTCTTTTTTCTTTGAATTTCACTATAAGCTACACAGACGTCCGGCAAATGGGACTCGATTCACGTTTTCATACATACGTACACATTTTTGTTTCTTTTTTAATCACTATCGCGAAATTTTCGTTATCATCAGCGATTCAAAAATTAGTCCCGCTCGCCGTACTCAAACAACAATAATAATTCATAATTAATTAATCAATTAATAATAGATAATAATTAATATGTATGTTTATATACAAATTACTTAAATATAAATATTTATATGTATGTATAATGTATATTAATAAGGTATATCCAATGATGGTTTAATTTTTTTTTTGTTCACTTCTCTTCATTAATTTACTTATTTTCCTTTCATTCGTTTCTCTTTTTCCTTCCTTCTGTATACATTAATTTTTTTTTTCATAGTATTCGCATTCATTAAAAATACAACACACACAGAGACAGTGTCATCGGACAAACACAAAAACTTATACAGAGTACGCTGTTCTCGCAAGTAATAATTAGTATTTATCAATTTTTCTCGTATTTTTTTTTCTTTACTTTCTATAAATAAAAAATAATAATAATATTCGTGATTAATTAATAATTCACCATAATATGGATACACAATAGATGATTTCCTCTCGTTTGTTTCCTCCGCCTTCATATTTAATTTAATTAATTATATTAATATACTTTAATTAATTTTTTTTTAATTAATATTTATAATTATACTTGTATTTTATTTATATATTTATAAAAAAACGACTATATTATTATCTTTATCATTAATAATTATATTAATATTAGTGAAAAATAAAAAAGAAACGAAAAGAAAACGAAGTCAATTGTAACGTTTCGAAAGAAAAAATCGTAATTAAAATTTCAACTTTTCATCGTTTAATTAATTAATTAATAATATTTTTTTTTCTTTTATACCACGGCAATGCACAAGAAGTCGTCGTCAATTGTTTGTTCCGTGCCATTGCCCAGTTGGTCCTTATAATTATAATAATTATATGTGAGGATAATGTATCCCATAAAAGATACCCTGTAATATATCATATGTAATTAAACGCAAGACGTAACCAATGAGTGCCTGTGTTTGGTGGGGAAGCCGCTTATTTCGGGGACCGTCGATTGCTCGTTTAGATGTTGCGCGCACAATTTTCTCCTCTTTTCCTATTTCCATTCGACAAACAATCAATTAATTAGCTTCCTCATCGCGACCGTGTCCATTCTATTTCAATTTCCTTCCAATCTTTTAAACGTATTACAAATATTATGTATACAGATATAAAAAACATTGATAACGTACAATATTTATAGCGCTTATTCCAAGTGTACACTAATTATTGAATTAAAAATTGTTATTTTCCCTTCCCACGCTCGAAACACATTTAATTGGAAATTTAGAATGTTTAACGGACGCGCCCTCGTCCATTTTGCGCCGCAACGTGAAACAATCTCTCTTTCACATCCCCATCCCTCTCTCTCTCTCTCTCTCTCTCGCCGCTTCCCTATTCAATCTGACACCACCCGTTAATCGGCTCTCTTCGTTTCATCATTATCATTATCTTTTAATTAATCATCGCGAAACGATCGTGTTAATAGAATCGTTTCGAAGAGGAGAACGAGAACGAGACCGTCGTCGACGGCCACCGAAGGAGGCGGCAAAGCGGCACGCTGACACCAAACATTACAACAACAAGTGGGCCGCGCCTGGCGGGGTGCTACATTATTATATTTTTATTATAATTATTATTATAATCATTATTATTATTATTATTAATTAATATTAATTATTATTATACACATAATATAGTGAATGTACAGTGCAGGGTGTGATGACATCACAGTAGCTGCCGAGTCGATTCACACAACAACACTACTCTTAGTCCACGAGCTCAGTGATAACCGTTGGTAAACGCGGCCGGGATCAGGGGGCCCTATAAAAACAAGAAGAAATTCACACGGTCGTACCCACGCAAAATGATCGTCTTTTGCTGCGAATAGTTGGAAACGTTTTTCGAAGTATTTACTCGCCTGTAAGACGCCAAAGTCAAGAAACTATAAAAAAAAATTTAAGCATTTATAAAATTGAACTGAAACAACATTTCATCAGTTCCAGTGACTCTTCTCGCCAGCGATTAAAATTTGATTCGAATGTTTTTTTGAGCTGATTTTTTTGTGATAAAGTCCAATTCCCACGTTCGAGCTGTTTCGATTGTTGAAATGTTATCAATGTAAACAATAAAGAGACCATCACATAGAGCCAAATGAGGAGAATTTGGACGATGGTCCAAGACAAAGACAATGACTGCGAACCAAAAATGAATGTTTGAATGTGCTGAGCAAAATACGAGGGTGGTTTGGATAAGTAACTTGTTTTGATATACATTAAATGGCAGGCAACAGTTTCGGTTTGAACGACTAATTTTTCAATATGGTCCTTTCGAAGTCCAAAGCACTTGCGCCAGCGTTCCTCCAGCTTTCTGGTTCTTTTGCCGTAGTGGATTTATTAACAACTTCATAACACTCAATTACGTTCTCTATATCATCTATTACTTTGAGCAAATCTCTTTTGACCAGTAATGTTTGGAGTTTCGTGAGCAGTTTCTTACTGCGATGGAGCTCAGTGGCTTAAGCCTCGGTTGGACCATCTCTTGCTGCGTGTTACGGCTGAAATCCATGCGTTGTCCTGGCGAAATCTCGTTTCTGCATTGGAATAATGGCAATTCATTTTGCAAAATAAAATAAACCCGTTCATTTCCGATGCTCGTGATCTCTGCCATCTCGCCCAATATCTATAGTTTGTTGGTCAAGATTTCATTGACTTTATAGTTGATTACATTTGCAACTGCTGTTTTTGAAGCTCTAGGACACATGAAGCATTTCGATTGCTCCTTGCGCCGCGTTTAATACTCGTTCGCCCAAAGATAAACGATTTCATAGGAAGAACATGAGTCGCCCAATGTGGACAGAATTCGTTCATGGATTTCCTTCGCTCTTTCTCCATCCAAAAACGCAGAGTTGAATAATATTTCGAATTCCAATTTCATCCGCTTTGTTTATCACTCGAAACACTTAAATTGAAATGAACTTACTATTGCCAAAGTTACTTGCAAAATTAAGTTTGTCATTAAAAAAAAAGATGAAATATACTGCTCGAAATCTTTTCTTATGCTCTACTATAACTGTATGACACAAGTCATATATCAAACCGGCCTCGCTTGTCCAAACATTGGTTTTCGCAAAATGAGCGCAAAAAGCTTTCGCATCACGTTTTAATGGCCAGAAAAAACGTAGCGGGACTGGAGAAGAGTCACTGGAACCTTGTAAGAGCAACAATTTGCTAATTGAGTTTGATTAAAAAGTCAACGAAAAGTGGCCGTCTCCAATTGCACATCCGTAAGTCTTCGTTGAATATAAGAGGCACCATGAATTCAGAGACATTTCGATATGAAAAAAGTGCATCTTATAGCCGAGTAAATGCGAGTATTTGCTTTTGGGATCGAATCTTTTGTCCGAAATATCGTGGGATCAAAAAGTAAAGCAAAGGCAAGTCCTTGGCGGTCCTCCTGTAAGGGAAAATATAAAATTCCACTTACCGGACTGTAATTTAACGGGGCGCGACTGACCGCAATGGCCGGAAAACTGGACGGCTGCGGGCTCGCGGCCTGCACGTAGCCCACGCTGTCCGCTGCGCTGCTGTTGTACATGTCGATGGTCGGTCCCGGCGAGTTGGCCGCCGGGAAGCCGCCGCGCGTGTTCGCCGCGTGCGGCGATGCCGGCGGACCGAAACCCTGTGCGGCCGCCGCCGCCGCCTGATAGTTGTTCATCACTGCAAAGGAAACCGAGAAGTGGTGTTGTGGTGCAGCTTGATCGGCTCCCGAATGTTGGGTCCAGTTCGCGGTCGACGACCCTGCATGAACACAAACACTCCTGGAGCCGATCGACACACCGTAGCTTATGACTTATACTAATCTTACTTAGTCAATATTCAAATGGGTGTTTTACGTAATTAATAGAGTGTAAACGGCCACTAAAGTAACTCAACGGATGTCTAGGAGCAAGAGTAACATTTAAGAACAATAGAAAGTATTGCGAGAGATTTAAATCGGAAATCGGCCGAGCAAGTCTAAAGAGAGAGAGAGAGAGAAGAAAAGTATAGGATCTACGTATACACACTAATATATGAGTCTCATTTGAATCGAACGGTTTAGGGTTACTGTTTAAATTAATCAATAAATCTCTCACCTTCCTTTTTCTTTTGCTTTTTTAATGCTTTTGCCACTATTATTATCAACGTTATCGTGAGTAAAGGGGCAGTGATAAATAAATACGTTTACATAAAAGAATCCAACGGAAATACAGTTTTTGGAAAAGAATAGTGCAGTTATCTGTAATGAACTTGAACCTTTCGGCAATAGCATTAACAATGTGTAATGGCTTTTCTCTGCTATAGGAATTTACCAAAAGAATTTCCGTTTTAAAACATAAATTTCATTTTATGTGTTTGTTTAAGCTCAAATGTGCAATAGCGGTAGTATACACTCAACGGAATTGCTAGAGACATAATTCTCTTTCTTTTTAATATTAGGATACTTTCTATGAAACACGTTTTGTCAAATGCATATTATGAAATGCGCGTTGTTTTTCGTTTTGTTTGGCTTCATTTAAATTTTTCGAAATAAATTGAATTTTATTTTCACGGTGCAAAAAAGGCGAAAATTTTCATGTCCATAGATTCTCAAATAATAAAACGCTAATGCAACGCCACAAAAAAAAAGTAGCGGTGAAATATTACAATTTACATATAAAGGAAGAATAGCTTTTTATGGAAATAAGTATAGTTTTCATTCACGTGAAATGGCTTTTAATGCGAATTAAATTGCAAATTACGGAATTGCTTTAAATAATTGTGATTCACTAACACATTTTGAACGAATTTTTAAAGCTCAAAATACTTTCGAAAGTGTTCTAACTAGAGCATTGTCTTTTTTCTTTTATTTATGTGTCGGGCAAAAGCACTTGCAATTTTCAACTATTGTGATTCAGTGATTGTTGCAGTGAAAAATAAAAGTAAAATAAAATATTGCTTTTGGTGGATGCGCCGGGCAAAAAGCGTTTTTACAACGTTTCGAAAGATTTCTCTACAAGTTTCGTTGTTGTTGTCTATAAGATGTATTCGCTTTCTTTAGATACGTAAAAGGAAGGAAGAAACACTACAATCGTATTGCCGAAGGTTATACTTGTCTTATATAAACGAATCGAATTTGCTGTTCATATCGATGAGTTATTTCGAATTTATTATAACTTCTAAACAAAATCGGAAATAAAACGAATCAAACAAGGTAAAAAATGAAAGTCATTCGATTTTCGTTCAATACGAAATAAAAGAGGAATCGCAAATAATTTAATCAGTAACCATCGAACATTTACAAAGCAAAATCGATTAGCGAGAGAGAAACAATAAAATTTGGAGAAAAACGAAATTAAAGAGAAAACGTAAATAAATCGAATGAAAGGCAAAAGAAGTGGCTCGGAAGCGTTCCTAATTGGGAAACACTAATAATGATAGCAACAGCCAAATACCTTTTGCTCTTTAATCGTACATGCACCGAAATGTAATAATGAAGGTAACGTGCAAAACAATATAACGTAATTACCTGACAAAGCTTGAGTCAACAGGGGGGTGTTATTGTTAGGTGTAAGCTGTCCATTGGTTAGATCCACTGGAAAACACATAGAACACACACGAAATTAATTCGAGGGATTGATACGTAGTAATAATCGTACATGCTACATGTTTTAGTGTCACACGTGTCAACGTATGAGTGTGTATGTGTAAATGGGTTACAGGTTATGTGTATTTATTTAATAAATGTGACGGGACGAGAACGTCGCGATGAGCGAATGACTGAACGAAATGATTCGGCTGCATGTGACTGTCTGTATGCGAAAGTGTAACAATAATAAATGTGTCTGTGTGATACATTGGATCAGTTTACTATTCCACAAATTTACTCTTTGATCTATTCATCAATGATAGTTTGATATATATACATATAAATTGCAGGGACCCAATTTAATTTGCAATTTAACTCTGCAATTGCAACTCGTTATTTTTCTTTCGCTAATATTATTCGCTCTCGTTCTAAACAGTTGCAATTAATCAATCGAGGCTCGATTAAGGTCGAATGATTGATTTGGTTTAATTTGAAATTGTGGAATAAAAATTGCCGAAACCATAAATAATTACTGGTCAATTTTTTGATCAAGTGTATAAGTGTGGTGTTAGTGTTAATGTGTGATGAAAAAAAGAAAAAGAAAAGAATAATTAAAATTATCTTTGCGCTGGACACAGTTGGCATCTTTATAGTATATGATTGTGGGCCAAATGTGTCGCACAATTTTTTTTCTTAATTAGTATAAGAAAATTAATCTAACTCTAAACATTGAACTAAAGTAGAATATGAACGTTTCGACTATTGCTCAAAATGAAAATCATAAAACTAATGTAAGACGTACTAATCAGCTAAGAAATCACATAATTAATCATTTATCGTAATTATTAAAACAATATCACTCTCACTGACACAGTTTCATGAGTTTTAATCTAATTAGAATCACTACTAATCGACTATCATTGTTATTGGTTTGTCCCTATTTTCTCTGTTGACCACTAAACATTTCTACTAAGACTATGGAAAATCGACTAAGCTAATTAATAAAGAAAAACACATTGAAAAATTACAATTATCGATTGCTCTCTTCCTAAATGTTATTATTTTGAAAACTAAAAACTCGCTCATTGATCCAAAACAAAAGTATAGTTCAGCATAGTAAAAGCGGCTATGAACAGTAAAAATCGCTTTCATCCTGCTCTTGTTTCAACCTATGCTAACCGATTTAAACTAGTATCTACGGAAATTTATTCGTTAACATAATCGTTAAATCGAATCTTTTATTAGCTTTATGTTTGCACTACGTTCTCTCACAGCTACTCTCGCTATTCAATTAGTTTAACATCAATTACAATTTCTGATAATTAAAAGAACACTATCATAAATAACATATTGTAAATCACATGACTGCTATCATAAATAATTATAAATATTAAACTTTTCTAACTTGAATTATTTACTCGCCCCTCTTTTCATTCTTTCTCATTGTCCTGAGAAATATAATCCATTATATTGGCATCATCATCATCATCATCATCCTGCTCGATGGTAATTCGTTTTTGCGCGCACACACATTCACAACTTAATAATATTCCATGACACTTAGTTGTTGTATGTGATTGATAGCTTTCCCCTGTTCGCTTCTTTTCGTATATTGTACAATATTGAAAAGTCTAAGCCGCGAGTCGTTTAATTTTCGCTACTCTAATTATTCTTCAATTGAAATAAAAGAAAAACTGGAGGTAAAAAGAGGAAAAAACAATAATTGACCGAATTATTCGTCGAATTATGTGAATTTGCACGTGAATAATTACATAATTCTAATTAATAGGGGAAGATTAATGTATTGATTCGTGCGGTTAGCCAAGAATTTACGTATGAGAGTAATTTCGAGAGCGTATTAATCACCCAAGTAGATTAAATCTAATATCTAATATTATATCGATACCCGTTTATGTATATGTGGATGGGTAGAATGAATTTGTAATTGAAATTTAATAAGATACACTTTCAATCATTTTAATTACAAACGCAGAGAGAGAGAGAGAGAGAGAGAGATAAAAAAATCACGAGCAGATTAAATTACTCGCAATCGATGTTGGGCTTTGAAAAGGAAAATTTAAGTTTGAAAAAAAAGGGCTTTTCGAAATATCGCTCGGAAACGATCGCAGTAAAAATAAAATTAAATCGCATTGACCAGCAAACGGCTCGTGGGACGATGGCGATTCAACGTCGTGCGAGTTGAAGAGAGCCGGGCAATTGATGGAGATATCAGCAGAAGAGAGTGAGAACGATCTGAATGTCGTTTGACTAAAAAGTGCGTTTTCATAAAATACCTATAATACATGTAAAACGTTGGAGTAGATATATTTATTAGATTTGCGTGTGCGGAATTGATATTTATTGTTAAAAACGTATATTACTTGTAATTTAGAGTGGTACGTATGTACGTACGTATGGGATGGATGGATAGATAGATAGATGGAGGGTCGGCTATCCACGAATTGCCAATAAATTTTCTTTTTATTTGGCGTACAAGCGAAGGCAACGGCAGGGAGAGAGCGCGAAAAAAAAACACAACATTTTAAAATCTGTGGCCCTCTAAATCAGCGTAAGTGATTTTAATGTACCTACTCTCTCTGATTTTCCTCTCCGTCTCTCTCGCTCTCTCTCTCTCTTACATCCTTGCCACACATAAAATATATATACTTTGGCTCGTATATCTTTCTAATTCAATTTCCGCGTGACAAAATATCGTTGACGGCGTTGTTAACTTGATATTGAGAACTTCGGCGATATGCTGTATATGTACCAATGACAGCCACTTTTTTCGACCGTTAAAAAGGAAATAATGACTTTAAATGCGGCTTTTTTGCTCTTCATTTCATGTCGCAAAAACGGGCAATTACTTTCGCAACGTTTTAAGAATTGCGTTTAATTCGACGCTTTAAAATCGAATTTTATGCGAGAAGTGCACGTGCTTCGTTAATTAATCGCCGTAATTTGTATTAACGATGATGATTATTAAATTGCATCGCCAATTTAGTCGTGGGTTTATATTAAAATTTAGAGTCAAATTTTTTAAAATAAAAATTAGCGGGGTCTTTCAAATCAATTGCATAATTGCTGGGTCAGCGAACTTATCAGTTGGCCCCTGGATTACGGGCACTGGCTCGAATGTAAAAGAAGTGAAAAATAATGTAAATAACGAGCAATGGGAACACCGTGAAAGAGAACGTCGTCAATACAATCAATCCTGCTGGTAGGTAGAGCAAAGAATGGACGTTGCGCTACGGTCGGTATTATTGTGTAAGAAAAGAGAAGCGAGTGAGAGAGAGAGAGAGAGAGAGAAGAAATAAAGCATAGGGCCGGCATGAAATATGTATAGCATGTAGTCGAGTTATTTCTCTGAGGCATTTTACTTCCATTCACGGAGGCCTTAGACCCGTACTATAGATGCCGAACAACACTCTGGGCGGAGTTTTCCAGATGTTCTTTGAAAAGTGCTCGCACATCTGGCGCCTTTAATGAACTCTTGCAAAACTTATCAGCAGGGGCCAGCGATGTGTATAGTATACGCTTTAAATGGAAGTACGGCTAGAGGAAGGGAAGCGAGAACGGGAGATGAAAGGAGAAGAAAAAAAAGAACGAGAAAAAAGAATGATTCGCAGAGGAACGAGTGAAAAGATTTTCGAGCAAGAGGAATGGCGAGCGAAAGAGACCGAACAAAGATGTTGGTGTGAGAAGAAGCAGAAGAAGAAGAGGTAGGTTATCAGGGATTCGCCCTTGGTTCAGGTGCAAATTCACATAAGTTTCAATTTAATATGAAAATAACGCTCCTTTCTTATTATCACGATCTTGATTCCATAGTTGAATTTTGTCTTGCGGTAATGGAATAAATGCAGTCTTCAATTAATTGCTTTATTTCATTTTGTTAGCATTCGCAATTTCATTATTTTGTATATTAACTGATATCGTTCACATGCATCAATAGATTCTTTGTCGCTTATCGTCATCAATTCAAGTTGGTGTTCTTTGTGTTTCGCCAATTCTGTTCTTGTCTTATACCCATTCATTTTTCCTTTGCCTTAACAACATCGACTTAAAGTGCTTAAGTTATTTAATTTACAATCACACACCCTCACATACAATAATCAATTAATTCAATATAATAAATAGGTGATTCCTTTTGTTCTGGTTTGTCATTTTTAATATTCATATCATATTCACATAGATTTATATAATAATAATAATAATATATGTAGTATCACTTTACAACATTTCAACGTATATATTGCACATAGAAAAATTATTTGATTTATTCATTTATTATTTGGGAATGCACATCAATATGGCGAGAACAAAGATTGAGACACAATTTGAGAGCTCAAACGAAACGATTGGAAATCGATTGCTAAAAACCATATTGAAATGCATAAATAGCAACAGTCGAATGCTTGCAGGTGTAAAACGAATGAAAATGAACTCATTAGCGATTAAATAGATTTCAGTAAGAGACATTACATCATTAATAATCGTTCAAATGGTCTCTGTTAATTTATCGTTCACGAGAGTAGTATTTTCAAACTGAATGTTTGTTACTGAAACCCTTTCAAGAAAATATAAATTATCATCGTTATTATTAACGGTTTTTCTTTTCGTTACGTTTGAAGTTGTTTTTTTTGCGATGTAAGTGAGCGCGCGCCGCGGTTGGGTTCACCTAGTTCGGACGTGGAAAGTCATCGTCAAGATTCATTAATAATAATTTCCTTTCTTTTTATTTTTAATGCTTCTCATTTCTTGGTTTCTCTATGCTTTTGATGTTGTTCTTGTTGTTTTCAGTTAAAGCTTATTATAATATTAATAATAAATTTACATGTACATCTAAAAATATAGTATGTGCCCCGGACATTATTATTAATTAGATGTATTTGAACGTTGCGTGACCATATGATCGCCCGTTCCTTCATGAGCCATTTCTTTCTTTTGTTTTTCGTAATAGGATTGTTCGCATTTCTCGAAATAACTTTATACGAAACTCGACCTCATGTACCTTTTTTAATTGGTTATTATTCGTATGTATGTAACGTGAGAGTTATTCCACACATAAAAATAAAATTTCACAATTCGTTTCCCAAGCATACAAACCGTGGCCATCAACGAACTTTTTTTGGTCTGAAATTAATATCTTTTACGTATGTGATGATTGCTTCTTCTTTAAAATTATAATTTTATTATCTCGTGAAATTGTGTTATCAAATTTTTAACGTTGCCTATTAAATTGATATGACGGCGATCATATTTAATCTCTTTCTGGATAGTAAAATACTTTCACGCGTTAGAAATAATAAAGAGGTAACAGTGTATTATTCCAGATTTATTTTAGATTTAGAATTCAAAGCAAAACAAGCGTTATCAAACAAAAACTGATTCCATCCGACGCTTAAGCTATTGGAAAATTATTACTTTGAATCTCATGAAGGCTTTCTGCTGAAACAATTATTCGAAATGGCGCAGGAAGAAAGCTCTCCAAAATACGAATGGCTCCCGGTTGAATTCAGACATTAATTTCAGAATAATTCAATTCGACCGCGCAGAGCAATCATATGGCAGCAATCAGTTCGGATTATATAAAATTAAGACGAAAGCTCTCTGCGAATGAGCGTGAGCTTTTTGGCTTTAGGTTGTGCTGATCTTCGATTCAGTTTATGCTGATATTCGATTTGGCTTATGCTGATATTTGGTTGTTATTAAAAGCAATGAGAAATAAATAATGTGCTCGAACTGAGAAACCGGAACCTTTGGTCACCTACCACCTACTACCATGCTCCTGTGAACGACGTTTCTATTTCCGTTTAAAGCGCGCCTCGACTGCTTATCGACTTCGAAACGAGGCGAGAAAAGAAATCGCGACAATTGATTTCCCGTTAATTTAAAATGATAGTTTAATTAAAGAAATGAACGGAGCCCAGCCATGGCAATCTGTACTGGATGGAGGTGCGGGACGGGGCCGCGAAACGACGGCTGCTTCAATCGAGGCATCGAGGTGCTTTTTTATTATTTTGTGACTTTGAAAAATTATACTTAACAGTTTCCTTTAATATAATATATAAGTCACTCTTACGCCTAAGAGCTTTTCCCTTTCCTTATTTGACTTTTTTACTTTACGGTACCGTTTTTTCCTTACTCTTTTCCCCATTGCATACATGTCGAACAAGCGCATTAACAAATTGTATAAATCGTACGTTAACGTCAATGTACTTTAAAGTTATAAATCTTCATTAAAAATTTTCCTTTCCCTCATTTTAAATTTCTTTTTTTTTATCATTCGCTCGTGCAAATACAAAAATAACGAATTAACAATTTAACAATGTACATTTGTGGCGTGCCAAGCTTAACCAATTTGTTTGTGACTTGATAATTCATTAACTTTCCATTTTGGCAAAATGCTAATTCACTATTATATGCGAACGAATAAAAATAATCGATAAGGGGCGGGAGGAACGAGACTTAATAATAATAATTGACAAGTCAATCGGTCGCCTGGCCTCTCTTACAATTAACTTCTCTTTAATTTATTAATCACTTTTAATAATTACTCGGAACGGATCGCGGTTTAATTTAGTTTATAATATACTCCATTTAATAAAGTAGGTATCGCATGTTGCAATTTCCTGGGCTACGAAATAATAATCATAATAACACTAACGTACTTCTTTTACTCGTTAAAGTTTAACAATTACTTGCTTCGATTAAAAGGGATTTAACTGAGGGGCGTACTAATATGTCGCTTAAATATGTTTTCTTTTCTTTTTCCTAGCCTAACAAATACCCTACGCTAGTTAAACTACACCTACCGATTAAATTCAATGATGAAGTAGTAACACTACCGTTATGACAGAATAGAGAAAATCAAATATATAATACTTATATAATGTGATTTGGAAGTAGATAGAAAGATAGAAGAAAGTAAGAATAAAAGTTTACAGTTGGAATGTGAAATTGATCGATCGGTATCAACGGATGATTTCACTTTGAACGATTTACTTTGCGTTGTGTTGTTGTTACTGTTGTGTTAACTATTAGTTAAGTATTTATATAGCGTTACTTTTAAATCGTTAAATAGACTAATAATGACGAGATTATTCGTCATTCAATTGCAATGCGACTGAATCAAACGAATTGCTTTTCATTTAAACGCAGCAACGAAATGACGATTGAAAAACAAGCTTCGAACGTTTGACGAAAATGATAAAGCACGACGTGATGAATCAGTCGTACCAATTATTAATTGTTATTTTGATATAATTGTCATATTGTTTTTTTTTGTTTTTTGGTTTGGTTAATTGATCGCGCGGCTCGTTCACAGGGGCATGGCATGCAGACTGGTTGGCCCACCGTACACGCCAATGTGTTCGAGCGGGTACGGGAGCAACGGTAACGGATGGTGGTGATGGTGGTGGTGTAAACTGGCCAAAGCATTACCTGTAGGATACGGTAGTCCGAAACTAGGATACCCCGAATAACTTCGACCGGCCGCATAGGCGGCATACGCGGCTGCCGGAAAACCTATAAAAGAAAGAAGAACATTTACAATTTTAGCATCATCGACGTCTCTGCGCAAATCTCATGGTACGAAATGAAAGAGTAGACATAAAAGAAAAAACAATAATAATAGACGACAAGAAGAGACTACATCCTGAGAGATGTTTGGATATGCTGCAAGCTAAGTAGTTGGGTAGACAGCAGTTCTTAAGGGGGTAGTTTTGTTAGTGTACAAATGAGATTTCTAGTGCGATGGATCGGAATTAGGGGTTCTTAAATTGTACGTACCGTCAGGTAGTGCTCCCAGTGACCACATAAAATCTATAAAAATGTAAAAAAAGACAGTCCGTTAGTTAGTTCTTGCGAGACTTTTGGCGCGCGTCGTCTAAACATTGAGATCAACGTCAATAATTAAGAAACGAAACGATTAACGTGTACTAAATAAATTGCTAGTCGATAATCGATATGTCAGCATCCATGAAATTTCATACTACATGTCTACGAAACGATAGTGAGAAAAACAAAATACTACGCTTTCATTAATAATCACCGACACTGATAAGAAAAGTTGCAAATTAAAAACGCGTGTAAAACGTCGAAGATTTCTTCGCACTTTTTCTCTCTGCAAAATTTTCATAATTTGACGTAGCAGTGAACATCTGCAATTTAACATTCGACCATCTATATAGATATAAATTCTAATTGTCGCTACATGTTTCTCTTAATAGTCTATAACATTTTCTACGACATCTACTTGGCTACATCATAATAAAATATTTATATATCCATTTAATTAGAAATTTTATATGCTTCCGTTAATATTATTTAAATTATTTGCAGTAAAGGCCTTAATTGGGCGCACTTAAGACCTTCGCCGCTATAAGACTTCTATGCGTTGTAGAAAATAAAATTCTAGAAAATCCGCACAACTAAAAGTTCGAAAATTTACGCCAATTAACGGAATATGCACACGAACTTTTTAGTAGAATTAGCAGAAAAATAAAATAAAATAAGAGTCGACTACAACTTAATTCTACAGGAACTATTTAAAGTTCCATGCTAATGAAGTAAGAGATATTATTATTAAACTTTATGAATACCAATATATCTTAAACATTATGTTGCCCCCAAGTGGTAATGCTATATAATATATTAATGCTAACACAAAAACTTTCACATTGGATAAATTATATTTAATCTCATCCTTCACATCCCCATTCTCCTTCTCATCCATGCGGCCTCCTGTTTCTTCACTTTCTTCTCGCTCTACCTAACTACGTCTCGTTTAATAATCGGATGGTTACTAACACTTTTCTTTTGTCCTTGGGAATGCATTCTACCGTTTCGTTTGGCACAAAAATTATTACTCTTAAGCGATTACTAACCGAAGCAATAATGAAGAAAAACGAAATGGTAGATTTTGATTATCATACACACCTAAAATTTTAATAAATACAATTATTTAGCTTTGGACATTATTCAATTTCATCGTGGATATGTCTGTTTTCGTATTCGTTAATTCCATTCCTTTTCTAAGAGACTACAATTAATTCTTTTCAAACAAATTACATCGAAAGTTTTTGCAGTTTCCGCAAATTTGCTAATCAAACTAACCGATTAAATAATTGAAAAATACTGTCAGTGTCATGAACGAATTGAATAAATTAAATAAATCATGACTACTTATTAATAATGCTTTCGGTTCTATTCGTAGAGTTGAAATACTATCAGACGTGGAATTGATCGAATCGTCAAATTCGACGTCCGATAATTGAACTGTATGAAAAATTGTTGTACAAGATACAAATCAAACGTTGATCCTAATCTAACTAATCGAAAAATTAAATCCATTTGTTATAATAATTTTTTCTTAAAGGGCCTGTCGGTCCATTTAGTTTCATTAAAAAAATATTCATATCGCTAATTATTAATACTAACCTAAATAGAAATTTTATCTAATCGATTTACATTTAATTAATTACAAAATTAATTACACTGATCGTACCTACATAATTTAAATTATCAGTTCTTAACGTACATATAAAATATGAAATTTCATGAAAACTAAAACGAACCGAAACTGAGGGACCGAAAAGAAAAATACGGAACAACCGAATACAAATTAATACTGTTCCTATTCCTCAGTTTAACCATAAACTAAGTATCTTATTATCGATAATACAGAAAACAAAATCCTAATCGGATAATAAATTTTTCCAGAAAATTTGTTACTTCTACTAGATAATAAAAATGTAAAACCTATTTCCCTTTCATAAATAAAATTTTCTATTATAATTGCGCGTGTCAGGCAGTGACTCTCGATGACGTGACGGGAAACTATAAGGGCGCAACAATAATATATATATATTTTATAAATAATCCATTTTCATCGTTATACCGAATTCCTGTGCTTCCATCATCGATCCGTTCAATTTTAAAAAAGGAACAAAATTCGGAAATAATCTTGCTACTGCACACTAATCTCTTAACCGCCATTACTCATTTTCCGTTCATTTGTACAATTTTTATTATCGTGATCATTTAAAACTAATCCCTAATCATCTATTTCCGATCATTTTCTAATAAGAGTAAAATCGAAAAATAATCTTTTAGCCCGTAAAAATTCGTTGACTAATTTATTGTCTACGTTCCTCTAATCGATAAATGTTACCAGTCTTTGAGCGGAATTTTGACCGAATTTTGTACTGATCTACGCGAAAAGTCACCTACACGTTACTCTCTATTACTACGCACGCGAAACTAAATTAACTAATCAGATCACAGTAATTTCCCTGAAAGAGACTCCCTTCCTCCTCCCCGTTCTCTCTCCCTCCCGGTAAAGACGACGATACTTCATCGTGTTGCCATTTCTTCGTAACTACCGGCATAATGTGTAAAGTTAAATAAGAATCTTCCACTTAAAACGTAATAACTAAAGAAAATACGTTTTTTTTTTCTGCTTCCCGACTGGTTACGAGCGAGCGAGCGAGCAAGTTCTGATAAGATTTAGCATCGAACTTAGCCGCCAGACGCCGAATTAATTGCATACGCGAAAATGAAAAGCGCAAATTGGAGGTGGCAGGGCGAAAGAAACAAAACAGAGAACCCAACGGAAAGCACACTGACAGTTTGCAGGTTTCCCTCGCCTTCCGCTCGACGCGAGTTTAAATGCCCAAACTGGCCGGCAACGTGTTCGTGTAAACGGTCGGTATATCGAGCCCTTGCACGCCCAAGAGATCGGTCATGCTGTAAGCTAACGCGTGCGGCGCCCGTGCGTGGATCGGCCGGAATGCGGCCGCCGGCGCGGCGAAAACCCTCTTGCATCCCGTCACGTCGTAAATCGTTTGCGCGTAATGCAACGGTGCCGGCGCAACGGCGATCGCCGCGACCGGTATACTCGGGCCGGCCGTTGCCGCTGCAGCCACCGGTAAGTTTGCACTAACTGGCAAGGGATACGGGGTATAACGTAGACCGGTTGTCGCGGATGCACTTGCCACGGGTCCAGGGTTCAGCATTAGTAACTCACCGTATGCGCCGCGCCCTGCCGCCCTTGTCTTTGCCAAATTGGCAGGGAGCATTACTTCCTTTGGCTGTGCTTTTTTGCATTCCACCTGCAACGAAAATACACGAGTCAAAAAGAAAATCAATGCGATTGTTACGTCAGCAACGTGACGCATTGCAATGTGATTGATAAAAGTATGTTGTGTTCACTCTTTGCAATTAGTCCAGTCAAATTAGAGCAAAATTGGCCCCAACTTCGGTAAAATTCCGGGAAAGCTGAATTCTTGCAAGAACCGTCATGATGATGCCCTTGACAAAATGTCAAAAGTCCCCATCGATTCGAGTTGAGCTAAAGATTTTATATGGTGTCAAAAATGGCCAAGAGTGGTTTTTCGTGAATAACGCGTTGACGGTTACTTTTGCAGCAAACATACACGTTATCAAAGTTGTAGATTAGGAAATTCCCTACACAAACGTTATTGTCACTTTTATTCATAAGAGTAACCGTTTCGAAAATAATTCGAAATAAAAAGTCGTAACCTACTTATGAAATATGTATTCGTTTCCACAACACTTTCGAGGTAGAGTAAAAGGTGCGATTCTTTAACGTGGTATCCTCTGTAGGCTTAATCCACGTTTGGCTTTGTTTGAAAAATGTTTTCTTAACTTGATTAAGAATTTGGTCTCCTCCATTTCGATAGATTCTGCCAGAAATTCCGATGGATCTATACCTTCAAAGGAATCGCAATTATCATCATCATCATTTGTAACTGGGGATACCTTTAAATAACACTGACCATGGCAATTACCACAAACTGGCGAACTTTGAGTGTATTATGTGTAGCCATAAACTGATTTCTAATCAAAATTCACTTTATTTGTGTGCTAGGATAATTACGTATCAATAGTTACTCCTAGGAATAAGAGTGACAATAACTTTTTTGTAGGGAATTTCGTACAATTTTTCCGAAGTAAAAGCCTAATTTGACTGGATTACATACCAATGTTAAATTAGAACTGTCGATAAGATGTTAGAATAATGGTGCAAACAAACCAAAGCAGCGATGTTCTTTTGTAAAATTATGACACGGCAATGTTAAGAAGGCAGCTGAATGTGACTAACAAAGCAACTGAATTATGTTTGCAATACAATGAGAAAGATGCATATTTTTATTATAATATGTGCCAAACACTGTAATTAACTAAAAGAAACACTAAATAAGTGTGTAGATTGTTGTTGCTTTACAAGTCTATCATTTATATTTGTTTAAACTATATTGATAAAGAATAGTGAAAGCGGTCTAGATTTCCAAATAATTCATTGTAAATAATTAACAAATCAATGGGCCACTGTCACCCTCCTTATTAGCTAAATGAAGGACACTAAACAAAAAAATCAGTATTTATACAGTTCAAAATTATAAGCCAAGTTAGTACACGATAGTGCTCAAGATTGAGTAATAGTAAACTCAAGACGTCAAAGTAAAAGCATCAAAATTGTCAATAAAGTAAATGTTAAGTTAAAACATTGGTCATTCGAGTTAAACAAAAAACAGCGATTCTTTTTTGAAAGTTAATGAATATGTTACAATCATTCCGCAATCTTTTGCAACTCTCTCTCTAACTGACACCTTCGCAACTCTCTCTCTAGCTCACAATCTTTCGCTTGCTCTCGTCCACTTTGTAATATCTTTGTAGTGTTGCGAATAATATTTTGCATTAATTAAAGTTAAAAACCACTGCAATTAAACTACGGAATGTCGAGTGTTCTTATCTAGATAACACTCGAGATTGCTCGTTGACGAGTTTGTAATTAGAGCTTTAGCTACGGTTATTTTACCTTCTTCCTCCTTCCTCAATGTTCGTTGCAGTAATTTCGAATGTTTTTTTTGTTTTTAATTTATTTCTATCATTTTCCGTTTCTTATTGCAGCGAAGCAGATTTCATTAAATATTATTTCGATTATGATCCACGCGGGTTATAAAGATGTAAAAATTAGTACGTGGAAGAGGACAAAGAATCATCGACTTTCAGGATGTAATGCAGGAAAATCCGTGTAGCAACACGCGCACTTTTTTTCGCTTTTCGTACTTTTGATATCACATGTGACGTAAAAACCCCTTTTTTTTCCTTTCTTTATTCGGCGTCGTGATTCGAACATTTTCACCGATGGCGGCCGCGTTTGAGGCCGGGGAAAAAGAAATAAGATGAAAAAAAGCGAAAGAAAATAGACTATAAATCACATTAGAGTTTCGCCATATTAAACGGACGTATGATATACTATAGTATAAATGTATGCGTGTGTGGTGGAAATAAGGTAACCTTCCGTCCTCCTTCTTTCCATGGTATATTTATGAGTTTCTGTCGCAAATAGAGTTACAAAAAGAAGTCGATTGAAGCGAAAAAGAAAAAGTGGAAAGCAGCAGCAAAAAAGTACGGCAATCGATCAACTCCTGACTTATAAACACAAACTCATTTCCTATAACTAACTATTACTATTACCGATATTACTACCCTACATTTATCGAACAAAAATCAAAAGCAAAAAGGCTGAGTGGCAGGTTTTAATAAATTTCGACGAAAAAAAGTCTTAAAAACGACTTAAGATGTCCATGTGGTTGAAATGGCGTTTTAATTAACCGAAGGAGTTTATTAATAATGATCGAAAGTTTCGGTTTTTGTTTGCTGACGGAAAATTTTAAACCACATTGGGCGCAAATAACATCGAGCGGTTTCTTTTGGATTAACGATTCTTTTATGCGGTCGAACGAATCCGAAAGTTTTCCCGAATATAATAATAAGTTCATTCGACGATTATTATCGTTCCACGCGAAATATATAACGGCAACAACAACAATTAACGAGTGAAAGAGCGAGCACGACTTCTCGAAATGATTCCGAAACAATAGGCATTTTAAATTATTCGAAAATTGAATGAGATGAAAATAAAACGGACGGAGAGAAACGAGCGAACGAACGAACCAACGAGAAATGATTTTCATCTATATTGTTTAATTACTACGAGCCCAAGCACTTCTTCTCCTCCTTGTTGGTAGCTCATAACGGACCCACCCTGCTGCTCATTCGTTCGCGTTTACCGCTCCATTTTCGGAAAGTTTCAATTTCAATCAGACTTTATTCACTCATTAACAATCCCCCAATTAAATTAAATTTAATTATGAATCGTTCACTTCTCCTTCTTTCGTTTTTGCATAAACTTTACTTTCGAACAACAACAATACGTACTTTTATATAAACACATAATTTCTTCCATTTAATTCAAAAATTAATAACGAACGGCGCGATGCGAACTAATTTATAATTTGGCTTGATAACAACTTAACAAGACAAATTTTCCCGGATCAAAATTGCATCCGAATAGGCGAATTTCAATCGCAAATTTGAATAATAAATAAATCGTCTTCGAAATTGGAATTATACGGCGGGATGTATATCAATCAAAAGCCAGCCACTTTCAAATCCACATGTGGATTACGACGGATACGACGGACGAAATCTTAATATATAATGGAAAGGAGTGGAAAGTCAAGTCGAGACCTCGAAACTACGGCGTTAGCAATTACATCGGGAAACCGGACGAAACACCCTCGAGAAACTTTAACCGCCATCTCGCCCCGTTCTGCTGTCCTCTCGTTGTTTTAAGGATACATTGATTTACATAAATTTCCACCCTTCGCATTCCGCACCGAAACACATTCACTTTCCTCATTTATACGTACTCGTCTCAAGTTATTGCCGACCGTTTCGAAACTATCCCGCCGTTTATTGGATAATATCAGATAAAGCGAGAAGCCTTTTAAAATCGGTTGCGAGTGATTAATGATCGCAATAAAATTAAAAAAAAAACACTCGCTTTTTGGTTGATTCTACGTTGATATATTATTAATTCTTGATTCGAGCATCAGTAATTTATTTAATTCGTTCTTATGCATCTTCAATTAGCGCGAATCATCGCTAAATTGCCATTTATTATTAAACTGTTATGCAGGAAGAACTGCTAAACAGTTTTCAATTTGGAACCCACGCACATATAAATAGGTGTTGCGGTTTAAAAATAAACATATCAATCGACAAATTTGCTACTTGAAAATGTAAAAATTAATTAATGGAAGACTTGCAACAATTTTTGTTTCATTTTGGGTTGCGGTTCTCCAATATTTACTTTCGAAAATAAAATTTTTTGTTGCCAATTTCCTACTGGTTCTGAATATTTTTATTTATTTTTTAATTGTAGATGTATGATGAAAAATCCGTTCGCGGCAAAATAAACACGTTTTGCAAGCGGATCGAAACAAAAATAAAATGGAAGTGTTGCAAAAAATCGTACTGATCAAATGCGAATTTCCGTTTAAAACAAAAAAAAATGTAAATAATAATGCTGCAAAAAATGGGTATAAATTAATTACGTACAGCTGTTCGATGATGTGTGTGCGTGCCATTTGTGTTGCTGATTGCAATAAATGATTGAAAATTAGTAAAATAGTAGGAGAATTATAAATCGTGCACTCATTAACAAATTTATCAATAAATTATTATTTATATAAAATTTATTTATTTATTAATAACAATTTTTCAATAGCTTAATAAATTTTATTTATAAAAAAACAGTAGATCCAAATTGACCAGTTATTTATTTTAATTTAATCCCTCTTTTACCCTCCCCTTTTTGTTATTATTAATTATCACCCGCAAAAAAAAAGATGATTATTATTCATCATTCGTCCGTATCTCGTCTTGAATTTTCTTCTTATTCCAAGCGATGATAATGCAAGTAAAGAGATAGGAATCCGTGTAATGAATGAATGCGAATGGGAAATACGACGGTAGAATAGAAGAGATTCTTCTCTGGCTTGTTATTTGTGCGTAAATTGGCACATTTTGCCGTCGGTTTCGCTTCCACTTTTCTTTCTTTTCCATTTTAAAGAAGAGTTAGTATATATAGACGTTGAGAAATGCGACGAAACCAGAGATTTTTCTTCTTTTGCAACAATTTATTTGGCAAAATTCTTTTGCTTGTTTTTTTCTTTTCTTTTGATTATTATTCTTTCGGTTTCTCTTTGCAAAAGCATCGCGGGTCATAATGACGCCGCTATAAGAAAAGCCTAAGTGACAAGGTTATTAATCTCCTACTCTAATAAGGGATGTTTCGCAGACGACTCTTTAGCTATTCTATTTCACCCCTATTTAATTTATTTTTATATTATATTGTTACTGGACAAATGCTTTAGGACACTTGCACTGCTCATTCAATTTCTCTTTTCCACCATTCATTCTTTTACTCAGATCAACGATTAACATTCCAAAAGAAAATTTTTCCAGTAGCGGACGTAAGAAATTTTCTGTTTCTTTCGCTTTTTCCCACTTATTTCTGCTGGATATTAATAATGTAACTTATTACATTTGATTAAGCTGATTTATTATGCCGCCCAACTCCAAATGAATAAAAGGTTTGCTGGTAAAGGAAAGCGAAAAATTAAAATGTAAGGAAATGGAAGTAAATTCTTTGGGTTTCGTTTAAAAAGTTCTCCGACGAATTTGTTTGAAATAATATTAATGTTTAGCAATCTGAAAAAGCTTTTATGTACGCTTTTCCCCTTCGTGTACGTATATGCCCTACATGGTTACACATCCATAAAGCAATATAAAATAATATGAAATAGAAGGCAAAAATAGAAGAAGTTGTGTGTTAGACTGAACTTTCAATAAAAATATCATAAAACGTGTGTTCTTGAGAGGAAATAATAAGTAGTGGCAAAAAGGAACAAATACACACGAAAAATATTTACACTAAGAGAAAACAAAAGGTCTTTATATAAAAGTAATATCGTGTATGTTTGTCTATGATGACTGCAAGAAAAGAAATAGAAACAAATAGATCTGGCAGATAAGAAAAAGGGTTGGTTGATAATGGGGATGAAGGGTGGTGAGGGAGCGATGAAACTTACCATTTTATTGTTAATCTCGTGGAAGTGGATTTCGCAAACTTTATCTACAACGTCCTCGCTTTGAAATGTGACAAATCCGAAACCTGGAACAAGAAAAAAAAACAGATGAAAAGTTACCCGAAAACGAAAAAACGAAAATAATGGTTCAATGTATAACTTGCTACAGTTTTTGGTTTGGTTTCTGGTCTGAGGCATATGAAGAAACTACACATCAGTGTCTCACCGTTTCCTATGTCATTTGTTATTTGTCTGATTCGCTGCGGTGCACTCGGTTTTGGTCATGGACTCTTTTTTGTCTTCCGCGAAAAACTTCTATATTTTTCCTCAATGTTTTATAGATTCCTTTCGGTACACAATCGTCTAAATTGATTTGCTCGCATTTTTTGCCCTCCGTGTGTATATGTGATTTTTACGTTAGCGCAATTTATACCGATGTCAATTAAAAATAAAGTAAGACGAAGATGGGAAACAGGAAGAGGAAAAGTTTGGGAAAATGAAAAAGTCGGATGAAACAGACATTTTGTTCGCTTTTCTACGGCCATACGAACGAATCAATATAAATAGAATTAAGAATTTCACCAATTTAAAAAATAATGGTAATATATTTGGGGAGAAGTCGAAATGAAAACGAAGGAAATGCTTTCCATTTTATCATTAAAGTAACAAAAGTCTTCACTTTCGTTCGATCTCTATTCCTCGTTCATTCCCTTTGATCGTCCTATCGTTTTCTTCGTTCGGTAAAAAACAAATTCTAGTTTTAATTACAAGAGTTTTTCCGTAGAATTTCTTTCAACTGTGCCGTTTCTTTTATTTCCTTTGCGTTCTCTTTCTTTTTCTGATTTTCTTTATCCATCTCTACCAGCGATTTTAAATCTTTCAATTAACTTTCGAATGAATAAGGCCAGGAAGTCATCGATTATTTATGTAGGTTCCCTTTGACTAGTGTAACATCGGGCATCAATAAGTGATTAAGCTGTTATCAACTTCGTGGGCAGTTTCTAATTGTTTCGGGATCAAAGCTTCGGATTCTTTTGTTGTTTACAAAAGCCTCATCATTTCCTTCAGTCCCCGAGTTAATCCGAAAACTTTAAACCACAATTTTTGCACTCGTTCCTTTCCTTTTTCTTATCTCTTCCTTCTTCCTACTCCCACGATTTCTTATTGACTTTAGGGGATAGATAGATAGAATTGAAATGACAAAAGGAACGAGAAAGGGAAACGAAAATAAGGGATGAAGTCGCATTTCTACGATGGCGAAAGTGGACTGAGAAAGGAAAAGGGAACGAGTAAAGCCTCCTCCCTCATCCTAATTTATATACATGTTTCATTCTGTAAACAACGATATAAATTTCAAGATGAAATCCCACGATTTTATTTCGATTCTATAAATGTTGATTAAGAAATATGTTTTATTGGTTTCTTTCTTTCGTTCTTGCCACCATCCGCACGCATGTATGACCCATTTCTTTCATTTCCTGTCCCATACGATCCCATTCGATTTCGTTCCTTTTCAGAGCCCCAAAAGTAGAGAACGCGCTCGAAGAAACATAATTCCATTACCACTTATTGCACATTAAGTACTTTGCATATTAAGCGTTTTATGCCAGATTTAGAATTCCCTATTATTCTTGTCCCAACAAGAAAGGAGGAAAAATGAAAACGCAAGAGGGAAAAAAGCGAAATGAAAATGTAAGGTAAAGTGGGTATTTTCAAGATAAGCAGACGCACACGTGCTACTCTCGGTTTTGTTGTCGTCGGAAGATATTATTCTAGGTACGGCCGTATATGCAAGTGTAAGGTGGAATGGTTGGCTGTTGAAGAGAGCTTTTCCTTACCATTTCCCCCTTTCAGTCCAACAGATAGGCAATAACTCATCGCGGGAGAACGTGCGTCGTGACAGGCGAGGAGACCGCGAAATGGAGAAGAATGAAAAACCCGTCGATTCAGCAATGGATGAGGACGACGACGATGTCGCCGTCTTTGCTTTTCGCATTTCTTTTTCGCCTCCGTCACGTACACGGCGGTAGGTAGGCGTGCTTAATGCTACTCCCATCTTCACCATCATCATATTGAGGCATATTAAATGAGATTATACCTCGCGTATATATCTCTCTCTCTCTCTGCGTGTGTGTGTTTGTGCATATGGACGTATATACGCGTTGCCGCCATTGACTTTCTCGAGCGTAATAATGCACAGACGGCGTTCGAGATAATTCGTAATCTTCTCTTGAAATGGGAAGAATGCAGAGTAAAGGAGGAAAAGGAGAGGGAAAAACGCTGCAAAATAATGAAAAGGAAAATTGACGACGTTCCAATACGTCTCGATGAACTGTTAAAACTATTTGAATGTTTGATACAGGGTTTTCGCGTTTCTACTAATCAACTCCGCTGTTAAATAACATAACGATGTATAAAGGCCCGGTATCTGGACCCTTCCCGTTTGAATATAAGAACAATGAATGTAATGAAGAGAAAGTTGTAACGACGAAAATCTAACAAAATAAGACATTCCACAAGATGACAACTTTCTCTTCTACCACACCCCATGAAGGTTAAAAATTGTAATTTGCTTACAGAAAAAATATACAAAAACGACTTGTATTTCACTATCGACGAAGAAAACATCGGCCACATTCTCGTACACGGCTAAGAATAAATAGTAAGTACAATAATTTCCTACTACAAAATAAGTGCGGACACAATAATTGTCCGCCACAGGACGAGTTCCAGCAAAAGGCTTTATAATTATTATTAAAAGAACGAGTTCCAACATCCGCTCATAAGTGGAGATTTAAAAGAATCAAAGGCGTTTGGAAAGTTTGCATTGCCAAAAGTTTGCTCTCGATCATTTTTGCGATTAAGCAAATTAGCCAACTACTTTTTTATTATTTCCCTACTACTGCGAATCCTTATTACTTTTCCCATAATTCCGTACGTTCCCGTTATTACTGATTAAAGAACATAAAGTTTTATTAGTTCGAACAACTCGGCGAAAATGAAATAAATTACTTAAAGTTCCACTTAATAATGAAGGTTTAAGGGAAATAAGTAAGTAAGTAGCGTTGGTGGCGGTGGTGGTGATGGCGATGGTTACGTATTGATATTTTCTAAGGGAGCATTGGCTGGCGAGCCGTAGTTCTAACAGTTTACACCAGAATCCGTTTATGTACACGTAGCATAGATCTTATTTTGATCTAGATTACCAGACAGGATACCAAACCAGAGATTAATTTGCAATGTTTTGGATCTTATCGGCAACGGGAGTTTAGTTTCGCGTAAAAGCAGAACGTCGTCTTGCAGAGGCAGTCGAGAAAACGCGGCGAACCCCGTGCAAAATCCGTACATTCTACGGGATAACTACGTGCACGTATATTTAGCATGGGAAAGGGAACGGGAACGAATGGAAGGCGCGAGCGAGAGGAGCGAACGGGTCATGTGTAATAGCACGAGCAGCGGTGGCAAACACCTTCCGCCATAAATAATCCTGATTCATGGCGAACGTTGTTTATAGACAGTTGGCCCACGCCTGACATCAATGTTATTAATTAACCGAACAGTATGCCCAAGCGAATACACTAGCAAATGTAACGAACGCAACAACTACCAAATGCCTCCGCTTTTCGCATTCACTCCGACAACAACATTCGCAACCCGCTTGTTACGTGTGTATTTGCAACCAATTCGCATCAAAAGAGGAACGAAAAATAAACGAAACGATACCATACAGCGAAGTGCACGTACGGATCGATATTTTCAATTGAATTGTTACGCAAATTTCTCGTTTCTGCCCATTTTTGCTCCTTCGCTATTTCGCATTAAGCCGGAAAGAGGGAAGAAAGAGGGCGAGAGAGAAAAAAGTGTCGTAATATATCAAAAAGACCGTAGGGCAATTATGCAAATAACATCGCGTTGCTTATAATCTGAGAAAGTTTTTATTATTATTATAATCTTTCTTTGCTGCTCATATTAAAGGCGTATACTATACGAAATAGCCCCCTCAATTTTTTCCTATTTTTTTCGTCGGCGCTCTCTCCACTTGACGGTTTTAGATTTCGTTCTGTTGCCTTTTCTCTCGGTTTATTTTTTTATTTTACTTATTTTTTTTTTTTTTTAGTGGAAAGAGATGGATTATAGGCGGTTCCACTTATACGTACACCTCGTTCTCTCTATGGAAAATTAAAGCAATTTATTTCGACGTACACGTTACAATTAAAAAAGTTTGTTACGTCGATTCTTTTTAAAAGGCATTAAGGTAGTATACACACGGTTTTAAATTAAAGCGCTGTCTAAAAGGGAAAATAGACAGGCATAAGGCACGTCAAATTTAATATTTCACGAGTCAAACGTTTAAGTTAACGTTGCCGAAGTTTATGACTTTAGACGTCAGGGCACTTTGTATACAACCGATGCTGACATAATTCTTTTAGCAAAGAAAAAGAAGGTGCAAGTGAGAGAAAGGGAGCGAGGAAAAAGAAACATTGCAAATATATGTGAAGAAAAAGTGGGAGGAAAAGTAGCAAATTGCCTCTAATACTAACGACATCAGAGAGCATTTTCATCCCTACGTGCACGTCATAAGTACCTGCTTATATTGTACGTGTGTGTGTGTGTGTGTGCGTTTGTACGGCTCTCAATCCGTCTTGCAAAATTTTCGCGTCACTTTAAGAGGACGATACGAACGTTTTGCTTCCAATCTAAATTTTTACGATTCACGCCTCTTTACTCTCAACGCATGCACAATCTCTTCCCCTTGCGTATTATTTATTATTTTTCTGATTACACGAGTTGACACAAGTTTGTCATCATCGTCATCATTTGCATCAACGTCCTCGTTACCATCATCTGTCCTAATAAGGTGCTTCGTATTTTTCTTTTTTCCATACTCTTCCTTTCATTACTCTTCACATCCACTTGCTCGTTTCGTTCGCTGCCGACTTCCTTTTTATTACCTCTTGCAGTAAAAATAAATTTTTAATTAACGTAAACTGTTTTTGACGAAGCGCGAAAAAAGGCGAAATAAAACGCGCGTGTTCTAGATGACGAAAAGGAAGTAAACGAAGTAGTTATTGATTGAAAAACGGCCAACTCGCAGAAGATTTGACGCCCCATTGAAATTAATTAATTTAAAAATAGCGAACCGTAAAATTATGAATATCACTCGTGTACGAGTGCGTAATGAGTAATGCATTCCGAAAAAAGATCGAGCAGAAAATGCGAGAGCGAAGCGGAAGGAAAATCTTTCTCAATTTCGTTTCTTTATTATTTTTAGAAATTGTTAAGTTGCACTTTAATCGATCTTGGCTCAAAGACCGTTTTACTCGAGTAAATTTATTTGGTTCATTTCGTTTTTGCGAAGGATTACAAATCTCTTTCGATTCCATTCACGTAACACGAGCTTTGAACACGAAAGCGGTACGGTAAAGTATGGAACGACGGGAACGAGAAAGTCGAAGGGTAAGAGACGAAGAAAAATGGGAGGGAAACTTGCGAAACGGCAAAAAAGGTGTATGGAAAGGTTGCGTAACTAAATTAATTAGATAATATCCTACTTAGTACAAGATCAGATCCATATTTTCCTGTTTCGCATTCCGGAAGAAATTCTTTGCAAGTGGATTTGGAACGGTTTAGAAAACAACAAAAAGGAGAATCTTAAAAAGAAGTAGCAGCCGTATGTTCAATTTTATTCGCATCATTAAATACTCAAGACTGCGTTCAGTGGCACATCGCGCTGCTATCTTATTTTCTCTTGCTTTTTTTCCCTTTATCTCTTTGACCAGAACTTTGGAATTGGATGAAAGGTTGTCCGATTCGATTCGATAAAGAAAAATTGCAAAGACGTTGGAGAGGAAGGCTTTTCGTGCACCGAGACACGAAAAGATGTTATTGCACACTTTTTGAAATTTTGCCAATCGTTTCTTCTCCGTCTTAACGGCTATTTAATGAATACAGCCTCAAACGCTTGATTATTAATAATCGATTCGCTTTAAGAGCGGACCAGAAAAATAAAAATGCTCCGAGATTAAAAATGAGCCCGGGGAACAAAATAAAGGAAGGAAATACAGCGAAGGAGAGATATGAAGCGAAACGGGCGAAGCGTGAGCGTTTAGTTTAAATCAATCAATTAATTTTTCCCAGCGGAACGATATATTTCAGGCGTTTCTCGAAACGAATATATCAGCATAGATTCCAGAAGACGAAGGAAAATATCACGCTAGGGTATATAATTTAACGTTATATACAGCTAAGCGTCCCTTGCACCACGCACAATTTTTCTCTTTTTACTGCCGCTTTCTTTTTCGCTAGGCAAATCAGAATCAAATTAATAATAAATCACCGAGATCCGTTTCCTTTTTCATTTTTACTACCTTCCAGCCCTTTCTCTCTCTCCTTTTTTATGAGATTTCATATTTAAGTGGGATAAGAGCGTAATGCGAAGTGAGGGCGCCAAGGCAGTTTTGTTAGATGGATCATTTGGGTCCAAAACATGTCAGCGTGAGCAGCGTGGAATTACACGGATCCCTCCGGGCCGTGCAAATGTCACCACTCAGCAACCAACTTGTACGTACAATAATGATATCCCGGGGGATCTCTCTCTCTCTCTCTCTCTTTCGCTCTCTCTTTCTCTCTCTCTCTCTCTCTTTCTCTCTCTCTCTCTCTTTCGCTCTCTCTCTCTCTCTCTCTCTCTCTCTCTCTTTCACTCCTATCGTCGAACGACAACAAAAAAGATAAGTCTATTTCTATTAAACCATATACGATAAGTATGGAGTGTAATGAGAATGATGGGGGAGAAAAGAATTATTGATCACCGTTTAATCGCTAAATGGCGTCGAGTAGTTAACGATTTGATGGTTTGTCTTCGAATAATGACAAAATCACCATCACCATCTTGGAGGATGGCGAACGCGAAGGATAAAAATTAAGTCAACTCGTGTACGTGTTTAATAATTAATGGTAATTAATAAATTAAGTAAAACTATAAAACGCCGGCATGCTAACTAACTAGTTAATAGCGGAGGGAAACCTCTGGGGCCATAAAGAATTAAAACCATCTGTTGTTTGAACGATCTAGATAGAGAAACGTAATTAATATTGATTTCGTATTTAATGACCATCGTATTTGCCGGGGAAAATGATAATAAATTCACGTAAACGACCCTACGTACAAATACCTAATGAACTGTAAATTTATACACTGTTTGTGTACGTAATGCCAATTTACAAGAATATAAAATTCATTAAGGTTCAATGTAGAGTTTGAGAAACGACCAGTCCTAATAACGTTTCAAATCAAAACGGAATCGTGGAAATCGTAGACAAATGTGGAAAATCAATTTTTATTGCACAAACTGCAACTTTATACGTTAAGTTATGGCCATTAACATACAATCTTGTTCGCGTATTATCGCGAAGAAGATGTCACCTTTCGATATAAAATTGCCCTCGAATCGTCCGTTCTCTATTATTTTGAGCGTCACAGAGGCGCCATCCAGAATTGATTCATTTCTTTTTGCAACTACCACCAACAACAACAACAACCACCATCGTTTCTTCTTCAATCGTTTGTTTGTCAGTGTATAATATATATTCAATCTATCCGCGTCTATCTCCGTGCCAGCTTTAGATGTTTACAAGCACACATTCGCATACTACACGCTGAATAACTGGGTCTAGCATTCCAATAACATTGCTTCATATGCACGAATAGCATGAACCACATACGTGTGCATACATCTGTAGTGGAATAGAAAGATGGTAATATTGTATCAATTTGCTCTCTCGCATAAGCCAATAATAATAAAGAGAACAAGAACCACGTGCTTTTGCCCTTTTATTAAATTTCATGCCTTTCGACTTGCTTTCTTCTCCAAAGAAATGGAAACTACAATCTAAGAGTATCATATACGATTTTCATATTGGAGACGTTCAAGATCAGGTTCGGTATTTGGATGCCCTTTTACTACTAAAAATTTCATATAATTCTAACTGTTGCGTCCGCTCCCTTCATAAAAATTAATATTATTTCGACCCTTTGTAAAAATTGTATATATTAATTTCCAGTTGATTTGTTGTTAGCTCCTGGAAAAGGATTTACGATCAACCTCAGGTAATTTTAATGCTCTATCCTTCACTGAATTTGTCGTATATCTATTCATTTTGTATGTTTAAAATTCTACATTTCTTAAACATCCTTGCATTCAATTCAACATCACTGTAAAGCTATTGTTTCAAATTTTGCGAAAACACGTTCACCGTTGTTCTTCCTTTTGGGAACATCTGCCTAGAAAGAGGATAAGAGAAAAACCAAAATGTTCCTCAAATTTTGATTCGTCGCGTCTTCAGGGTGTTATCCCACCCTTGAAGCAATTTTTCCTAAAACCGAAATAACAGCTAAAAATCATTCGTGTACGAATCATAATCAATTTCGTTCGCGCTTCATATAAGCCAATTGTACATTTGTAAATAAAGTACTTAAGCTTTACATTAATCCTTAAGTCCGTTAGCGAAACGGCGGCCCATCGACAAAACACCAATTGTATTAAAGTTGATGAATTTTCTCAATTGAAATTAAAAACCTGCAAATTCTAAGCTTCTATTAACTGTCTGTATCATTTTAAAACTGACAAAACTCATTTTTCTCCAACCCACGTGTAATCTAATGCAGCTTTAATCTCTCAAATAAAAAACTCTTCATTTGCTATTGAAACCGTAAAGGGGGTTGATAGGAAATCATGATGGAAATTTGTTTACGGAAATAGAAGGACTTGATTTTTCGTACTACTAGCGTGATAACAGGAAATAAGTCCGATTTAAAAATAGTAATCGTTGTGTGAGTGTAATATAGGAAAAATGACTTCAGTCATGTCAGCGTCATTTTTCAAATTCAAATAAACATTAACGTTTGACGCAAAAAGAAACAAAAAAGGGCAGGAAAATCGAAGATTGGGTGGGAAACTTTATAAGAATTCCAATGGATACTAATAATAATGATAATAAACTTTCCAGTGCGAATAAAAAAAGTATCCGAGAGTAGAAATTACATTAGGCATAACATAAAAGGAATTCCACGCAAGAATTCCTTCCCTCTACAAGCGGGTGAAAATGACTGGCCGGAAAAAAGTTCGAAGAATATGGAGCGAAGAAGAAAACTTTCATTAGTGCCTATTATATTTCTTTTCTAATTTGTTGTATAATTATTTTTCTTCCAAGTATTTAATGTGTCCGTATTGAAAAGCAAAGTGTTGTCGTCGTTTTCGTTGCGCCGAAGAGGGTAGAAAAGACGCGTCGTAACGAGCGAGGAAAAAAGGAAACGGCGATAAGAAAGAAAGTCGGGATTTTTCCATTAGAACGTCAGGATTAATTATACGTCGTTAATGGCAATAAACAATTGTGACAAAGTAATAAATCTTTTTTCTTCGGTTATATACGGCTCGAGGAAAATCAGTGTCTTCGCCTTTTCGCCGGAGTAGGAAAAGTACGCGCGGTAATCGTTTAATTCAATTGCCAGCGTTGCGAAACGTGTCACTTCGTTTGTTTGCATGTATGTTAAAGGGGGCGAAAACGAGATGGAAGGAGAGACGTTGTCGCCGAGACACGTTGTTGCGAGGACTGTTGGAAGATGAGGCCTCGAGTTATTTATCGTCATAGTTAATGCCACATACAGTGGAACAATAAATATAAGGCAGCAATAGGACGGCTCTGCTGCTCTTGAGACGGGAAACAACGCAATGCTATCGTTAATAAATCGTATCAATTGACGCATTCGGATGGGAACATTTGCGGGTACGTTGCATTAAATTATTAGTTCTTCGGGGCCTTTTGCGAACGACGATTTGCAGTCGTAACAGATAACGACGACATCAAAATGCCGGTGTTTGTTATTGTCATTAACGCCACTGAAGAAGCACGGTTAACTACAAAGTAGTTAGCAACTATAATTCCAAATTAGATTAGCGCCGTTCGAAGCGGCGAGGAAAACGCTTTTGGCTCGCATGGGACATTTTTCAGCCTTCATCCAATTTCCGAAAACAATCGTAAGATTTCTCTTTGCCTCGAAGATAAGACGGGGATATACGTTTGGGGATTGGAAGGAAATGGAACCAAGTTTGTCCTGTTTGTTTAGCTCGAGTGGCACAAACTATAAGGCGAGTTTCGTGGGAAACTTAACGTTTTCCTACGCGAGCAAACATACGAGGAAAGCGAAAGAGCGAGAGAGAGAGAGAGAGATGGTAGTTGGCGTGACATCAACTCGCTTCTTATCTAGCCCATTTCTTAATGTTGGCTTCTAGTGTGGTCTTCAGGACGATTAGAATATTAAAGAAATTCGTCATTTTCTTTCACGCACTTTTTCTTGCCTTATTCCGTCATAACAATACGAAGGAAATCCATTTTTCACGGGACTGAAGTGAAAATATTTTTGAACATCGTATAACACGTATTAGAGGAAAATACGAGAAAAAACTTCACCGCAGGGTATATACATATTCTATCCATATATACGTGTGCAGGGAATCCCTCACAATAGGAATAATCTTAATGATATATGATATTTATTTTTTATCTATACGAAATATTAATGGGCATCCATCATTTATGTTTGGGGATTTTATTGTTGATTCCTCGTATTATATTATAATTAAAGATAAATGATACGGCTGTCAAAAATTTTATTTTAATAAATATGTAACAGATGGATGATGATAGCTAATAATGGAAAGATTCATTTTGATATTTTCAATTATACCGGCCGCACACACACACACACACACACAAATAAACATTACTAACCATATCCTGTTCATTCAATTATGATAATCATCGTAGTCATCGTCTAAAATTATTATTAATTAACCGCATGCTAATGATTTATTATCATACGAATTAACAACAACAACAACAAAAAACCGGCGTATTCGTTACGTTTGCGGGGCCCATTAAGCCTGATAAAACGTTCCTTAAATGTGATACAAACGTAAAAAAAAGGATACAAAAACGTGTAGGAACGGGAGGGAAGCAGAGAATCAGAATGAGATTAAAAAAAGGAAGAGGGGAAAGTAATGAAGAAACTTTAATTTAATGTTGTACATTTGTATGTTAGCCTTTAAGTTCTTTTTGTGCTTTCCCTTTTCCACTGCCTCCTCTCAAAGTGGAGAACGGGCGAGCGAACGAAGAGAAAAAGGAGACTTTCTGATCGTTATTCGAGGCGTGTACAATGGCTTTTCAGAACTCGATTTTCCATTATAGCCGCGTTCTGTGTGACATGATTGGCGCAATTTGATTTCGATTTTCCGTTAAATTTGGTAGATATTGACACACACACACACGCGCGCGCGAGAGAATGGATACGTATACGTATATACAAGGACACGTACAGGTGAATCGTGAGTAACACCTGGTGTTATCATTAATCAACGACGTTGATAATAATGAATCAATCCTCTTCAACGTTTCTACTTGGTGACGCGTCGTTTCAGTTAGAATATTCGTCACCCGTTTATGGCGATGATAATGATGATGAGAGAACCTCTAAAGTGTCATCGTGCCTTTCGTCTTCGTCTTCTATCAGCGCGGTCTCATAAGTGAAGAGCTCGTACACTTGCACCACTATTATTATCATTATTATCGTCGTTATTACGACACCGTTCCCTTTCTGAAATGTTCATCCATCTTCATTTCCTGCTCATCTAGAGTCCTTCTCGTCTGGCCCCGTTAATTTACTATCGTGGCAGCAGAAAAAGAAAGTCGGGGGAAGAGGGAAAGAAGCGGCGATGACGATGAATGAAATGGCAACGTTGCTTGTTATCCGATTTTCGGTTCGCGTTATTCCATTACCCGTCTGGAATGATGAAAGGAAATCGTAAATTGCCGTAAATTTAGCTTTATGACTCGTGACGCCATAGGGCGGGCATCTTTTATTGTGATTTTTATCATGTCGTTAGTCTTGTTTATCAAAATAAACTCGTTTCTTTTGCCCTCTTTAATTGCGGAAATGATTTTTCACGGTACAATGGCAAAGATCGCGGAAAGATGGAACGAAACAAAAAATCGGCATTGTTCTTGGGTGACTTTCCTGCAACTTACTCGACGGTAAAAGTAAAAAAGAAGCGAAAACTAGCTCTCCTATTCCGCATGTAAATGGTAATGGTGTGGATTTGGAACGAAAGAGATTGGAGGGTGACATTTTCTATATTGAATATAGATCACCTCACCCGTATGTGCATGTACACTCACACACAAACACACTAATATTTCCATTTACCAAACGATGTTATTCTCGAAGGGACGACGTCAAATGTCACTTTAACTGAATGGCATGATACTACATTACTTATTCAATTGTGCCTATGCATTTGCAGTGGTTCCGGACAGTGACGTTCCATTCTCGCTCACTTCGCTCGCTCGTTCGCTCGTTCAAAAACTTCTCTCGTATCTCATGTGTACTGATGCATTTCATAATTTTAAAAATAGATGCGATACGTAACACCTATACCTACAATATACCAAGCGACCGACCGACCGACCGACCAACCTTTAATATAAATGGCACATAAATAGATGTATGAATAAAATAAGAGGAAGATTCGCGCATTTCGAATTTTGCCCGACTACTAAAATATGATTTTTTTCCTGCTCGTACACGACAATCCGTTCGCTCATTCCGCCGGCTCTTCGCAATGAATTAGTAATTGCTGTTAAACAATATAATTCGTCTAGCGCACGAATTTGTTACGTTTCACGCGGACGCTCCGTCGTACTTTTAACATTTCTCCATTCTTTTCTATCCCGCATTTCATCTTTATCCCGTTTTATCTGTTAATTACTAAAATGGAATTCTATTTTACGCGAGGTGACGTACGGAAAAATAATAATAATAATGGAAAAGACGAGCAATTCTTCCCCCGCTTCTTTCGTTCCGGCATTTACGAGTTGAAACCAATTTCATAATTCGTCTTGTCGATTGTCTCGTTACCGTTCTTTCTCTCTGCGCAAAACTCATTTCTAATTAACTTAATCTCGCGAACGTTTTCTTAAATATCGCACTATTATCGTTTGTTATTGTTAATAAAGGGGAACCATTTGCACGTGAGCGCGTGTGTGTTCATATTTTAACGAAAACGTTACGTACGTAATCCGTGTAATTTTAGCGAAATAGTACGTAAACAGTAATGCAAATAATGGATCCCATTAAACTGTTGTCTGCTAGTAATTGAATATGCACAGGATAGTTCGCGGTTATACGAATATCATATAATCTAATTCAATTTTCATGTTATTGTTAAATATAACATTCGGTTTATCGTAGTTAGTAATTTTCGAAAATGGGGTGTAACGGGCGCTGTGCAGAGACGACGATGATGATGATGGCGTAGCTGCGATAGCTGATGCGGAGAGCGAAGAAGAGTTATTAGGAGTAACGATTGGATATGATGGAAACGTGCACTACACACCGACGTAGTTGTGTTTGCAAATCCGTTCGATCAGAGCCCGAGCGAAGGGTGGAATTAGAAGCGCGAGGAGGATGGGTTGGCATCGATGGATCCGTAGAAGAGAATACGCGGATTACAAGATAGTTTAAGTAACGTTACAACTAGAACTACTTCTGTTGCTGTTGCTTCTACTGGCCGGTTCGCCATAAGCGGAAACCTTTTACTAAATCCGGCTTTGCGTCCTCTCTCCAACGGAACAGTGTTGTACTGAAAAGTTAGAGAACAGATTCATTCGCCATCTCCCTAACACCATCTCGTTCTCGTGCACGTGCCGTTTGTTTTTCCGTTGCCCGCTTTTTTGGCCGGGTAACGAGTATAACGAACACGTGCCCTCGTTGCCACCCATTTCTAAAGCCCATTCGCGGAAAATCCGCGGTTTTCCGTTTATTTCCTTCTCGCATTTCAACGCGACAAGCGTGAGGCATGGGGAACGAGACAAAAAAAAGCGCGCAACTATCCCGTTTCGCTTGAACTTTTCTATTAAACTTTACGCTTTTTGAGCTCCGCTTGCACCACTCGAAAAGTTATCTGAATAATGTTGCTCGGCGTTAAGGGATTTTCGCACGCATACATTTGCGTATAAATGCACGTTTGTCATATACGTACGTATTAGATAGGACGTTGTCGATATGCTATTGGGAAAATGCACATGTGTTACTAACAAATTACGTCCGATCGTCGTTGTTTGGCTCGAACCGTTTGCCCTCGATAAAAGTTAATTCGAAAACATCGAATCAATTTCGATAACAAATTGTTTCCTTGTTCCATAACAATTTCTCGCTCTCGCACGCGTTTCTCCATTTGAATTTTGCTATTTATTAAAAGTGGCAAAAACTTTATAAGCAACATCTTACACATAGCATTCTTCATAATCAGAAATTAAATAATTGATTTTTAATTTAGCATAAAAATTTGATAATTCTAACGAGTGGTAACGAAGAAGTAAAAAGTTTCAAGTGAAAACTCTTAAAAAAGGCATGAGACGTTAACGACTATAAAAATTTCGGTAAAAGGGATAAAAGAGTGTGAACGTCTTATTAAAAAGGGCTCCGGCGCAAGTTTGCGATATATCAAACACCTGTTTAGCAGTCGAATTCCTCTTTTTCGCTTCTTCGTCAACGCAATCAAAGTTATAATCAAAAAGCGCGATAACATTAGGAAACGTGGGTTGGTACGTAATAGAAATTAAAATAAACCAAAGCAATTAAGTGGATATATCGCGGGCGAGATAAATATCGCGTTATACGTACGGTGGCGGCGAGAGAAAGGGCACGCACATATCTGTCGAGGAAAGGCCTCTCGGCGCCCGTACTTACACATTTGATATGCATACACTCACGCAATATTTAGATTCTCTGCGGTAATTTACAAACGCAGCAGGTGTTCCACATTGCAATAAACCTGGTTACCACCGTCGTGATACAAAACAACAACAACAACAGCGATTGCGAGACCCTCTTCGTTCTCTTCCACATTTATTTTTCCTTTTCCATTCCTTTATTAATGCGAAGCGCAGGACCGGATTTTGTGAAACGAAAAATATTTTCAACGTAATCCATTTTATTGTTATTTCTTTCGTGCCTTTATATACGATTCTTTTTGCTGGTTGTTGGTTGGTCCCTCTCATTGTTTTCATTAGAGGGTTGAACAACCCATACGCGAAGTTTTATTGTGTAACGACAAAAGACTAGGACACTCGTGTATAAAGGGACAGGATGAAAGAATACGAATAAAGAAATCGCGGTCGTTATTCATAATGAACGAGGGGGCCCTTAATGAATGTGACGTGAGTTTCTCTGTGGTAAAGAGGAAAAGTTTCCCATGAAATGACGAGTGGTTATGTAAAGATTTCCTTCCGATCTATATACGTGTTATTGTTTTACTGGAGGAGTTTTAACGCTGGTCGAGAAGAAAGAAACACAAACGTATAAAGAAGCGTAAGACGAATGAAAGAGAAACATAACTTTTCGTAACCGTGACCCCGTTTCCCAAGTGGTTCTTCTTGTTGTTGTTGTTCTTCTCTTCCTTTTTTACGCAAGGGAAACATCCGCTTTATTATTGAGTTATACATTTCGGGCCGTTTCCTTTTTGTATTCATTGCGTTAAACATCTCAACATATCAATTCCCAGTAATGATATTCCACCCGGGTTTTATATTTGTAAAGCATCGGCCGAAGACAAAAAATTTCATAGATCAATCAAATCAGCGATTTGTCATTGATCGGATCGAATCAATAACTGTTAGAGTCTGTTTACTTTGGACGGTAAAATTGCCAACGACAAATGAATTCGCGCGAACAACACCGTCCAATCAATTCGGACGTCTTCCCTGATTTCGCTTAATTATCGCACATAAATAAAAGGATCCCTATCGCAAAGAAGCATCTGATCCTTTTCCGTCCCTACCGGGGAGAAAAAATCTTTCCTGCACATACTTTCTTATCCTCGTACAATTTAAGACGCCGTAAACCTCGCGATAACAATAACCGACGAGCAGAAAAAGTAGGGCGAAAGAGGAACCATTTTTTTTCGCCGTTTCGAGCGAAAGAAGTTGATCTTGTTTTTCTTCTTCTGCCCGTACCCACTTTAATTTCATTGTAATTATCAGATTAATTGGGTCGCTTAAATATGACTTAATGTTCCTTCTGTTTAACCGGCGCAAAAAGTAAGAGAAACTCGGGCATTTTTTTATTAAAAAATTGGCAAAAAATTGAGAACGAGAGCGCAGGGAAAGGGTTAAACGAAGCAGGTAAATACACACACGTAATCGTACGTAGGTGTAGCTTATTTATGTTACGTCCTAAATCACACCTGCACTCGTGCTTTATTGTATTACGGGGTGTTCTTTATTAAAATTTATTTTATTGTCGGTTCCCCTAATAAAGGAACGCGTAGTTATTACGTGTCCCATTTAATTTTTTTCGTCTTCGTTTTTTTTTAATATGCCATAATCATCAACGTTGTCGACATTTAATTTCGGAATGGAGGAAAAAGTGCGTCATAATAGAGGGAAAAGCATCTAAAGAAGAGAGATAGATGGGCAGTAATAACGAAAAAAGCTTCCGAAAAAAGCAGAGGAAAATCGACCCGAAAAGAAAACTATCAACGAATTAGATATAAATAAAAAGGGAAGGAATCTTTGCAAATGGAAATAAACAGAAAGGGAAACAGGATGGGAAATAAGAATTTGTTGTTGTTGCCCGCTGATTTCAGATAGAGGTTCGTGCGGTGGGCGTCAAATGGAACGCACGCCCCGTTTAATGTATTCCAGACGTTCTCTACTCGTAGTAATAATTATTTATGCCGTTTTCCAAAGTTATTGTTGTGCGTGCCCGAGTTCTTCTTGTCAAGGATGGTCGGATTAATGGAGTCTAGCAATTTACGAGGACGATTGCGTGATCCTATATCGCTTAATTATTTCCCTTCTCCTACCGTTCGCCCTTCCTTGTTCCCTATCCCACATTCTACCTTCTTCTATTCCGCCTTCGGCCGTTCTTAGTCCGTTCTTTTTAGCAACACTTTCATGCGGTTATATCTGCTCAAATGTATAATACACACACATACAGGAAGATTTCGAAAATTGGAGAGCGATATATTGCTAAGACAGATTGAAATAATAATAATGTAATGGGAAATTGGCGGCGGGTTTCCTGTACAATGGAAAGGCAGGAAAATGAAATTCAGTTTCGTTAATGTTTAATGCGTTCGGTAATAAAAGAAAGAAGCAATTTACGCTCGTTTTTTCCCTTTTTTTCGATTCTCGTTTTCTACCCTTTTTCCGTCAAAAGAATAGAGATAATACATAAATTATTAGAATGGAATAATTAAGATAAAGTAAGTGTCTGATGATTAATTAATAAACTCATTATCATTATTGCGCTTTAATTAATATTCCAGTAATTTTTTTCGCACTACATTACATGTATGTGTGCCACTTTTCGTCGTTCATTAATCATTCGCTCGTAACGATACGCGATTTTGTTCAAAAGATTCGCGTTACTTTAAAGAGTCCATAAAGACCGGTCGGTGAACGTTGCGTTAAAAATAATAAATAAAGCGAGCGCAATGGAAGATGATGGAAAACTAAGGAAAAATATGATTCATATTCTATTTCTCGACGTTTAATAATAACGATCCGCGGACTGGACACAATACGTAGAGGGAACGGATGTAACGGATCCCGAACAAGAATAATCGTTCTCCATTATGCCGCCGACTCCTCCGCGCTCCAACGGTATGTATTTATATAAACATTTGGAAATGAAAACGGAAATACGTGGTAGCGAACGAAGTAAGGGAAAACGACGGATGGAGGGAGGGCGGGGGTGAGTGGAAATGAGAAGATTAGATACGGATAAAAGGAAAAAAGAATGGTGATGGTCAGGAATGTTCGATTTATCGCCGCAACACCGCAAATGAACGTGCACGAAATATTAATTTAATTCCGATTCCGCCTCGCTCGCTCACACTCCCCAATCGTTCCATCGTTTTCCCGTCCCATTTTACCAACACTTTTTATTATCATTATTATTGCCCATCTATCTTGGTCTTTTCTTTCGCACGCCCATCGCTTCTTCTTTTAATGCTACACAAATAAAATTGGAACGGAAAATGGGGGAGAGGAAGACGGGATAACGAAAGAGACGATTGTTCTCTTTTTCTTATTCCGCAAGAAATCCTCGTCAGTTTAATTTTGCAAAAATTTAAAATTCAATTTGTGCACGATTAAAGAAGAATAACGAACGAAAACGAAGGAAAAAAATAAGAGAGAAAAAATCAATTACTTCCACCTAAACGACTAAACTAATTAAAATTATTTAAAAAAAATCATATTTTCTTGAATGCTATTAATCATTTAATTTCTTCTCTCCTCTTACCAAGTAAAAAAGGATTCGTAAGGAACGAAACTTTCTTTTGTGCGTTTTAACCGCTCACTCTCTCGCGCGCTCTCTCTCTTTCTCTTCTCTTTATTGCCCGAGAAATTAATAATTCGGGCAGACAAAATTATAAGTTCGGGTATAAATTATTTTACGGTTGAAATATAATGGCGTTGGGGCGGTGTTTTTGGCGTTATATTATTAACGGGAAAAAAGACACATTAACCGCATACTAATAAACGAGGAAAATGTTTGCCATACATGCGTAATGTAGGCGCCGATAATAGCGAGAACAAGCAAAAAATTGGGAACGAGGGAAAGTTGCTTTCGGGGGGCGAAAATTGTTTAAAAGTTTTCGAATTTATTAACGCATAATCGATATTACGACTAACTAACATTTATTTAAATTTCATTGAAAACGACAAAAGGCAACCGGTTTAAATTTTAACCGAGAGCTTTGTTTAATACGTGTATACGTACATTAAATTGGTCCTTTTGTTATCTATTGTTAAAATGTATACAGGAATCTATTCACTTCCTGAGCTGTTAACGGCCGGTGGTCATATATTATCGATATTATTGCTTTTAGTTTCGCACGGTACGAAGTAAGAGAGAGCGAGAGAAGCAGAATGTTAATAATATTCGTTAAAACTTTAAACTATTGTTATTTTAGTATTTAATTAGAGATATCGTTGTTTAATATCAAACGTCGTTATTATTATCATCAACTTTTAAATTAATTCGACTCGTTTCGTATCGTATTTTGTTTAAGGTTTTAAGCTAATGTAAATTATAAACGGCGCAAATAAAATAAATTGAAATCGAATTTCGTTACGAAAATTACATTAAAAATTCATTAAGTTTAATTAGCGGTAAATATATTTTATTTGCTTTTGGTGCAAATATTTGCTTACCACTACCATTTGAAATTATTTAAATGGCTTTTAATAGCCCAGAGAAAAAAGTTTTGCGAACTAAATAGGCTTCCTTAAATGTTTAATGACGTAAATTGTAAGGAAAAATAAATCGTTTGTTTATTATCGACTTCCTTTCACTAACACGCGTCCCATGGCAGACGTACAAAAATTAAGCAACTACTTAAAGAGGAAGTAAAACAATGGGAAAATAAGCGGAGAGGAAGGCAAAATAAGGTGAAGGACAAAATCTGGGCAAAAATACTAGATTTCCACTTGCATGAATTGCGTACACTTGTACGAACGCACGTTTTCATTTAGTTTTCCCATGTTCTCTTTTCTTCAGCCTAATGTCCAACTTTTCTTTTTAATATTATCGTTATTGTACTACAACGGAATGAGCGTGTGCGTTAGTTCCTAAGATTTAAAATTAAATTTTTAATTACCAAAAAAGTTTGTCTGGATGGAGACGATTTGAATAAGAGAGAACAAAAGTGTAACAAAAACGTAAAAAAGTTTATTGTCAGTTGTCCGGCTAAATTAAAAAAGTAATTTGATTTATTAATTATGCCCCCTCACTTCATCCTCACGCGCTTCTTGTTCCCGAACCATTCTCATTCCTCGCAATAATTTTTTTTTCATCTTGTACCGTTCGCACTCATTAAATAACTGTGTAAAGTGAATTTCTCCACTTTCCGATGAAGTTTAACAAGGAAACTAGTATAGAAGAAGTTACTAATGTAACGTTATTATTATTTTTATTCTTCGCCTTCGTTACTTCATAATTACTAGTTTAAATATTAATATGGTTTACTAATTAAAAAATTAATTAAAAGGGTACACCAACGACAAGATTAAAGCAGGAAGAAAAAGCGAGAAGACGGGAAACTTTTAAAAGAAGGGCGCATAATGGAAACGTTTCCTCGTCAACATATAATGTATGTTTGAAAAGTTTTGAGAAGATCCAGAAAAAGAGAACTTTTTCTTTTCTTAATTCATTCACCATTCACCAAGGCGGTTAAGTAGAGAGGAAATATGGTTTTCGTAATAAATATAGAAGCATTTTGTTTTGCGATATTTGCATCTCGACATCTGCACATCTTCATATAACGGACTTATGAGCAGAATATGTTTTGCAAAAAAAACTAACCCCTGAAAAAAGAACATGCAAACTGTAACGTTCAGATAGGGTTCGTGTCTTGGGAGAGATTCGAAATCAGGCCGCCGCCGCCGCCGTCGTTATATTCAAGTTTTCGCATGATAGATAGTTTTTGCGAAATTTAAATAATTAACGACAACTAAATGGTAAGTACGAAAGCAGTTAGTTAGTTAGTTGAAAATTGATGCATTATGCATTAGTGACGGCAAAACTAATTTCTAATGAAACCCCGTTATATTATAATGATGATGATAATGATAATAATAATCAAATGAGACCATTCGATGCACACAATCCATTACACAGACGTATACAGTAATAACAAATAAAGGTATGCGAGGTAATTGAAATAAACTTGGGACCTACGATGTTACATTATTAATGCCGGATGCTGAGACGTGAAGACTATCGAGAATTTCAATTCAATAACGCTAATTAGCTAAAATAGATATTATGCGACCATTACTCTTGCTAAATGCCGTTTGTCAAACTGTCTTCCTATAATTGCCAGCACCATTTTCGGTCATTTCATGCACATAAAGCGACTCTTATAATATTATCAAAATTGGATCTTCAAACTTCGACCGCTATTTATACTCGTGAGAAAAGTTTCCGCTTGAGAACGATTCAATGCGAACGAATCGCTTTCATTTCATTCTTACACAAATACGTACGTGTTAATTATTAATTTATTCAGCATTAAGTACGATGGCATGGCGATTAATGCCTTTTTGGCGATTGGCATTTATGCTGGAATTTTAATATTTTCCTCTTATAAGCAATAAAAATTCTTTTTCATTTAATGGCACTTAAAGTATAGCGCTATCGATAAAAGTACGACCAAAAGAAAATCTAATTTAGTATCACAACGAATAAAATAAATAATTTATTAACATAATAGCATATTAACAATAATAAACGTGAACTATTAAAAAAAATGAGCACAGAAATATTAATGCTAATAACGAAACGACAAATGGTCAATTATTAAGCGAAATGTTCGTTCTATTTTTCTTCCAGTCGCTTTTTGGTCTATTTTATTCGGTGGCAAAATGCTATTTATGTTAGCAAAATGCACAGAACAGACCGCAAATCAAGCGACTACGTGTACGTGTGTTAATATAATACACGCGGCAAATGTGGTAATAAACAGGAATTAATGAACGAATATAAATGCGGGGTGACGGTGTCAGTTATTTAGGTATTAATGTAAAGTGCGGAGAATTGGAATCGTTTGCTTGATGAAAGAAGTGAAACGGCAAAACAAATAATAAAAGCAGATTTTTATGTAATAATAAATCTTGATAAAAAAAAAACTTGGAATTGTATTACTTCATTATGGAATCTGCTAGACATAAATTCTCCATAATGCATATGATAGCTACACACACTTGTTCATATTAATAACGCCAATTTGAAATTAATTCCATTCTCTCTCTCTCTCTCTCTCTCTCTCCGTCTTTCTTTGCCAATATTACCGTAACACATACGATAGTAATTCAAAATTTAATACGTCGAGCAATAAATCAGGTTTACTGGGCCGATACAATTGTGCAATTTACCATCGTTTTCGCATTTAAAACAACAATCTACTCGCGCTCATTTATTTTAATGAAATTTATGAAAACGTACATTGAATGTTATATACTCCATATATACGTAAATGAACGTTATCATCATTCCTTTATACGAATTACACGAGATAATACTATTGAAATTAAAAATAATAACAACAATAATGATGATGATGATTTTTGCGCACAAAAAACGAGCGATAATGATTTTGTGCTAAATTTGCAAAATTCGAAACATATTGCAATTTACTAGCGGGAATTAATGTAATAATCAACAACAGCAAAAAATTATGATGATTACAGTAATAATAATAGTGGCCATCCAAACAAGTCCATTTCATTCGACTAGAATAATAAAATGTAATCACAAATTAATTTAATTCAATTGAAATCCCGAACTATTGCAAATTATTTTCGTTTTATTTCGTAAAACTGTAATTATTATTAGCGAAGGATTTCGCAATTTCGAATAATCGAAAATGAACTAAATTTTGATAGATTTGAGCTTTGGTGGATGCGTCAGATTGTTAGAGTTACAGTTTTTCAGATGGCGAATGAAAGACATTAAAATTGGCGCTTTTGGTGGATGCGCCAGGCGTGAGAGTTGCCAAGATTTCTTAATCCGTTAACTTAATGCTTAAACAAAAGAAGAATGTTTTAATTACTTTTTAAAATTTTGTAAATCCCATTTTTTGTTAATATAAGTAAAATCAACGGAAATCGTTTGCAAATTTCATTTAACGCTGATTAGAGAACGAAGAAAAAGAAACTTTTCCTTGCATACGTTTATGTAAATATTAGGTTTTACAATAAAGGTATATAAAACATTAAAAGTTTTGTTTTCATATGATATTATTAGACGTGCTTTTCAAGGAAAGGGAATGCAGGGGGGAAAAGTCCATATTAACGTGCAAAGAAAAGTTTGCACATATAGATCGTATGCAAATTTCGTTCGTTAAATTCCTGTTTACATTTACATCCTTCGTTTTTTCTCTCTTTTCGTTTAATTTAAAAAGCACTAAAAATACAAGAATGAAAATGATTACGCCCTTCCTTCTTTTCCCTTTTTAAATAATACCAACTCCATTTCATCGTACATTTTCCATCGTTCTCTCTTCGTCTCTCCTTCGTCCTGTCGTTTCATATTATTATTAAGTAAGTGTGGAAATGAATGAATAAAATAATAATTGTGTACACGTAATCGTTTGAATTCGCTTCAGCATTATTATTATTTTTTAATTTGATTTTAACACGTGATTATAATCGTAATTAAAAACCCGATAATAAATGGATGTGTGTTATTAAATAACGCAATGTTTGCGTTGTTGTTGCTGTTGTTAGCGGTGGCATACAATCGCATGAATGCGATGTTGTTGTTGGTTATTATTATTACTACCGCACATAATATGAGACTTATTATGAAATTTCAATGAACCGAATCCATAGAAATTTTATTTTATAACAGGGAAATAAAGGTAGCAACACTAAACGACGTAGCGGTTAGGAATACCAGCGAATCCATACACATGATATTCCGTAGGTAGACGATCGGTTGCGAAATATATTGAATATATCGCGGTCGATACGTCGGATGGATACGTGTCGTTTTAGCAACTACAATTTTGCGTATAGGTACAATACATTTGCAAATGATAAAGGTTTTAATTGTGCCACCTCCACGCAATGACGGCGTTAGCAGTCACATCGTAGTTGCAATATAACGGACAGTTTAGTTCGTTGGCTCGACTAATTTAATCGTACAATTTATTTCGGTCGAATTTAAACTGGTAACTAACAATTTCCAAGTCATTTGATTATCGCCCACATCGAGATCCATCCCAAATTTTTGTTGGAATAATAGTACACGTCGAATACAATTGGGGGATTCCCATTCGCTTTCGTATTTAACATAATGATACTAGAAAATTTTCCTAAAAGAGTAACCAACATTTTGGAGAATTATTTTATACGCTTCAGCCTCTATCTCTCTCTCTTTTCTTCTTTCCTTTTTATACATCTCTATCTCTTGCTACCCTTACTTTTTTTGGGGGGGTTTATAGGTATATATTTTTATAAGCCTACCCCGATTAAGCCCGGTGTGCGTTTTCCGTTTCATTTAAGGAAGTAAAGTAGAGAACGTTTCCTCTGAACGGTTGGTTGTCTCCGTCTTTCTCTAACGCACTCGTTCCCATTTTTCTTTTTTCGTTTTCTACGTTAATGGACGGTTGTAAAAGTAACGGGGCCACCATTTTCACACGCTCAAAAAGTATATATAAAATACCAATATAAAATCAGAAAATCCCTTATAAAAGTATCTTTAATTTCCTTCTACTTGAATAAACTTTTACAGAGCGAATAGAAAAGAAAACGAAAAAAAAAATGCTCGCGAGAGAAAACGAATCTTTTTATTTCGATGCCTTCCTCCCTCGCCCTACCCAATTTTCTTTTATGCCTTTTGAATATAATTTAAATGATTTCCATTTAAAATTTCAGGGTACGCTTTTAATTAATGGTGATACGTTTTCTCTTCCTTTTTTGTCGCATTTTATTTCGGTTCGCATACTTTCCGATGAATTATCATTAATGATAATTTGCGCGATGCAACCCATCGTTTTAATTCCTCTTTCTCTCGGTCAGTTTGTTTTAATCGCAAAGTTGCCAAACAGTTTGGCTTTCCATAAATGAATTTCATTTAAAAGTACAACGCAAGGTACGCGGCACCAAATTATTAATGCATAATTTTTGATTAATTTAATTCGGTTTGTGCATAGACGTCGGATATTAAAGCATTTTTGACCGGTTCTCTATTTGTTCTGCGTAAATTTCGATTGTATAATTTCCCGTAGAACAAAGGTCTTTGTGTCGTTTGTGCTCTGCGACTCCGCTGCTGACTTATTTTAAATTGTACTCAGACGTTATAAACTTTCATTTGCAAGAGAATAGGCGCGTTTAAATTTACGTACATGGCATTATAAATATATACGTACATGTAAAACACATACGTGCATGTTTATATAGATATTCTAGGACGATTACTATACAGTAGTACTGCATAATGAACTTGGCAAACGTTGTGCCGTTACCTAAAACTACCGCAACGTAGCTAGTCCTGGCGCTATTGCCACGTAGTGGTAGTAGTTGCATTATAATGCATGTTTTACGACATCTGCTATTAAAATGAAATAATTATCCACTTTAGTAAACTCTCTACGTTAACCCGTGCTTTGCAATATAGTTAATACATTGTTGATGCACCAAATTGTTATGACCGAATTTATTACTATACAAAATGGCTCAATCTACCTAACCCAACGGCACCAGCACCCTCGCCCATTGCCGCCCCTATCACCGCTAGACTATTATAATAACTACCGCTAACAATACTTCCACGACTGGAGATCCAACGTACCATCTAACAACAGCCAAATTGGAGAACACAACGGCCAAAATACAAATATCCTTCGACTGGATCTAATTACAAAGTGTATTTAACGCATACACAACGATCCCCTACAGATATATTATAGATAAATAATTAATTCGTAATAACGAGACTAAATGTTTGATTAATATTTAAGTCGCAATCAATCGGTCAATTTTACTTAATCGATTGGAATTAGCGATTTATAAGCGAGCGATTCCGAAACGAAAAGGACGTGACGCGTAATTATAATCTGGATTTCACTTCAACTGTTGTTGTCGATTCGTTTACGCAAAGTTTGCAGAAAAGTGAACAAATTAACTGGAATTAAGTTGCAAAGAAGTCGGCGTAATTGCGAAATAATTTTACGGCGGGTTAATTAAATCAGTTCGAAAAAGGGAACGGTATTTATTTATTTATTTATGTTCGTTGGCTCCTCGCTTGGCATTCTAATGCGATTAAATAAACAAAGTGCGTGGCGGTAGTTCCGTGCACGTGCCGAGCTGCCACTTAATCTTTCGCGAAAATGACGGAGAGAAAATCATGAACGAAACCGTTCGTCTCACTCGGTTTCCCCGTTCGCCATTCCGCGTTAATAATCTCCATTTCGAATTAACGAAATTACTATCGTCGTGTGCGGCAAACGTAATTATCATACACATACACACATATTCGCGCGAAAAGAATGAAATAAATTGAATGGAAAATTAAAGTTATTATTATCGTCCCGAATTGTAATTCGCTCACTTTTTGCTGCGTCGTCCGTCCGAATCCAATCTCATAAATTGATAATGCCATTTTCGTTAATACCGGCGCATCCGCCACAATAACCATCGGCGAGATTATTTAATAATTGCGAATTACTCGCGGCGCTGTTATTTTCTAAATTATAGTAATAGGTTACCAGCTAACACGTCCCCCGAGGGCCCTTACCGCATTCCCGAATAATTATATTTCTCCGACAATAATAATAATAATGATAGGACGAAAGAGATTTTAAATCGCACATTTGAATATAGATAGACGGTAGTTTTATTACGCATACGATGCCGAAGTGTATCGTGCATGTATATGGAAATTGTACCCAAAAAACCTCTACTCTGGATCAAATTAATCCCATCAGGTTATTCTTATGATTGCTATTACAATTGTAATTAAGCCAGTGGAATTGCTTCGATTAGACAATCAGTATTTAAGTATTAAAGTGGATAATTTCGTATTAATTAGCTAATTACGAGGATTATAATCGAAATACGGTAACGAGACGGTTTTTTCTAACGCAATAAACTACAGAAAGAAAGGGGATGAGCGGCGAGCAAGAAAAAGTGGGAAAGAAAGCACGAAGATGTTTTGATGCAATAACAGGTGGTTATTTCGAAAGGCATTAAACTCTAACCTAACGAAAAGAAAAAGGAATTAAGTAACCTCTAATTAGGTTACATTAAGTTATTCACGTTAAGGTGGTATCAGGAAATTCCCATTCGCCAGATTATAGCAAGAAAGAAAAAGAGCCATTCTTGTGAATGATCCTCATTAAACATGCAACTAACGAAACAACTAAAAAGCAGCAAGGAAAGAACCCTTAATAAGAGATCGAGAAAACTTATCGCAGCTTATCAATTTCCTCTATTTCATCTGTTTCACATTAAATCCAAATACGTTTATTTATAGCAAAGGAAAAATTCACATTCAAACTAAGTAATCTCCCACAAGATTAGACCGATTCAAAAGGAGCTCTCTCTCGATTAATTATTTATTTATTACGGGTTAAAATTTATCCTTCTTACTTACAGTCTTTTTCTTTTTTCGTTTAAGAAGTGACCCATTTTATGAGGGTACTTGAAATATATTAACGGGATCCGTGCGCGCGAATAGTTTAAATGAACATATTTCCGTGTCCATTGGACGAAAAGGAAATGGTCAAAATAAAAGGAAAAGTATCAGGGGAAAAAAATTGCAAAAGCCATCTATCCATAATCCAGCAATATATCTTCTCGTCTCGTAGATTGAAATAGAAAGCAAATGAGAGCAGGAGCGAGAGAAAGAGAGGAACAATGCGAGATAGAGGGAGGAAAGTGTAGCAACTTTGACCACTCAGTGTGATCCCGGATTATCTCCCACTGTTTTTACTTATCCCGTTCATTCATCCGACTTAAATTTCTACTACATATAAGCTATTTTTCCGCTTCGTTTCTTATCTCTCTCTCTCTTCTGTCTTCTAGCCTTATTTTCATTTCCAAACATTTCCTTTTATTTTGTGCAGTTGATTTTATTATTATGATCTACTCCTCCATTTATTTCTCTTTCTTGTACATCTTCATAATTAATTGGTTACTTTGGAATACACAAAAAAGAATATTTTAACAAATTTTAAACAGCGGTAGCAATTAAATTGTAAGACGTTTGGATGAATGACAATAATGCATTAAAGTAAAGCTTGAAGTTTTACAAATTCAAAGCAGGAGGAAAGTTTCCCGTTACTCGTACATAAAACGTACAAAAATTGTATTGTTTTTAAAAGAAGGAAAACGAACAAGAACAACAAACTTGCTAAAGATCCATATTTCATTATTTTTTAATTTGATATGTGCCAAGCTCAATATCGAAAAGTATAATCGTTCGATAAAGAAGCAAAAAGAGGAACGGGAAAGAATGATGAGAATTACATAAAAATGTCATGTATTGTATGTAGCTTTATCTTTAAACTGGCGAAGAAAAACTTTGCTGTTTTTCTTCATTTTATGTTTAGCTTTTTACTTGCAAGTATCAAACTTCCTCTGGCAAGGATGCATTTCGATAATTGAAACGATCTTTTTCGTTAAGAATACTGATAGAAGAGAGAGACATGGAATCAGGAAAGAGAGAGAGAGAGAGAGAGAAAAGGAAGGTAGAAAGTAGAAGAATGGCGGAATACGTTAAAAGAGATAACAATTTTACGTCACAACCGATCATGTGAGATATCTTTCCAGCGGAATAAATAGAAGATGGGAAATGGCCAAGTTTTACCCAGTAAAGAAACTTTCCTTCGCATTAGCTAGAAATCACTTCACCTTCTTCCCTATCTCACATATTCCCTGCCACTTTTATTTTCTTCGTCTTCTATACAACAAGCACATACACACATTTATATCCCCGAAAAAATCCTTACCCTCTTACCCAAACCCGTATTTACAAACTTTCGAGTAAATTGCAAATTGTATTTATTTTGTTTTCATGTTTCGGTTGCCGTAGATCCATCTCCCCGTCTTTCTCTTTATGTGTGTCTACTACTTGTCGTTTATGTTCAGAGGAGAACTGACGTCTCAAACCCACTTACGCTTATTAAATGTGAAAGAACAAACAGATTTGTTTAAAACGCAAAAATCGAATTTAAGAGGGATATTTAGCGTTAATTAATTCGAGAACGCTTTGCAACGATTTGATAGATTAATTGGCGCGAAAAAAGAACACAAACTTTTTGCACAGCAAAATATTTTACTTGTTTATTAATTAATCATCGTTTTTGCGATCCCTTGTGTATTCAACGTAAAATTGCTACAGTGTGTGTGTATGGCGGTCATTTATCAAAAGTTTTTCAGTGCAAGGGAAAAAGAGATTTTCCGAACTACGACAATTTTAGATTTTATTAATTTTCCATTTAGTCCATTCCTATTCGATTCCGTTTCCTTTTTCTCGTTTCGATTTCTCGTTGTTTACTTTATACTTTTCAATTTCATCTCATTTTTTGTTGGTAATGGTTTTCTCCTTTCTCTTGTTTACCATTCTGATTCGATTTTGATTGTCTGACCTGACGCCTAATCATAGGAAACAAATCATCTTGCTGCATCGACGATCGCTTTTTGCAATACATCAAAACATCAAAAAAGCTCAATAAAGAAAAGGATAATGATAATAGTAATAAAAGGCAAAGAAGTATAGGATGGCCGGAAACCGTTTATCATTTTCTTCCGCCGTTCATATTTTTCTCTTTTATTTCTTTCTGTTTCCTTTACTTACGATAGGAACGCATACTATTAAGCGAAAAAGTGCCGGAATAAAAACAAGAAGACTCCTTTTTAGTAATTAACTTGTAATGAAATTTATCATAAGAGAAACGCTAAGTCTCTTTTCACTAGCAAGCACGAATGCGAAATAAGATTTTAATTAACGTTAATATCATTAATTACAATTTGTATTTACTTTATCAATTCCTTTTTTAAAGGGAAAAATATTTTCGTTTGTAAGTTTTCTAAAAAGGAATTCCAATCAAAAGAAATTTCAGTTCTTCACTATTTCAAGTTTGAGCATTTCTAATTATTGCTGTGATTTCTTCTTTAAACAATTATTCAGTGCGGAAAATTTGAATAATAAATGACTTACCTCTATGCCTATTTGTTTGTTTGTCAAACATAAGCATTGCATCTTCAATCTGAAACAAGAAAAACAAATATTATTGTAATTTAAACAGCAAGGCTAAATAATTTGCTACTTTGAAACTTCCCGCGCATTAAATGAATGATTTCTTTTTAAGTAATCACTATCCTTGATTAACAATATGTACATGGTTCATGTAACCGATGCATAATTAAATCTATAATAATCATCGGAGCTTGGAAAATGTCAAATCAGCAACACGCACCATCACGTTTAACCATCATCATCATTATCACTACAATCATCTGTAAAATTCAGGAACGCGAACGAAGGTTTTGTATGACAGATGAAATTTAACATTGGCATAAAATTAAATGGATTATACAATGGCAATAATAGGAATCACTTATAGACAATAGATTGTTATTCTTAATTAACGGATTTAATTATTCCATACAGTCGTAGTCGTAATAGCGGTACTAGCGGTATCTTGACTTAAAATCAATAAATACTTACTTTGGTGGTAGGTAGTAGTGGTGCAAATACATGTATATACCATCGACCGTATTCTGCGAGAAACTTCGAAACTTGTAGATATAATAATTTGAATAATAATTTCATATTGTCGTGGATTAAAATAATAGAATGGATTAAATGGAATCAACTATTATTATTATTAAAATCAAGGTTATATAATATAATACAGAACGTTTAACATTTTATAAAGCCATAGAATTGAATGCAATTCGAGCTGATGAAAAGAATAAGCTTCAAAATTTAATTCGATAGCGGAGTTGTCTATAAAATGCAAATTAATTTATTATCCACTCTCATAAAACGCTGCCAGGTGTTTTGATTTTATTAAGACTTTTAGCAATTTGATTTCTTGAATTGATAATCATTATCCAATATTATACGAACTAGTCCAATAATAATTAATTGGAAAAACTCTACGTTGGACGAGATTTAATATTGCGATAGAAAATGTGAACGAATGCTTGAATGAACGATCTACATTCATAAAATTCTATTTCGCATTGAAAGATATTAATTTTGAATAGGAAAAGCTGGAAAGAATCACAATATGGCTAAAATAGACGCAGAAAAGGTAGATGAATTGGAATACGAAACGTTCTTTCTAATTTTATTAATATAATCCAGAGGCGAAGTGTAAAAGTAAATAATTTTTTTAGAAATGATATACTGAACAAAAAAATTAGGAAGAATACGAAATAAAATATGGTTCCAATATGAATACATTTTTCACTTAGTTTTTATTTCCTTTAAATATTTTTTCCACCGAGGGGTAACGGGGTAAAAGGTCTAATATTTTCGCCCAACTTCCTCTATATGCATGTCTCGGTCTAGGCTATTTTCCAGTTGACTTCATATCCACTTGCCTACATATACACCGGGGGTTCTGATAAATTACCAAACTCCGAACCCGTGGCAGGTAATTCACGGGGCCGAACTTTACAAATTCTTACACTTCTTCTCGAACACTCTTCGCAGCCCTGCACCCTTCCCTTAACCCATTCCCGTTCGCGTTTTGTTCTCTTCATCTCCACGTTTGCTCTTTCTTTCGCTCCTCAACTTTCTTCATCTGTAGATTCTTAGTTTGTTTGTTCGCTTGAATCAAATAAATTACAACCCAACACCTATAAACATAATGGTCGTAATCGAAAGAAAATTGCTTTGAACTTTTGGGTCAATACAACTCGTATTTGTTATTATATGAAACTATTTCTCTCGCTCTCTCGTTCGTTCTCACCGCCCGGCGTATTCCGTTGTTTGTAAGTGCGGTCGAGGTCCATGATAGTTTTCTTACAATCTTCAGTTAAAAAAGTTTTAAGTAGCTGTTTAGTTGTAATTTTCTTCAGCAAGTTCGTTTAAAGGATAAAAAAAGGAGAGAGGAGGAAACCATTCCATCTAACTCGACAAATAAGGAAACTTTCCTTTTTTATGATTTATGTACACTAAGGTGAACGAGGTTCAAGATTTTGTATTATTTTTTTCCTCTTTTTGCGCCCGTATTAAGATCCTCTTCGCTAAGATTGTTACTCTCGTATAATAACGATGATAATATGTCGGTCGTTTTCCAACCGTTAAATTTTAATGGCGATTTCCGTTCCATTCTCTTTTCTCCCTATATTTCAATTTCTGTACAACATAATGTATTACGCTCATGTGTAAATGTAATAATATAGTTCGTGAGATAAATCACTCTTTCTCTCTGAGCACCGAACAAGAAGAAGAAGACGACGAAAAAGAAAATTCTATCCGCACATTTATCTTTACCGATAAAAATATTGAAAAATATTACTTTAATCTCGCACGTTACACTTCTTCAGATCCAATATGTTCGACTGCAATATATTTACAGATTTTGAGCAAGAGCGAAGCAAAAAATAAAATAAAGAAGATGAAGTTGGGCTCCTTCAAATTCCTTCACACTTCTACTTTAATTCCCATCAATAGAAATTGAATTTAAAATGAAAGCACAGTAAAACTAAATTTGATTATATTAAATCGATTATAATAAAACGTTTGAATGGGTCCATAATCTGAGATAATAAAGGAACAGTGAAAGGAAAAACCGAAACAAAAGAGGCGAAAAAGAAAAGGCAAAGTAATTTTAAAGAAAAAAGGGCGAATATAAAATTACTTTAATAATTTCGCGTGAAAGAATAAGAAGAACAAAAAAAAGAAAATAATATATATGCCCATTGTTTTGGGAATGAGATTTTTCTCGCCGGTTCTCGTTCCTCATCATCATCATCTCGCAAATTTTGCTTTTCTTCTCTCGCGGCTTTAGCACACGCAATTTTCACTTAAATTAAAATTACGTCAATATAAATATGTACGTTATAATATTATAATATATATTTAATTTAATTTTTTTTATTCCTCTCTTATAAAGTGGCGCAATTCGTATGGAAAAAATAATAAAATAAAGTCGTCTGCACGTCGTAATAAGAACGATATAATAACGTAAGCTGTTAAAATATCTTAAAAAAAGAGGAGAAAGTAGAGGAGAAAATGGCGAGAGAGATAGACCGAGTGTTAGTAACACTCACCATTTTCATCGGGCAAAAGAATTATGCTGAAATATCCCAAGGGAAAATTAATTTTGAATTCCTTCTACTCAAATATTTTTTTATTTTTGTTCGTGTTTGTATTCCACACTATAACCGTTTCGGTTAGCAAAAAGGCGTCCTCATCCGAAAGTGGATTTTTCTTTCTTCTCTTATTATCCGACGTATTAAGGGAAATAATTGCAGATCCAACGCTAATACGATAGTCTACGCTAAACGAATTTAATAATATTGAAATAAGGGCGGTTTCGCATTACTTTCAGAATCTTTTAACATAACAATTTTAAGGAAAGCGAATCTCAAAAATGAATCAATGACCGAAACACTTGGCTAAACCGTAACGTAATCTAATCGCATGGATAGATTAAAACGCAAATGATTAACGAGATGAATAATTCGCTGCCACTTGCGAATACCGAAACGGAATTTCTTTAATAAGGGCCTTCGTCAAAATCTTGGTCGTACCTTGAGAATAAAAAAAAAATGGAAAAAAGCGGTCCCACGTTTGTTCGCGTACGAGAATCAATATTCATTCTTCCACACGCTTCTCCTGTCTCTTTACCTTGAGTTAGGTCTAGTCTCACTTATATAAAATACATGGAAACTATTACTATCACCAGAGCGCTACAACTGCTCTAAACATCGATCCTACTGCACTATTACTAGTACAGAGTCTTCCACTCTACAATATTCATTCCACTTTATTTCGATGACATAGATATAAATTCTCTTCAGATTGCTTGTATAGTACTTTATCTTTATCATTATTATACAATTTTTTTGCATGTTCCTCGTCCTTTATTTTTGAAACTAATATACGTCATAATAACGTGTCTCATGATGATACTTTATTGTACATGTATCTTGTATAACTTTATATTTACTTGTCGTTTGTTTAACTTCCATACTCAATTCTCGCTCACTTCCTTATTTTTCTCTCCTTCTGTACGTTCCTCCTTTGCTTCTTGAGACCATATTACTCAATTTACTCTATAATATACGTGCAAGGATATAACGTAAAGTGTATGCAGTTTATCATGAGGCGATAAAATTTCGGCGTGAGAAAGCGTGAGAATCAGGAGCGAAATCGATATCGCGTTACGAAACTAATTAATTTTCCGTAGGTTAATTTGAACGCGTCGAACGTAGAGAAATGCATTAATACGTAACGTTTTTAGCGTTCGGAAAAATTTCACGGTTTCAGTATCGATTTAATTAATAGTTGGCAATAGTATTTCACCGCAAATGTATGACTCTGTACGTGCAATAAGCCAACGACTTAACCCACTTAATTGGATCTGTATAATTAAATTACTATGTCAAACAGTGTTCGGTAATAGTTTCGATAGTTATTTATTAGGAAAATCTTCTAACCGTTTAAATTATTATACGGTTCACGCGAAATTTCTGCCCACACCTTGCCACTACCTAACGTCGTCGATTCGCTACAATTCGATAATTCGAACCTGGCGCATCCGCCATGCGAGGGAGAAATCGAAGAGCAGCATAAAACCGGTTTCAAATAGATTAAGGATTATAATGACGGTTTTACGGCATTTAATCTTATGCACGTTTAATTAAATTCGGTTTATTTACATAATTTATATTTAATTATATGAATTTAATGTCGACGAAGTAAGTTAATGTGCAAAGCGTTGATATCGACAAACGGCATAGATTAGCGGTACGGATTATACCCTATCAATACACTTGGAAATTATAATAATCGCTATCTTATTATTATGAATGTAACGATTCGATTCGGTAATAGAATAAAATTGCAATCGATAGCGAACGAATGAATCACGCGAGGCGATTCCACTTATCTTATTTCCCATTTCCCTCGCCTTTCCTTCTTCACTATCGAATTCTTCAATTACTTTGCCGGCCACGAAACGAAATAATTAACTTTATCAATTATGCAAGAGCACGAAGAACGATTGTGAAAGTAAAGTAACACGTTCTATTGAAAACGATAACGATCACGACCGGCCGCTAATCCACGGAATCTAATAATAACCGGTCGAAATCGGTGAACGAGTCGATAAAAAAGTAAAATCAAAAATAAGAGGCAGAGGAAACGAAACAGAATTGTGACTTTTAGCTGATTTCCCTAGACAAACCTTTTTAAGATAATCCTGATGCAATCAGTAAGTTGTTCGCCACGTTCCCATGGGCGATGGGTACTGGCATGGTGGCAACAGAGTGAAGAAGAAGCAACGAAATCCGATATTTCGGTAGCACGGTTTTATCCCACCTGTGTGTAGCATCCTTCGCTAGATTTTAATTTATAATTTTAACAACCCACAACGGATACAACTCTATGAGCTTTATTAATTTTTAACGAATGGCGCTCGTTGCCGTTAATAATGAAAAATAATACAACACGCGTGTAAGCAAAGAATGGTGGCGGTAATACGAAACTAAAAGTATTTTATGTGCGTGTGTGTATCCAAATTTTAGTTTAACGCTTTTATTCCCCAGATTATCCGTGTCCGTAAAAGATGTGCTAATCTAATAAAATCGAGATAATGAGTCGTGGAAGAAGGAGATAATCGAAGAAGAAAGCTCCGGGTTTTATTTCAATCGGAACCAATTCAATCGCATCGTTAAAGGATCGTTGTGTCGACGGCCTGTCGCCCCAACCTGAAGACACCTATTTTATTGTCGACTGTAATTGATGTAGTATCTACTCAACTAAAGATTGATATCTTGCCGTTATTCAATTTATTCAGCACGAGCGACAGAAAGAATTGTAACCATCTACGTGATATTTCGTTTCTCTCGTTAGCATTGCAATCGCATCTGCGTTCGGTTTATCCAAATAAATTATAATATTATTTTAATATTAAGAAATTTTTTATCCAAAAGCAAGCAAGAAATGCTAAATAGTTTATTTATAACTGGAAAAAAAAAGGGCGTGGAATCGTGTCTCGAAGGTAACATTAAATTGCCTACGCATTTGATGAACGTCTTGGTACGAGTATTAGTCGGAATGGCTCCCATGGAACCGTAACCGATCATTCTACGATATCGAAAGTTATTGTTAGTCGAACGGCGAAGGAAGAGGGAAACATAAATGCAGACCTCGACCGATCAATTACACGAATCCTTAACGTAACACCATCGGCCAATATTTTAATATCCCCGACCAGCCAAACTAAAACCCAACGTCCCATCCTTCATCATTTTTACATACATACATACATCTATGCATACAATTCCTATTTTCTCCTGTCTAACTGCGAAAAGTGGAAAACAAATTTTTCTCCTTCATACTTTCTTCTCCTTTATTTTGCGTCCTCGTTTGCATCGCATTACAACGACCGACCGAAACGAGCCGGAGCGAGCGAGAGATAGAGAAAAACGGTTGAATTATTGATATGTCTGGATCTGAATCTAATTCAATGTACGACCGTTTGTATTTTTCCCTCTACGAGGTAAAACCGTTCACGATTTTCCTCCCTCCTTTGCAAAACACCCGAATTTCCCTTGTCCCCTTCTTTTCGTTATTATTATCATCACTATTAAATATTTACATACTCATATTTTATCGATTTAGCTTCCTCTTTTTGGCGTATTCTTTTTATATAGGTCATCAAGTTTAACAAATAAACGAAGACGATCGTTAAAAAAAGCTCGCAAGCATCAAGTTTAAATCGATCGTAATTGAATAGTTATTTCGTAATTAAGGAATTATAGGCACAATGATGAGAAAATCAACCAGATTCATAACAATCGTCACGCATTATCCTCTTTAGGGTAAATTGACGTAATGTATTATATTCATGTGATCATAATTTGTGAATGATTTAGCGTTTAATATCATGGTCTTCGATTAAATTGCTCATCACTAATTAATGCCGGATATCATAATGATTAGAGAAAATCCCTTAAAATATTCTAAGCTGCGTTCTTATAGTTTTGTTTAATTGCTTTTTAGCAGGAAGCTTTTTGAAGTAGCTTCGTATTTTTTTTGTAATTATAATTAAAAATTTTCATAAAGTTCTTAATAAAATTAACAACACAGGTAATTAGTATTTGGAATGTTTAAATTGAATTAGACGTAGGTGAATCGTGTCTAATCAAATTTTTCCTGCATTTTTAGTTTTCCTAGTATTCGATGCTAATAAACCGTGGAGGAAACGTTAACTTTGAAATTACATGTTACTCATGCACGTATTCCAGTCGTCTATCTTTGTGTTTTAACATGACAGTAACTGGCATGAATTACAAATTATTTGCTAAATAATTTAAGAGAAACAAGCAATATATATAATTTTGTGTATTAGCCCATACAATCCGAATGAAATTATATAATACCGCACGTCAAAGTTTTCGGATAGTTTAAATGTTCTTGCTGTTGTTGCTCCCGCTGCTGTTGCTGTTCTTGTTGTTATTATTATTATTTGACCGACAAATGCTCGAAAACTATTAATAATAATTAAAGAAAATATTTTCAGAGCGATAGTTGGCGAAACAATTTCAATTAATCAGCGATTAAGGGCGATGGCTAAAGAGCACAGAAGAAATACTAAAGAAAAAAAATAATACTTGTTCGCGGCGAAACAGTTTTAAAATATTCACTTAAATAGTGGAGACCACATTAACCGTTTAATTAACATCCATTTCCTAAACTACTTTTATCGTTAGTGCAATTTTTTCCTCTTAATTATGAGGTCGTACATGTATTTATTTGGCAAACAACGCGATCTGTAACATGTTTCCAAACCATTTTCACACGTGAGTTACACTTTTAAATAAAACCACTCAACGCCTGGCGCATCCACCAAATTCGCGCGCTTCGTATCGCATTTTTTATATTATCAAATGAGCGCAATTTGCGAAAGAAATGCGAGGCAATAAATTATGTTCCAGTTGATATTGTTACGTAAATTGTTGTCAAATTTGTGTGCGTTTGGCAATACATTAGAGTAAATTTTGCGGAATAACAACTAAATTTAATTAATTGTGCTGCGTTATATGGATATATGGTTATACATATGTAAATGTGTATATGAATAGTAACGTAATAGAACGGTGTATTCGTAGCTGGGAAATGCATGTTGTTAACGACCCCCAAAGCTTTACTCGACCGAAGCATAATTAATAACGTTATAATTAATTTCGATTAAAATTAATATAATTAATTTAATATCGCGACGTGATGTATGAATTTTCATTAATTCGCTTTTTATTCGACGCTGGCTAGCGCTTTATATTTCTGCAAAAAACAAATTATAAGCATATGTATTTGTTATTATTGAACGGCCCAATTCCGCGCAAAATTTATTATCAGGTGGTGCTCTCGTTATTCATGCACCTATTATGTAATTTGTTTAAGCTAAATGCCAATTAATTAAATCTAGTGTAATAATTCATTTGCAAACAAAACGTTTGCTGGTATTCGCCTCGCTTTTTTTATTAATTGAACTGATTATATTCGAACGCGAATCGGGGAAAGAAGCAAACAGAAAAAGAGTTTTCCTCCTATTTATTTTGTTTTCCTCTCCGTTTGTCCTGCCTCGTTTGAATTGAAAAGGAATTGTGTACGTGTTCCATTTTCCCTAAGAAAAATAAACGCCAAAACACACGTGGCAAATAAAACAAGTTGGATAGAGAGGAGCGCGTGTGTGTGTGTTGTAACCGTTTTAGTCTCCCTCCATAATTGATCCTCTACGTGTTCGCAAGTGGTCCAGACATTTAGTAACGATTTAACACGTGGTCTTTGTATGCAGGCACTCCTGTTTTACTGTGGCCAAAACTATTGAATTATGGCGCACTTGGCATGAATGTAAATGCGGTATCGGTCTTTACAAACATACACAAATACAAATATAACTAACAACACACACACACGTGTATCTCACTTTCTAGTTCTCTCCGTTATTCTCGCTTACAGATTCTTTTCACGTGCGTGTGTGTTTGTGTATAAATCCCTTGCAATGTATACAATTTTAGATTCGGAGACAAGATTTACACGTTGCCTTTGGATAAGATTACAAAAGGGATACTATTAGTTTCCTGCATTGTTATTTCGTTGAATAACGCCAAATATTCTTAACGATCGCATTAAACTATTCGCCGTTCCATAAAAGGTCCTACTTTGGCCAAAAACACCAGCAACTTGCCAACCAGCCCCCCGGTCTATTTACGAACGCACGCCCACGTATACGGCGATTATCGCAATCAGATTATTGTTATTATTCACCGTCCGAAAATACCATTATACAATTATATGCCATTCCGAATCGATTTTAATTCGCTTTCGTACGAGACAAACAGTTTTGACCCGAATGAATGGAAACGAATGCTGAAATGAACAACAACGTCGTGCATTCGAAATGTGTCATTCTAATGGGAGGCGAAAGGGAAAGAAAAAAGTAACCTTATTAGAAAAGTTATTCGAAACTGAAATGAGAAACATTTCCGATTATGTCAAAGGTAAACGAAAGTAGGTTGATTCCAAGAGTGTAACGCGTGCGAAAGAATAAGGGAATCAGCGGAAGAACAAAGTGAGGGTGACACGTTTACGAATGCAGTCCACGTACGTCCAAATGCGACCGCCACTTACCCTCATGCAATTCGAAATTAGAATAATCCGTTGAAGACAAAAATAATAGGGAACTTAATTTCGTGGATTAGAGGGCAGGAGATGTGAAAATCTAAATAAATGTAGGACAGTCCCGGATTTTCCGATTTTTTTTATTGCTCTCGTTCGGTTTAATGACCCACATTTAAGGACGCGAACAATTTTCTCTTTTTTGTCGGTAATTGCCAAAAAAGGGCAACGGAGCAAAATGACAAAGAAAACTAGCTTTTAATTAAGAACAATAAGCACGCAATTCAGTACTTACACTTTTGAATATTTTTTTGTGTGCCTACATTAAGGTAAATTATTTAATGGCGTACCGTTTTGTTAATATTTTTCCACATTTTGCTTTTGTCTCTGGCCGGGTGACATTTAATTAGCTAAAAATATTGGCAGAATTAATTCGTTTGCAACGAGAGCGAATTTTCGACATTATTATTATACGTTGATCTCACATACGTCTCTGTAAACTTTGTGCGAGCAAACACAAACAAAAGAAATTTAATCGAAGAATAATAATCACGATGATGGTGATAATTCATAGATTACAAGTTTTAAGAAGAGCTTAGAACGTACCGTTCTTGAATAATAATCTTTCATGTAAACTTAAATAATTAATGATGTAATTCTTTGTTTAATTTTGCGGTCGTGCACGTTTTAATAAGTACCGGATAGAGTGAAATGTATATATGTAGCTTACATAATGTCTTGTTAAAAATCTTTCTTCGCGGTCGAAAGTTGCACCAGAAAAAAATTATCAAGTTTTTAAAGTAGGAATTAATATGCATGAAACGACAGAAACAATGTCGGTCTCCAAAGAAGAACAGTAGGGGAAGGAACGCGAAAATAACGAAAAAGCAAAAAAAAAAACGAACCGGATAGAAATTTTAAAAATTCTGTTTAAACAAAATGGCAAGTTTGTCGTAAATTGTAACGAATAAATCTTGAACGGATGTTAGGAGGAAAATCGTCGTATGTAGCCTGTGCAGGAGTGAAAGAGAGAGAGAGAGAGTGAACAATGGTTAACGTCCTATTTCGCCGATTTTATTGTATAAACAGAAAGAGAATGGAAGTGAGCGTGTGTAATTGCAAGGACTGAATTTAATGTGAAGCTTTAAAACTGTAGGTTGCAGATAGAGTGAGAGAGAGAGTGGAATATCTCGAGAGTAAGAGCGAAGAGTCCCTTTTCTCCAACACTCGCTGACTACGGCTAACACGCTCGAAACTTCTCGATGCTAATGCGAAACCCTCCGGGGACCTTCATTAAACAACTAGCTGTCCACATTTGCAACATCCCAACTAGGATTATTCGAATACCGACCAAGTTACACCTCTACATGTAAATTACCTTTAATATTTTATTTTATATTTTTGACTTTAACGGTTCTACTATGCGATCAAAATGATTATATAAATTATTCATACGTTTTTACCCTTCACACATATGTATGTGTGTCTGTGTGTACGAAAGTGTTTTGCCATCGTGCACTCTAACATCAATTTTATATTATTCGCCCCGAACATATTAAACAGCAGCAAATTTCATCAAATATAAATCCACTTTTCACCGAATTAAGGGCATTATTATTATCCGATAGGAAATTCCATTGTCCTCCTAATTTATCTTTAAAAAATTTTTTACTCAATAATTTCAAAGAATTGCATACCATAGTTCATTAAAAAAAAACCTGTCTCCTTTAAAAACAATTTTTGCAAAAAAATTTTTTGGTTGTGAAAAATTAGTTCAAAATCATCTTCAAATGAAACGTGTCGAATTAATTAAACGTATCGGGAAAATTAATCGAATTAAAAATATTATACAATCTGAAATTTTCTTTTCCCTCGATTCATTTTCCTTTTCCCCTTTTATTCAACATTTACATATTTCGTTTTTCTTCATTTGTTCATGCTGTGTAAACTTAAAATCAGTTTTTCGAGCATTATTCCGGATGTAATCACAAACGACTGAAAATGTTTTAGTCATGAGTTTATAAAGTTGTTTCCATTTAAAATTCAAGCTTTTAATTGAATTCCGAACGTATTTCTGTATTTAATATTCGTTTGTTAAGAAGTGAACTACTTATATATAGGCCTCCAAATATACAGGGCAAGTTTATATTACTAATAAAATATCTCAATTTTCTAATTAGAACTCTTTCGGTTTTCTAAAATAAATTTTCGTCGTTTTTGTCAGACTAGAATATGAATTCGTTGTGTAGATTTTATGCTAATCAAAAACACAAACGGTTTTGTTTAAAATATCAATTTGTCATAGAAAGTCCTAGATAAGTTAATAAGTGGCTAAATATTTAAATTCTCCTGTAACCAATTATTCCGTACCGCATGTTTCACATTTCAATTTCCTTCATAAATATTCTAAAAAGTACACGTAAGTACACAAATATTTTCATTTTATTTTCGTATGACTGCTTGATTTTATAACGAACATTTTCGATCAATTTTTCTTTAGATTTTCTACTAAATATTTCCTCTTCATTATTTTCGTTATTTGAAATTCCAGTGTACAGCAGTAAAGAAGATTCTTGGGAAATTATATTAAAAGATTTAGTAAATTTCGAATGGCATTGACGAGGGTTTTTGGATAAAATTTACGATTACGGTTTTAGGTGTTCCAGTTTAAGACAAGGCAATAAAATCAAGTCCTTAACAAAGGGGCAATTATCGGGGTATTCAAGTTTATGATGATACCAATATACAGCTGAGATAGGCAATAAATGCTGTGCTCGAAGGAAAAATCCATTCGGTTTAATTAGAAATTTCATTAGATGGACTGGAATCAGTCGAATGTAATTTAAATAATTAGGGATATAATTACGTGCCGTTATCGATATTTGCGGATTCGCAAAAAATGGAAGTAATAACGCGTGGGTAAAAATTTGTTTAAAAAATAATAATAAAACGACGATGATATAAAAGGAAACACGGGAAAATTAAAATTTTATGCTCGAAATAATTGCACGATAATAAAACAATGTTTACGTTCGTACTTTTATTCTGTTGTGCAAATAAAAAAAACGAGAAAAGTGAGGAGAAAAAAATTAAAAACTACTGTTTAAATGAAATGGCATAAAAATGTATTCAGTAAATAAAACTTCATCTACAACGTGAACCCCATATACGTACTCTCTAATTTGACTGGAAACAAAAATTGCATTACACTTAAAATAATGGGTAAAATTTTTATTCCATTCCTCTCGTCATTTAATTCTTCCAACCTCCATACAAGCGAATGGAGGTTGCAGACGACCAGAGGGAGGGAAAAGAAATAATGAAAAAACTACGTTTACAATCCGGCCATGAAGGTAGACGACGAAGTAGCAACCAGTCGACAAACTAAATGGCTTTTAATGCTGAAAAGTCTCTCTCTCACTTAAAATTATGTTCCACCTATTATTGCCGTTATATTACCATCACCGAGTATTGCTACTCCACAACCAACCAACCAACCCACCTTCTGTTTCTGACATGTAATTGTAGTGCTAATTGCAATCCGGTCCCCTCTCTCAAAATTAATTGTCCTAACTTGCCACATACCGAACAACGCACACAAATAACACATAGACAAAGATGTATACCGTGTGTATGATGACATTGTTTACATTAGCATACATCAAGTGCGTCATATATGGAAATAAGACACATTTGAATATTACATTTATAACCCGCCGTCACATGAAATTAACCAATCGAGTTACTATTATTATAACATTATCGCCAAAAGGCCTATACATGGCACGATTCTAGCAATAGAGTTCAAGATCTATAGCCTTAAACTAGTTCAAATGCCAAAAGCTCGCACTTTTCGATGCATATTTGTTTTCAGTTCGTCCTCGCTTTACAATTCCACGCTTTTTGGATGAATTTCAAGAAATAATGCATTCTGCTATCCAATCCCCACTAAAAGTTATTTATTTGTTCAATTAACGGTTCTGTAATTGATTAATTATAGATGTAAACATTATAAATCGATTAATAAGCGTTTAAGTGTGTTTTATATTGAGATTCTTAAGAATTTATTTTTCCTCAAATTTTGCCCATCTAGAGAAGGGTCCCCCCTTCTCTATTTTTGCATTTTTGCACAAATTGCAATAAACTCATTTTGGCACCCTTAAAGTGACAAATTATGGAAATAAACATTAAAGATAGTTTAATTAGGAGTTTAATTGTGAGTTTTGTATTGAGATTAATTTAGAGTCGAAATTATTTATACAATTTCGCGTCGAGCTGTTTGAAGTTAAAGTTCGTTGGCCTTGAAAGTTAAACAGGTTTTGCGAATGTTAAACAATACGTCAAAGTAAATGCAAGTGAATGTTTTTGGTCAACATCTTTGAAGTAGAAATTTTATGTTTCATTTGGCAAAATAAACAATCCAAGCAATATATACGAAAATTGCTGAAACTATACTCGGAAAAAAGGAATTTACCCTTAAAAAGAAATAAAGGTCAAAAGTACCTTTTTATTTCTAATAAAAAAGTTCAAATTTTCAAATGGACCGATTTCCCTCTTAAATTCTGTGCTGTTTTTTGTTGGTGTTACAATATTTTTCCGCAATAAAACGTTATAAAAGCGCATTTCAGCAACAACAAACTTCGTACGTTTATAAACATTTTAAAATTCTTTAACAATAATATTTCGCGGAGAAAAGGAAAATCGTACTTTTATAAATATGTTTCGGTATCCACGTGTGTATTTGTGTATATGGCGTAGTGACCCAATTTAATGCCATTCAGCATCATTTTGGGAAATCGAGCAGAGCAAGAAAAAAAGGACTTTTAAAAGTTTATACGAGCGAATATTCTTCGAGTTTTCCAATTGGACATGATGAAATTGGAATGTAAAAGTTATTAATTTCCGTATCAACGAACTTGATTATTGAAACCAGTTGCATGAACATACTCAACTAAACGAAAGGTATTAATCTGATTTCTGGCACTCAATAGATAACAAAATAAGAGTCGGTTTAAATTTTATCTGTTTCGACCACATGACCACATTTTGGCCAGTTTTCCTTTCGATTTGAATAATTGAATGAACCGGTTCTTCGATTAATAAAGAAGTTGAGTTTTCTTTGCGCCCAAAGAAGATTTCACGCTTACTGTTATTATTTCGTCTTTTATAAATATTTTATGGATGATGATAATGCATAAATTTGCTAACCACTTGAGATTTTGGTAGTAGCGGACCGTAGAAAAAGAGGACGAAGAAGAGAGAACGCAGAAGGAAACTTAAGAAAACACTTTACGTGATATTTATTTTATATTTTCTTGTACGCATATACCAAATATGATTTTTATAAATGTATGGTATTATTAAATTTGTTTCCTACACTTCTCTCCTTATTTTTTTCTTCGTCTCTCGTCCCAAGTACTTTCTCTCTACCACACCATTTTTATTCCCTCAGTATAAACGTACAATACGATAAGTAAAGCACAACAACAGCAAATAGCAGAAGAAGAGAATAGATTGTATGAAAGTATACATGAGGGGAATGAAGCAGAAGCACAAGAATAAGCGAAGAAATAAAAAAAAAGAAAAGAAAAGGAGAGCAAACTGCGAAGAAGAAGAAAAAACCTAATATTTCTAGTGAAGTATTTTCGCATTGTGTGTTATTTAATATTTGAAATTCACCTCCACCACCATGAAGAAGAAGATGAAGAATAAGAAGAAATGTATGTATGCTAAAAGTAACTTTAAAAATTCTTACAAAGAATGACGTTTATTTTTCAACAACAATGTATATAATATACATGAGCAAAACGTTACTCTGGTAGCAGAAAAAAATTGCGGGAACACAATGCTGCGAATCCTTTCTCCCTTTTTTTTTGCAAGAAAAGTGTGCGTCCGGAAAATATTCCGTAGCTTTTCTTACGCCGATATTGTGTTACGGAATTTTGTAAAGCAACGACTAAGTTAAGAACAGTAATTTATAATAACATCCAATCTCCATCTACGAGAATTAAATAGAAAAATTCTAAAATGCGGACGCAATGTTTACGATAATGGGAATCACACATACGTATGTAAAAAACGAAATGCGAACAAAGGCGAAAAAGAACAGAATCAATTTGTAATTCCATTTGCAAAAAACTTTGGTCGTCGTAATAGTGGAAATAAACCATTATACTTTAGACTATAAAAATATGCGATTCTCTTTCGACTGCCCGATAACAGATAGGAAAATAAAATAGAATTTAAACCGAAGATCGAATAAAAAAGATGGGACGAAGAAGAAGGAAGCAAAAAAAACACACTAAATTTCGCATTGCACTCACTGATTTATAACAGAAGTTGGATTCTAACGATTTGACAGTAAAAAAACTTTCTCGCAGAAAAGTTATAAAATATGGCACGAGAAACGGATGTCTCCTCGGATACCTACTGCTAAAACTTCGATTTAAATAGGTACGGGATGGATATATAGGTGCAGATGTTTTAATTAAAACTTTCACGCGCCAATAATAAGCTCGTTAGATTCTATTACTATCTTTTAATCGATTAATTATGACAAGAAAGACATTTTACCAGTTTTAATTAATTAATCTAAGTGAACGGTGCACATAAGACCACGTCATAAATTGAGTAATGGGAAAGCGTTTCTTTCGTTCAAAACTTAATTTCTTCGATAATTAAATTTTATCTAATTAACATTAATTACTTTCGTAAGATTTCTTTTGTTAGTGAACGCTTATGAAATGAATTGAGGCGCGGCTTCCATTCGGCATCGAGTTTATGGCGCAAATCGTAAAACATTTTCGATCGCTTATCCAATCGACTCTTTTACTTAATAAAATTGATCGCGAATATCGAATCATAACATTTTCTTTTGATTACGTTACATCTGCATTCAGGTCAATATTATTCCCCTGTAATAGGAGATACTAAATTAAAATGTTATGTAGTATTGACCGCATTTATAGCGGTTAGCTCCTTTTTTCCGCTATAGTTACGTAACAGGAAATAAATTGGTGAGAGAGCGCGAGGAATAGGGAAAATGCATAAAAAGTGGGATATACATATATTTATAGTGAAAGGAATATAATAACAGCGAAAGCTTTTTTAAATTTCTCTTTATGCCACATTGAAATGTACGGGAATAATACTTTACAATTCGTTGAATTTGTATACGGATACATTAGAATTATTAAAAAAGGAAGAACCAGAAGAAGCGGTGAAGGCGGGCGGAAGGAACTGCATAAAGACCGTTTCACTTGTCTCTCTATCTTGCTGTTTGCATTTCATTCCTTTTTCTTGTTACGGATATTAAATGCGTAGCAAACGTATAAATGACAAATACGTATTTATGCAAGTGCAAAGAGAAAAACATATTGCATCGCATATTTCGTACGTTATCACTGTTTCGCCTAGTGAAGAGGATGCGAGAATAACGGCGAGAGAACAAGAAATAAACAAACGAGAGACAGAGAAATTGTGTATAAGATCATTGTTTAAAAAATTCGTTGCATTTAAAGAGCCCTATTTCAGGAGGAAGCGCCATCATCAACTCCTGGCGCAATTTCGCACGTTTTATTATTAAAAAATGTATGCAATTGTGCAAGCGTTGAAATAAATTCCAAGACGTAGCCGAAGGACTTTCTCTATTATTCACCATCGATTTCTTTTTCCTTCCCGTCACCCATTTGATACATCCTGAAACCGGCACGGAAGACACACACAAAAAAAAGAAAACGTTATTTCGCCGAATAATCGACACGGTAGACACTCGTGTCTCGTTTTAACAATGAATGAGACACGTTCGTTAATGGCGTACTTCCGGACACACTGTCAGCATTGGATGGAGTTTCGTTCGGATGATAAATGTGCTAAAAGCGTTCATCATCATCATCATCATCAGTATTATTATCGTTACTATACGTCTACAATTTATCTACATCATTATGGTGGATGCACCGGGTCGATGATAGTTTTTCGTTCATTTCGGACAAACGAAATACGGTGGCAACGCTTTAAAGTTATAGACCGTCCATTTAATGTACCCAACACTCCGACACCGTACGAGTGGCTTTATTAGAGAAGCGTCACTTTGCCAACAGCGGCTCCTTAATTTGCTTGTCTTGTCTCCTTTAATCAGCGACGCGATTGTCTGAAAACTTCAAACGTCTTTTGTGCGGCTCGGTTGGAAAGGAGCGCGGATGCGACAATAGTTTTTGCGGTCTATCAAACTATCGGAATTGACGTGCGTCACGCCGTTTTCTATTCCAGCCTCGCGATTATCCATTATAATATAACGAGCCGAGTGCGTCAAAGAATGGAACTGGAAAGACGACGGGGAAAGAAGTCGAATTGCTGCAACAGCTGTTCGTCGCTCTTTTTTTTGCCAAGCCGACGAGGACGTTCATTAAAATATTTTATCAAGTCGACGGAGTAGAAATGAAGAAGCCGTTCGTTATTACGCGTTACTGCAAATTCTCTGATCTGAACACACACATACACAGAGATAGAGCGTAAAGGAATATTTATCAAAGCGTTCATTATTATGATCACGGCTGAGCAGGAGACGGAGAAACGATTGAAAATAACAAAGCGCCGAAAGCTTTTATAAGCGAAAGCATCAAAAGTCGCGGCGAAACCGCTATTTTAAATTTTTATCTCGCAGAAATCCGATTTAATTTAAGCTAAAATGGATTATTGATTGATGAATTAATAATCGTCACATACACAAATGCAAAAGCGTCGATAATTCTAAATGGACAGTTTATACGAAGACTGACCGATTTCAATCTTCATGTTATTGCACGATTCTATTATATTAAGGAACCGAGTTTCGTTTTGAATTGGAGTTTACCATTTTCTTGAAATCGCGTGGTAGATAATAAATTGGCAGAAAGTGACTTGCCGCGGTTATAATTTCGGCATTACGGCGGTATTAATTTTAATTAATCAGAAAGGCATTACGAATACAATAGGAAAGGAATAATTTGATGTTTGCACGAGAGGAAGTACGTGTATGTATGTGTGTGGAATTGGGTTCGATGCAATTGATGCGAGATTAAAAGGGAATGATAAATGATAACAGATAAAAGTAAAACGTCGAAATGAACGCAGGGCAATCGAAAGAATGGCAACAACAAGGGGCAAAACAGAAGAAGAAAAAACCCGGAGTAAAATAGCGGGCAACGTCAAAATTCAATTCCATGCCATATCTCGATAACTCCGGGACGATGATGATGATAATAATACACTCATTCCGCCGGTTATTGCGATTGAACGAACGAACAGGTTTCGCCCTACTCTTCGCCCTCCATTTCGCATTATTATTCCTCGCATTATCGCTAATTTAATTCTGGTTAAATTTCGCGTTTATATCCGGACGGACTTTTAAATCGCATGCATTCGTTCGTTTATTGTTTTTTGTTGCGCTTCCTCGTTCCCGACCATTGTTTGTTATTGTTCCTGTTGTTGTATTTTGTAAAATATCTGTTAAACATTTTGGCCGTAACAAATCGTCGAGTTTATCGCGATTTATTTATCGAAAAAAAAAGAGACACAAAAAGGGCGAGACGTAGGTTCCCCTGTTATTCCATAACGCATTATATACTTTTTTTGCGAAAGGAACAAATAAAGAAGAAAGATATTAATTTCGTTTCGCCCGCATTCGTATGCGATATTTAAATTCGTATGAATGAAAAGGCAATTGACCAAAAATTTCGCGACCGCAAAAAAGCATAATCTGATTGTCTCATTAACTCTCGTTAACATGTAAATTACAAAAGATTCGTTGACATCCACGTCGAAATATTATATTCCATTTTTGCGGTCCGTTCATAATCACGTTTCACTAGTTTTTTGTCGTTGTTGGTTTTAATGTTGTTGGCGGTAATTGCGAATTTAAATCGTACCACGAAACGATTTCGCAGCAAGCAAATCGAAAAGTGCATACAAATGGTCGAAATGGAATACGTAAAAATGCAAAGAATAATTTGCGGTTTCAGCCGCACGTGAAAAGTAACCGCAAGAAAAAATTTAACGTCGCGTCATCGCGACAATGCCGTTGATGATAATGACGATGACGAGAAATGTACTAATGGCACACATACACACATCGAATTCGATGGTTATGCAACAATGTAGTTTCAATTAGTTTAGCGGCGTGAAGAGTACAGACGCAGCTGAAAATTATCCACCCCGAAATAATAACGAGTAGAAAGTACAATTGAAACGAGATGGGAAATGTTTCGCTCGTATATAATGCGAGGTTTGGAATTACAAGTACGAAAACCGAAATTAATAATAACGTGTAAACATAGATGAGCTGGAAGTGAAAGAGAACAAAGATAATGACTCATAGCAGAAATGCTTATACTTGTACCTGTGTAGATATTACGCTATTATCATTATCATCACAATCGTCATTATTGAGATATGATGCCGGCGTGTGTTTGTGTATATCTTTGAAATAATTACATGCAACAATTACTACTCGCGAATTTCGTGCATTCGATGAAACTTAATGAAATAAGTTTCGGTCAAACTTACTCTACCGTCGACGGTACACGTTATTGCCTTTTTGCTTCTAACTGGACGAATTCGAAAACGATAATTTTACTCACCTGCAACAAAATGAGAAAGCAGCAATTAAATAAAGCGAGCCACAACAGCGCGTTTCATGTTATTATAACAAGTTCGCGCACCAAAATGAAATAAAAAGTTATAAAATTTTTTTCGTCGGTTGTTGTTGTTGCTCGAAAACTATACAGGAGAATATTTATTACGTTTTATATATATTTCACGCTAAAGCACCTATAAATCGTGCAGGATTACAAGAATGAAATGTAACGTGTCGGCAGTAAAGCTTTTAAAAACAAATTTATAAATCGTAGTTATTATTTTCACGATGATGATGATACGTTCGTTTAAACGTATTTTATTGAAATAATTATAATAATAAGATCAATGAGGATGATGTTGTTGATGACGAAGAGATGGAACGATAATTTACTAGACGGATTATGGAATAAATTTAAGGCAAAAACAAAGTAAGAGAGCTTGCAAGCGAAAGCCTTAATCTTTTCCCCTCGAATTATTCACAATTTTTCTTCCTGACAAATCGTACATGCAATTTTCTGAATATAATTTACTACAAAGAATCTCGGCTGATTCCCGTTTTCTCTCTTTCTTGCGTCTCCGCACGAAACTAAAGCAGTAGAAGAAGGGTAGACAAATCTCGTTGATTTCAATTTCGTGTTCAATTTGCATTTTTTGGACCGGAGCCCAAAATTTAAATTGAAACATTAGTAACGTCCTTTCTTTAGAACGATTATTAAGTAAAAGAAAAATGCTTCGAAACATTGTACGATACAAGTATTTTCGTATCATTTAGCGACTTCTTTTTAGATTTAGATTTGAACGACAAAAAGTAGTTAAATAGTTAGTTCACTGGCAAATCTGCTCGCACATTAATAAATTATCATTTTCGGGCGGCAAGCGAGAGACGCTTTCGAACGGATTCGCGACATTTAAATCTGTTCGCAAATGTTACGCGAGAACGATGATAATAGTAATAATAAATGTGTCAGCAGATTTTCCTTAAATAATAAATACGCAACAACGCAAATCCCGATTCTGGATGATTCAGCACTATAATAACGTCGAGTCGTTACGAGTGACACTTAGAATGATGTAATTAAAATATAACAATAAAGCTGGTGGAAGAAGCGAGAGAGACGGTTGGTAAGTAAGCGCAAGGCGACGGCAGCAGCAATAAGATGAAAAGGAACGGATGAGAAATGAATACAATAATTTTTTTGTTTGCTGTCCTGCCCTTGTCTCCCGCCCTTTATTCTTCGTCTTGTTCAAGTGTTTCAAGATTATTGCTGTATACGTATATACGCAGTCAAAGTGAAGAGAAACAATACAAAAGTGACTGGTTTCTATTATATTGCGGTCGACCTCGTCGTCTCAGTGAATAGAGTGTTCCTTCGTATCTCCTTTTTTCCCCATCTCTTTCTCTCGCACACACCTCGTCTTTCTTTTTTTGAACGATCTGCAACGTACACAACACTAAGGGTCCTTAAGTTTATGAGACGCGTGACGAGGCATGTCCATGTAAAATATAAAAAGCACGAAAAACACTTCACTTCCGACAAACTTGTACACTATATACATCCGCCAGTGTCTAGTGCAATCGGAGCGTAGAAGCCTCCAAAAGCCAATTATCTTTGTAGTCCACAGTTTTTTTTTTGTGTTTTGTTACTTCCAGATATTATTGTTGTTGTTGTCGAATTAGCGAAATGAAGAAGCGAATGATGGAGATTGCGGAAAGAGGACGATAAAAATTGAATTATTTCAAGCTACTTATTTATAATCATAAAAGGAAGGAGATGAAACGAAGAGGGAAAATGAAAAGGATCGAGACCTAATCAAAATTCTTAGCAAACTTTTCATATTTATCATTCCGCGAAAGTGAGCGTTAGAGAAGAGAATAAACTCGATTTATACATTTCAAAGCCGGGGAGATGAATCCCGCAAACAATCCATAATTCAACTTGCTAATGATGTTGCCTGCCGCGACCAGTCGGTCCTGCAATAGATTGATGGCACGAACGGTGGGTGTGAAAGAGAAGAAAACGTGCGAGAAAATGGGAAGGAAGATGAAGATGATAGAGAATGATGATGATGATGATGACGATGATGGAGAAGGACGGCGGTGGTAGTGGGAACGAAGTGAGGGCGCAAGACGAAGAACAAAAAAGGAAGAAAAGAAATGACAGTGTGTTACGAGTACGGTTTCTCTTCTTCCTTTTTTGCCTCCTCCTCGCGACTCCGGTTAACCGTAGTAGACCGATTTGTTGAATTACTGATGAAGGAGGCGCCATCATTAACTAGTAATGAGACTCTCCGATTCATATTAAATGATTCTTTTCTTCGACGAAAGAATGGAACCGAGATTGGAGGAAAGAGACTGTTGCAATATGAACGTATAAAGAAAAATTTAATATACTTATTTGGTATGACTTAAAAGTCAAAAACGTTCATCGTCTTCCTAGATAAAGGAAATTATTGCCAAGACGTTACCGCTTCCCATCTAATATCAATTATATTTCCCTCGTATTTAATTCTGCCTTGCCCTTTAAATGCCGCCTTCTTTTATTTTGCTGAAACCTCCCATTGCGACACGCTTACGATAAATTGGTTTACAGAAAAGAAAGACAATTAGCGTATTATTATTAAAATATGGCATTACAAGGATAATTGAGAGAAACTAATATTTAGTTTTCAATTTGCATTTTATAGCTGAAACGCTTTTTCTAAAATTTAATTTTAGCCATTTCAAGTCAACACATAATATGAGAGATAGTTCTCCGTTGAGCTTAATGCGCGCATTTTCGTTTCCACTTTCTTCCGCCCGTACACACACACACATCCATCCTTTGAACTTGAATCCTTTTATTGGTTACTTATTGCAACTGAACTCGTAACGTACAAACATTCCGAAGCTTTAATGTAGCTGTTACCTGCACATGTAACAGCTACATATATGACTATTAAATTTCCCTGCTACCTGCCTTTTCTCTCTAATAGCAGAAATGTTCATTTAAACTTATATTACCTTAAAACCCTTGCAGAAAGGTTCGTGGCAATTTTAAATGCGAAATTGTTTTGAAATCAAACATTAAGAAAAGGCAATAACGTGTTATTTCTATAAAACCACCTCTATTTCCATGCGCTCATTCTTCATAATGCTTACCAAAACTTTTTCGCAGAGTATTGAATTCTTTTATCGTTCCGAAGATCGAATTTGCGCAAAAAAAATCAAACTTTCTTACATTTCTTCTATTCTTCATTCATCGCACCCCTTTCGATTTAATTGATCAAACGCGTAAATTATAAAACGGGAATAAATCGTTAAGCTTAAGAAATCGAACTTTTTCTCCTGTTAGTATTAAATGGATTATAAATAAAAAGAAAAGGGGGAAAAGGAAAATTGAAAGCTGAGAAAATTCCTTTACGCCGAAGTTTGAATAAAAGGGAAAAAACGAGGAAAAAAGCAGAACAAAAAAAAATTGGTATGGAAGTAAATATTTTTTTTCTAATGGAAAAGAACGACGTGAAGGACGACAACGGGAGAAGAGGAAATACATTAACGGTTGTTTGTTTGAAGTAGGAACACTTAAATATATTGATGTATATGACTAAAAAAAAGCGACCGAGGAACGGAATGAAAAAGGGAAAAACAACAGAAAAGCCTTTCTTGCCACTAACGGATAATGTTTAACGTGAAAGACAATAGGGACAACATCAGAAGCGATGACGACTCAACATGTTTGTTAAACATTATGGTTTGTTGTGAAAAACGTTGCAAGAACCGTGTCACATGAAAAATTTCAGCTGCGCGAAATTACAAACAAAATCCTTTGTTACTTCAACTCAGGACGTTCCTGTAGTCCTTAAGATGTTTGTACAGCGGCGTAACGATAAGTGCCTCGATTAATGCGTGGATTACGTTAATTTTCGCACGCTTCTCGTGTTATAATAATAAAAGAGATTTTTGCGAAAGAGGATGGATAATATGTGCTGCTTAATTTTTGTTTTCGTTCATCCCCGTTTTTTCCTAATTTTATTTATAAAAGGGAACGTAATTAGTAGATACCGAGGGTAGATTTTCGGTGTATTGTTCTTACTTGGCTTTTAGCGTTCGGAATTCTAATATTGTAACAAAAAGAAATGCTACAGTCGAAATTCTCTCTCTATCTCGCTATTCGCCGTTTCTACGCGGTCCTCCACGAATTAAATACAAGTCATTTAATTTGCACTCCCGACTCCGGAACATCCGGTTAACAGAATTGTCTCTGCTACTACTGCTGCCGCTGTTTGGATAAATAAAACGTAAATTCATTGTTTAACTAACGTACATGGCAGAAAATAATACCATCATCATCATTATCAGGGTGTACAACAAAGATGAATAAAAAATAAAATAAACCAGTTGTTGTTGTTGTATATATGTTGGGGGATTGTGTTATTATTGTTGTTGATGATGGCGATGATAAAAACAGAATTATATTACCTATTATTTATATTTTTTTGTTTTCGAGCTTTCATTATTAAATTTTGAAAAACAATAAATAAATAAATTAGAACATAGACTATTTTCAAAACAAATATATCGATATTAAAAACGGTTATTATTATTTTATATAATGGCAAACGTACATCCGTTATTAGTATACGTGTGGCACGTGTAGTAGTTGTATTGGTGGTTGTAGGTGGATGAAAATTATCATATTGCATGTTGTTGCTATTTTTCAACAATCCAAAAAAAAAGCAAGAATAAATTGAAAATGTTGCATTGCAAAATTACACAAAAAAGTTTATTTTTGGTGTAGTTGGTGTTGTAGTAAAAAAAAGCAACTATGGACATAATCCAGTCAGTTTTATATCGCTGATTACTCTTGTCGACATTTTCATTCCATCAACGCATTTTATTTTATTTTTTTCATTCAAATTCTCTCTGGCGCTTTTGAAAAAAAAATTAAATAAACGCAAATAAAATGTGCACGAAATACATTTTAATCATGATCAATTAATTATTTGATTATGACGAACGAAACAAAAAACCGTTTCACGTGTTGCCCATTTGAATCATAACCAAAGAAACGCACGAAACCGTGTATTCATTTTAATTTTTGGAGCGCCGAACCGTAAAAATAATCCGTTCTCTCGATTGAGAGAAACTTAATGGATTTCAAAGATGATTTTCTCGAATAGCATCGAGAATTCGAACGGAGAAAACGTATCATCCACGATGCACAAATCCCTTTAGGAATGACGATCGTAATGATAATAATACTGCTTGCATGCAAGCTATATGTCAAAGTGCCGAGTTAGAGCAACTGAAAGCGAGAGAAAGAGATCTCTTAAGAGCCAGCGTTCAAGTTGTAATGTTACACCGTAGAATAGAAAGGATGCTGGCTGATTTAAGATTTAATCTCCACTTTGTACACATGCATATTCCACTTTATCTCCGAACGGATCAATTAGATTAGATTAAATAATAGAAGAAACGTCTAATTTTCTTTTGCACGTACCCATAAATTTTCTTCGCTAATAAACGTTACTGAAAAGAGAAACAGAAAGGTCCTCTTTCGTTCTTATCTATTTCCTTTTCGCTAATTTCTACTTGCATCACGATTCAGTCGAAGAATGTAAATGTACATGTACACAAGAAGAGACAAGCATCTTTCCATTCTTTTTCTTTACTGCTCGTCCACAATTCCTTCTTATCCCATGTTGACCAGAAAAGGGGGGAAGAGACCTACTAAATAGCACGTTAGAAATCTCGATTATACGAAAGCTGTTGGTTTTCAGGGTTTGAGGGTTCGCAATGAGCGTGAAAGCCTGCAAGAGGAGTTTTCTTAAAGGAGAATCTGCGTTCGTCGATGCTAGTTTAGCGTGAAGAAAAACAGGCAAGGAAACGAGAAACGAAATGTAGTTCGGATGGATAAGAATGGGCGAAGAAGGGTGTGCGACGAAGGGACATGGCAAAAGAAAGTAATACACCGTATGTGTGTGAGTATATAAGAATGGGGAGATAGAGAAGGAGGAAAAAGGAAGATGACTAAAACAATCATCTTTCTCTACGTCAAATAAGAACTTAATCCAATTGCTGATGCGGTGTACGTCATCCTGCAGTTGGCATGATTTGTTCCCTTATTTTCGCTCCGTCTTTCGCTTATTCCTTCCGCTCTCCGTCTTCCTTTTTTAAATAGAAATGTCGAATGCGAATGTTACGTTGAAATTGAAAAATAAATGGACGATGCCTTTTTCCTTTTATATATAACACATTAATTGAATTAAATTGGACATTTTTCTCTTGTTTCCCTTTTTGTCATCGCTTCCTTTATCTCCGGACGGTTTTAACCAAATCGAAGAAAAAAATCTGTCTGTCTGCTAGCTCATTTCTTAATTCACTTATTACGTTATTAAATTTGCACGAGGACCAAACGTTTGCCAGCGAACACCAACAGAAATTCGCGTTATTAAACGTCCAACGGTAATCGCGATTCTCGACTATCCGCCGCCGTCTTATCCATCGACCGACCGTTCAAATTGCTAATGAATCCCAGGTTTGCGAGTAATTCAAAATTCGAAATCCTTTTGTAACCCGTGCATCTGGATGCAATCGACGTGAACAAGCGTGACTGTGCATGTATGATAGCGAACTTAAAACCAAGCTGCTGTCTCCTCCATGTACATTACATTTAACATTCTTGTTCTAAAAGCTCGATTATTTAAAGCATAATGAAGATACGTATATCCAGCGAAGATTTTGCCGGTTCATTTACGATGCAGAGACTCTTCAAAGTGCTTGTAGAACTGAGATAATACGTTAAGGCAACCGGTGTACATTGTAATTAATTCGCATCCTTTGCATTTCGCTTTAAGCAATTTCACCTAAAATAATCGCCTTTTATTAACGCCCGCGAATCCCTAATCGCCAACTGAACGGTTCCTATTGCCTACACGGCGAAATTTTTATTGTTAAGAACGCGCTCGCCATACCGGAAGGACAATCGATGCGGAATCAAATTAAGAAATTGCGTTCGCCAAAAAAGGAGGAATTCATAAGTTGATTCAATTTCGATTTGATTTAATTAAAATCGCTCGAAGGGGGAGAGACGGGGGAGCAAGAGGATGAGAGTAAAAAGAAATGATTTTATATGCGAAATGATTTAACGGATTAGTGTAAACTCGGATTGTATAAACTTGTAATAACTTAACTTATTTACATGCATACGAACCAACTTAATAGATATCAATTTAATTAAATCTGTTTTGTTGGCGTCGGCAAATGGTAAGATAGTGGAAACGCCAAAACTGTGGGGTTACACAGTGTGAACGTATACGCGTTGCGGGGAACGAGCGAGACGGCGAGATCGTTGGTTAGATATTCGCGTAGGCTCTTCTCCCGGCGATATCCTACACATAATGTAGATCACGGCGTGACATAGAAGACTTACGGTTACAGACCCACAGAAATTCTCTTTAAATCCCCGCGATCTACCATCGCTGTGTACGTATATATACCGTTTCCCATCACGGAAGGTTTAACTAGCCGGACATGAAATGGGTAGATCGTTTCGAGTTTCGAATGTAAGAAGAGTACACGTGGAAAAAAGAAAGGGGGACAGAGAAAAAACGGGCACAGAAATAAAAAGGAATCGAATATAGGGGGAGCGTAGGGAAAGGAATTAAAGTAGGATACCTACGGTTAATGGACCGATCAATTAGAAATCTATTTTCTTTACACTTGAAACGCTATGTTGAATAACGGATAATGGATGATAATGGATAATGACGATGATAATACGGTGTGGGGCAAAAAAAGGAAATTGGAAGAATGGCGAACTTCGTCGGCGCGCAAAATTAAATTAAAGTATATTGTTTAATGTAGGATTAAATGCGTTTAATTAAGAACGTCATGCTTTTGTATAACGTACTATTTCGTAGTGTTTTGTAGGACTGCATTATACATTATAATAGTGGTAATGGAACGTCGTCTCTGAAACTCGACCACAATGAACTTGCAAAGGTACTAATAATGATATGCACTAAATGAAAGACAAAGGATAATGTATTATAACATATTTCGGCATACGGCCGAGTTTAGTGTCGTAGGTCACGTTAATGAAAGCCATTTATAAATGGAGACAATCAGCCCTTTAGATATGCATCAGGGTTATACGAAAATCGCATTAATACGTTTCGAACAATGAACTTTAATGCAATTTCGTTCGAAATTGTAACGGTCAACAATAATTTATATGAATGCGGAAGAAGCTGGACTAGAACAAAATAAAAACGAAAAGTTATCACCTAATTTTGTAATGCCCATAACGCCCAACAAGGCACGAAAATTATGTTTATCTACATATGGGAGAGGAATAGGATTAATGGAGATACATTAAAGGGATATCATTAACTTTTTCCGTTCTGTTTCCTTTCCATTAAATTAAATTTGTGGCATTCAATTATGCGCCCATATACGTCGAGATTTCGGCTATAATTTCCCCCCGGAACTTGGTTTCTTAATATTTAAATACAAATTCGCATCGAGAGAATTGAGACGAACCGCGGATAATAATAAAAAAGCGTGATGAAAACGAAGAAAAAAGTAGCGAAAAAAATTAATTAAATCAACCGCACTCCTCCAGCACACATATAAACATCCAAGCGTGGAACATCTCGTTTTCTTTTCGGCGAGTTATTTACATTTTTAAATTAGCAAGTGTTTTTTTTTTTCTTTCACTTTAAAATTGCAACTTTTTTTTTAAGAAAGAAATCAACTACTTCTTGTCCTATTGCACGTAAATGAATTTTAGTCTAGCGGTATCGCCCTATTCTGATGGCCCGAGGTTACGAGTTTCCCCTCTTAATATCTCGTTCTGAGCAATTTCGTATTCTTGGCGAGCGGAGGCCTTCGGTCATAATCAGAATTATGTTTTATTTATCGATTCGTTATATTACCAGAAGAAAGTAATCAAACATCGCTAGATATGTGAAACAAACAATGATTATGGTAGGAATCGCCTGTTACACGTTGCTAATCCATATTAACATCTTAGATGTTTGTAATTTACTCGATTAAGAAGACTAAAATCTTAGTTTTTTTCTAATAAAATTGTTTACGTTCCTTTATTATAGAGATAACTTTCAACGAAAGAATCATTTTCATCTTTTCCTTTGTGTGGTTGCTTCTGTTTTCTTTTCTTTTTGATGAAGGATTTTCCAACAAATCCGAATGGGATCGATGGATTAATTGTATTTGTCAAACGTATCGAATACTTCATAAACAAATTAGATGACGGTTTAATGGACACAATCGGTTCGTTGATATTTAATAAATAAATAAATCTGGTTTAGAGATTATCATCATCGTCAACATTATAATTATTATTATCATCAACTGTCATGTGCAAAGCAAAATTTTCCAATTGATAAATGGCACATTATTATCGAATTATCCGAAAAACCCATTCGACGAGAAGATAAAAAAATACAACAGCATCGGCGGGAGAAGGATGATGGAAAGGAAGAAGGGAAAACAATTTCAAACGGGAGAAATTTGTAAAAAGAGAAAGAGCACAAAACGCAAAGTGAGAGAGAATTAAAGACAAATCTTCGTATGGGGACATGCAGAGAAAAAATAGCAGAATTTGTATTGATTACATTTATGGCTGGTGCACGTATTATCAAAGTGAGACAGAGAGAAAGTAGGTAGAGTAAGAGGCTTTCGTTTAGTTGTTGGAGCAGTATAAATTCCCATATTGATGTATTAAAATGTATAACGTCGAGATTGAATAAACATCAGGTTCCTGATATCGATATATCATAAAAGTGATATCATAAATCTTATCGTTTCTCGTTTATTTTTCACCAATACACATCCCCTATGGTTATTCGTTTCTCTTCTACCCTCAATCCACCAACAAAAAATTCCCATCCACCCTTTCGCTTTGATACTTTTTCACTCGAAAATGAGGATTTCATTCGGGCGAACGTCGAAATCGAAACGAACGTAATGGTTTATGTAAAAACGGGCATTTCTGCAAAGAAGTGTGGAGGATTTTTAATTCCTTCCTCCCGCCTCTTATTCGCGACTTATCGAAGAGAGTTACATTATTAAATACTCATATTTCACTGAGATGATTTTAAAAACATAAGATGACTGTTGAATGCGAATCACTAAATGTTTAACGCCAAAACGTGCGCATAGTTAAATATTTAAATATTATTATTAGCACAGAATCGAGATTGTCGATTTAATGTTTAAGTATTATTTGCATAGGCAAAAGGTTCCCGGGAGGAATCAATAAAGCTATTATAGAACTACTAACTCTTGACAAATTCCATATTAACGTTGGATTTTCGTCTTAATTTTTTATTGAATGCCTAACAAGCGCCGTTTTATTATTATTATTTTACCCGAGCCGTTTAAAGTATTAACGAGTCGTTTACAAATAAATTAATTAACAAAAAGGTTTTTCCCCTCCTTTTATCGCAGTCATTAAGATTTTATGCAAATGTAATGCACGTGTAATTTAAGTATACTTTTTACGATTATTTTCAGTTCCCTTTAAGCGATAATAAATATCAGCTATACGTTAATTTAACCTGAAAAGAATTCGTTTCGGGTTAACTTTCAAACTAGTTAACGTTCACTATCAGTTCATAAATCCTTATTTTTTCCCCGTAATTAATTTCGAAAACTACAAATTTTTATTATACCTTTGTTACGGTTAAAACGCTGTTAAAGAGACGATAAGGGTTTTATTCCTTTTCTAGCATTTAGCAATTTGCTAATTAAACGCGAATAAAGCTGTTTGACTAATTTAAAAAAATTATAATTAAAAACTCTATTTGCAATTTCTTTTTCTTGCACTAACCACATGTTTGCAATTTTATCACCGAAAGATTTTTCAATACCATTATTCTTGTGCAGCAGCAAAAGGAAATGGCAAAAACGTTGGGAATAAATTATTATAAATTACCTACTCGTAAAACCAGATGTATAACAGTCAGTCTAAGCGGCCTGCTTCTGGTTCTGCTAGTATCACTCATCTATAGATTTTAATAACTAAATTAAGAACGTCTATAAGCATAAATAAAGGTTCCTCGTCGTGGTATTAGTCTGATGCCGTTATTATATGGACGCCGATACTTTAATGGCTTAAAGAAGAAGAGAACGGCTGGCGTCTGGTAGTTTTCGATACGAAGAGAGCCTATTAAGTTTAATATATAAATTGGTGTAAAAAATATAATTAACTACGTAGTAGTAGTAGGAAAAGAAAGAGCCCGACGCGCCAATATTGGTTTTACACGGGAAGAAGCGAGGAAAAGAAGAAAACTTATAAGAATTGCTCGTTTCGTAAATGGTAATCTTTCTCGCAAAAATAAGATGAATAATGTGAATTTAAAAATTTAATAGAGCCATTATTATGGGCGAATTCCTCGAGATAATTCACGTACCGATTGTTTATTTTCGCATATAGATCAATCTTCCGCAAACTCGACAGCGTATATCATTTAAATGGAAAATTCTAATTCTCTTTATATGCATTAAATTTCGAGAGAGAAAGAAATAAAGAACTTCTTTCGTAAATACAATTGGAAAAATAGCAAAGTCCCGCACATGAAATTAGTTCGAAACTTCTATTCTCCGTCTTCTTTCTGCCCAACTTTTTATGCTTCTTTTGAAGGACCAATTCGTCCCTTAATCCACGGAATTGTGTCATTATACAATTCTTAAGCTCTCATTTACATACTTTTAGTGACCAAGACAGTCTTCAATCATTCTTAAGACGGTAAAAAGGGAACGAAATAAAGTGTCCACGATGACTTTTTCCTAATAGTACTATTAGGTTCCATCCGACCACTTCATCTATCATGTAAATGATATCCATTTAATTTCCTCTCCTTTCTTTGGATTTTATTCATACCCTTCCGTCTCGGGGCAATAAATTCGAATTGGATCCCGATATCAATCATAATCAAAATAATTGTGTAAAGATTATTCGTGAAGGATTAATGTTCGCCGAAGAATAATATTATATTATATCGTTAAACGGTAACAAATAGAGAACAATAAAGGCAAAGAACTAATTACGAGCATAAATAGAATAACAAAACCGAAAAAACTTTGTACGATCCGCGTGCAAAATGTAAGTGCAAAAAAATAGGTGGAAAACGTTCCAAAAGTGTAGAAGAATCTTGAACAACAAGAAGAAAAATAAGTGGCGGAAGAAACAAAAAAAATACGAAACGACACGGCAAGGCAATCAATTAAACGAGACTTTGCGGTGCAGACACACAAGAGTCCGTAACTTTTTAAGAGAGACAGAGGGCAAAAGAGAAGGTTCCCTGTTAACCTGGGCAATGTTACCTTTTAGTAAAACCGTTTCGCCGTCAGATAAGAGATTTCATTCTTCGAGAGGAGAAACAAAATACACACGTATACAGGGAGAAAGAAAAAGAGGAAAATAATAGACGTGTAATGAATCGAATTTAATCAATAAGTGGTACAATTCATTTCGAGTCCTTTGTACTCGACCATTTCAAAGAATCTCGAATTATTTTCCTCTAGCCTTTTCTTGCGTCTTCTCGCTTTGCTTTTATTTTCCTTACTCTGCAAAAGGCACGTATATATACGAGTTTCTAGTGTGATGATAAATGTGCTTAATTCTATAGGACAAAAGGTTTACATGTGAAATTAAATATGGAAACGAAGGAAAAGAATGAAAATAATAAACGAAAGAAACGCAAGTTTTAAACATGCATATATCACCGGGTTGAGCAATAATGATAGTAGTAATGGAAGTAAATTCATATTCGGCTTAAAAAACAGAAGCAGCGAAGGGAGAGGGAGGCGAAGAGAAAAAAATCGCGTGTGTGTGAAAGAGAGAGAGAGAGAGAGAGGAGAAGCAAAAAAATCAAAAGACAATTCTTTTTTATTACTTTTCGTTTTATGGTCCCCAAGCACACGCAAAAGGTCCATATAAGAAAATAAATTGTGGAATAAAATCGACTGAAAGAAAGGCTCGGCACGGCGAGGAAGAAGAAAGAAAAAAGAACGCCTCGAGTAAAATGCAACGATGGAAGCAAAATAAAAAAGCTCCTCTTGGTTTTGACTGTTCTTCCAGTTCTGGAGACCGTTGGTGTTGTTGGTACCACGCATTATTATTGCTCGTATCGGATTTCGTCATTGTTTCACGTTTTCTTTTGCCTTATTTATTCTCCTCTCATTGTTTCGCCTGGTTTATGGGGTAATGAACGATTACGGATTTTCCTTTCGTTCTGTTTTTTTTTCTCTATGCCGCCATCATAACTCGAATGGGATATACTATTTTTCTTGTCGATCCGCAAGCATGTGGATGTAATAATAATGCAATAATATACGGTAATATAAAAGAGATGAGGATGTGTATTTGAAATAGCGTAGAAAGAGGAAAGAAGTAAACGGTACCAATACGACGCCACAAACAACTGTCAGCCCTAGAGCTATGCAAGGTATCTGCGTGTGCGTGTGTGATACACGTATTTACTGCTCCTTGAATCGTTCAAAACATACATACGTCTCCATTAAATTTATGCTTGTCAACTACATGTTACCGTTACTTTCTTTTTCTTTACGCTTAGAAAACTGAAAATCCGGTAACGGATAAGGAAATCTACGTAGCAGCAGTAAATACGGTAACGAACCGCATGAAAAATTGAAATTGAAATTCAACCCAATCTCCAAGACGCGGCGAGGGCGAGCGTGGCGAGGGAATGGAAAAAAAGAGGCGATAAAATGGAAACGGTATAAGGTTGGGAGTGGGAAAGAAAAATCGAATCGCACATTTATACGTCTCACTCCTTTTTCTCTAATTAATACTTTCCGGCGGAGTTTTCCAATCGTTCGTTCACATCCGAAGTATTAAAAATCAAATATGCACGATGACGGAAAAACCTGGGCGAGAGCGAGAGAAAAAAAAGATGTAAAATAATTCAATTTAGAATTTTGTTTCTGGATAATAACCGTATATCTTCCGGCAGAATGAAAGAGAACAAAAAGAAATTTTCTTTATGATTTTATTGCCTGTCCCTTTTTTTTCTTCTTCCTCTGCCCGTTCGCTAGGGGTAAGAACCGTCGTCGTCGTCCTTAGTAATATTACTATGTGCTTCTGTAATTGAACATCAACATAATAAATTGAGAAACTTAAGAAACATTTCGCCCCTGCCGTTCGCATTTTGCTCTCATACTTTCATCCTGTCTAGTTTCCTTTTTTCCTTCGTCGACATTCTTCTTCCTTTCCTTTCGATTTCGGCCTCTTTTACTACGTCCCAAACATTTAATACGTTTGTGTATGTTACGTACGGTAAAAGTCAAATGACGCAAAAGGCAATAAACGACGCAAAATCACGCCGATAAATCATTCTAATTACCCTCCTCTCGTACACACAAACGAAACTCTTGAAGGATTATTTTGCCAGGATAAGAGCAAACGTTAAACGACAAACTTTATACATATAACTGAGAATGTGGAAAAATCGAAATAGGATTCTGTATTTATTTGGAATTTTTGTAAATTAGCAAAGCAGTGTAGTCTTAATCCAATGCGAAATGAAAGAAGCACGGAATAAATTAATAAAAAAGCACGTAAAATAAACGTTAAAAATTAAGTAATTTGCTTAAATTTTAATTAATAGCTGAAGGATGTGTAGCGTAGATATTTATAGGATAAATATGGGATGTTGTAAAATTGCAAGGAATCCACGTAACGTCCTAAGTTTAATAAGAGGTTATTGCAAAACTATAGTGGTACACACACAGCAGATGACGCATATAGTCCAATGCAAATCACTTGTAAGCAAGCGACAGATGTAAGTAACGATACCTGATTTTAACCTGGGTCACACTGGGATATGGGGAGTTTATAATAATAATAATAATAATGTGGAGCTAGTTCTATTTCTGAGAACAAAAAAAATATATAAGGGAAGTTTGTGTAAGTAGTTGAAAGTAATCTAGGTTAAAAGGTCACTGGAGGAACGAAGTCAAAAGACTATGAAAATTAATGACTTTTTACTACATAAAATTCATCTTTATGTGCATCTCTCTCTCTTTCTCTCTTTTTGTCTTTGGTTCATTTCCTAACACATCGTCCGAGTATTTGCGCTCCACGCGCGCCGTTTCTTCAGTTTTTTCGGTTAACTTTAATTTTAAAAGTTTACTAACATTATGACTACTTATACTTGAATACGTGAGGAATCGTATAGTTTTCGGTTATAAAAGTTTTATACTGATTTCACTTAATAACATCTCATTCTCTGCGCGAATCGTATTAGAGTCCTTTCACTAAAATTAAGCGTCGCTAGTTTCTTACTCAACTTAATTATAATTAATTTCGACGTTTAAATGGAGATTTTATAAAATTAAATTTAAAACAAAATCCTCATATAACGTCACATTGAAATTTCATTTTATCTGGAGTTATTTGGTTTTTTTAATAATTAAACGTTAATAAATTTGAAGCGATTTAAAATTTGAACATTTTCAAATTGTTATAGCATTTTAAGTTGAAAAAGTTTCAGTTTAATTGATATCTGACCGTGTCCTTCACCATTACCACTACGCTCAGCTGCTTTTACTCTTTCAGTTTAGTTTTTTTTTTACGTGGAAACGTTATTATTATAAACTATATGATATTAAGCGAGATTTTCATGTAGAACAACAACATTGAACGAAGTAATAGGTACATATATACCAGCAGTAGTAAAATGAAAGTGTAACACTTGGGAACGAACCAACGAAATGTTACTACACACACTTAAGGTGTGTGTTATGTGTATGTTAAACATAAAAATAAACAAGGTTTTTCAAAACGAGTCGCCCTTATGTGAGCGAGAAAGGCGCTTTTTTCTCATTTAAATAATTAACGTCCTGCATAAAACATATCCACTTTCATTTATTCATTTTTTCTCTCTCTCTTCATTTCCTCCTTCCTTCATACTCCATGCAAGTGTAATACGTTACGGTTATTATAAGACAAAAGTGTTACGTACAACATATTCTTGTTGTAGGATAAGATTTAAAATTATTATTATTGTTATTATATTTCTTCAGTTATTCCAGCGCATAATCTTCGTTTAAACCTCGAGTCTCTCTTACATGCATTACTTTAACAACAATAATACGACTTATTTGTATGTTAATTGTCTTTAAATTATGATTTCAGCACGTTAGAAGGTTAATGCTAAAATAAGATTGCATTATAAATATAATCTTTTGCAGAAATATGGCACATGTAAGGAGAAAGAGACTTACGTAACATCTGTAAAAACTAAAACTGGTATACAAGCTTGTGTATATGTGTGTTGTAGATGGGTATTTGGTATTATTATACAACAAGAAACTAAGGCGAAGAGCAAAATGCATCTTAAAATATTTCTCATTCGTAATTGTAAACTTTTGGCTGCACTGGCAGCAGTTTATGCCAGTGCGCATTACTAGTTTTAAGTAAGGGAACGAGTTCAGCAGTTGCACAATTTACAAGAAGCACAAACTTATTTGTGTTAATTTCGACAATAATAATAATTTTCCAAACAAAAGCGAACTCTCTCACTCTGTTTTCTAATGTTGCGAGATATATCATGTTACTTTTAAAACTCACTCTATATATTTACGAATAGCGAAAAAGAGAGAGAGAGAGAGAGAGATTGAAAAGTTTTCAACTTGCCAGTTGAATAATTTCTATTTAATACCGTTATCCCATCTCATTATTTTTTTTTCGAATCTTGCATAGTACAAGGACTGATTGAAATAAATGTAAAGAACAGAGGATGAAGATGCAAAGAGAAATTGCAAGATAAGTTATAATAAACATGAAGTAAATTTTAAATCACATTTAGAATGAATAAAAATTGAATTCTTATTTAACTTTTCTCATCATATAATAAGCTATTTCCATCAGCAGCATCATCAGCGTCATGAGAATAAGTTTCCTCTTATTGAATTTTGTTCATTTTGTAAATACGAAATAGGAGCTGAAATATGTAAGAAAGTTCTCCCTCTTTTTTCAATTACATTAAGTAAATTAATATTTTATGGAACTTTAATCGTGATACGTACAGCAAATGAATAAATGTTACGCTGATTTAATTTCATTGGGAAAGCAATTAAAATACGCTAATTTGAAAAAAAAAATTAATTTGTGTCTTCTATAAAAACGTCCATCGAAGCTTTGTCTACTGGCAACTCTCTCCATTAACCATTCTATAATGTTTATCACAGTGCAATCATTTCCCTAGGTAACAAGCGAAAGCCCGAGCACAATGTCATCTAAACGAATTATTTTCCAAAAGAGGAAACTTTAATGCCATTAGAACATTAATCGTTTAAATTGACAGTATTCTTACGAGTAACAAGTAGCAGCCAGCGCGAGCGAAACGAGCCGAAAAGAAATGCGAAACAAGGCAACGGATAACAAACAGCGAAGGAAGAGGAGCGAAAAATACGAAGAACTTTCGTAGACGAGTTGAGTTTACTTGTGGATTAATTATAAGGTACGGACCATCTCTTTCGCACCGATACCACCACACTCATTCGCATCTTTCTCACAATGACTATAAATACTAATAAAAGTGCAATGATGGCACGTCGTTGGTGTACATTACGAGATGTAATAGTAAATTTCTATTCAGTACACGATTTAGAAGCGTCGTTCGTAGGCAGAGCACATTTTAACTCGAAACGCTACAATGTACATACGTACGTATAATAGAGGAGAAAGACAAAGAGGTGCGCGATTCTCGGTGTGGTGTCATCAATAGGGTTTAATTAGACAAAAAGAGGAGGTAGTTTGTTGGGAGAGTTCCGATTAAAATACGGCGAGAGGCATTGGTAATTCAATGGGCGAGGTGTGTCGAAGCAAATGGTACCGAGTCGAACGTACTTTAACACAAAGAAATCAGATGTACTGAAAACGGATGAAGATTGTATCTGGTGGAAGGTCAAGGATCATCTGGCTTCTCGTAATTTCCTTTTGGTCAACGTCGTTAGTTAGGCCGCACTCTCGTTATGTTCGGCCGGCTTTGCATAGAGGAAGGATCTTTAATGCCACGAAAACAAACGTAAAAATTATTTGCCACACGCGGTTAACGTTTGCCATTTATCTGTTTCGCCATTTTTTTTAATTTTATTTCGGTTTTCTGTATTCGCTTTTTTCTATTCATTTTCAATGGTTTAAAAAGTTGCTGAAAACATTTGTGTAGCAAATTTAATTTAAGTGAAATAAAATTAGTTGCTTTCTTGTGGTTAACAACGTTTCGTGTCTGGATGGATAGATGTACGTAAACAAGAGACGACGGATCGTAACGGATGCAACGGCGTAATGTTTGAAGTTGGATAAAATAAAATTAATTACGAAAGTTTAGTTTACAAAGGAACCGAAATTATTACAGCTACCATCGTCGTCGTCGCTATTATTATGCACATACAATGACGACGATGGCGATGATAATGTAGACAATTTTATTATCAATTTTATACCTTCTTATAAATATTTATTAGCACTTTCGTTTCTTCCTTTCCTCGTTCTCCTTTTTCCACGTTTTATCATCGCTCTGTTCGGGAATTTATTTTTATAGGGCGTACTAAAATTAATAGTCAAGGTGGTAATAACGTATTACGCGGCGTGGGGAAGAAGTCTAGTTGCGGCGATAATAAAAATCGATTTTAGTTAATCTTAATATAATCACCATTAGCTCGGGGAAATTTATTTATTTTGCATATATCCGCCTCCCAGCCCGAAAACAACTAATTGAAGGATGATAACTATCGTCTTCGAAAATATAACGAGTAGGGGCGCGTCAAGGTTGATTATATTCCCCCGGATGATAAATCTACGACATCATCAATCTTACCTATTAATTAACTGGTAACACACTTTCTTGTTGTTGTTCGAAAATATCTCGAAATAGCACATCAATCTATTAAAATTATCATATTTTACATAAGTAAATATGTTAACGTTACAAAGAGATTTACGAGGGTGCGAGGATTCGAGATTATTCCTGTGAACCTATCGAACGATCAGCGATGGTGAGGCGAAACTAATTTCCATGCGGTTTTAAAGTAATAAAAACAGCTTCTTTCTCTTCATTCTCTTTTCTTTTCTTTGGTCTCTCTAATGATAATAACATTAAGATCGTGTAATTAAGTAGATTAATTTGTCTTGTGGCATAAAAAATTATGATTGTATATGAAAGAAAAAAAGGAAAAATATTTTTTTTTATCCAAATTAATGTCCTTTTTCTGTTAGGGCTGGTTGCGTTTTAGTAGATTATATAAATTAAGGTCCTCCTTCTGCCTTTTTTGTAATAATAATAAAACATCAGACTTCTTTTGACAATTTTTCATTCCGCAAAACACACAAGGATGTAGTAATATATTTTAATTAATAACAACGCCGTGATAAATTTTATGTAAACCAAAAGAACATTTAAATTTATTTCATTTACATTAAGTTTATCAAAATAAATAAATAAAAGGCAATTATGGTAATTCGTTTATAAAATGTATTCCGTTTAAAAGTAAACTTTTAATTAATTATTAATACATTAATAAATAATACATTAAATTAATGCCGCAAAAGAGAGTGGGAATGAATTCCAATTCAATTAAATTCAGTGAAAGAGCGCGAAGAAGCCACCGAACCAACGCTATTAATAAATCGTCACGTGGACAAATCGTTTAAAATGAATTGAATTTGATCGATTAATCAACTAGATGGAGAGAGAGAAAAAGAAGAAGAAAATTGCCATAGATTAAATCGAAATCAAAGAGATCTATTAGTATTATGAAGGCAATTACCTACATTTTTAGTTCTTTTCTCTTGCAGAACGAGAGAAAAAGAAAATAGCACGAACCTATTTGTAATGAATCCATCGGCAAAATAATAATAAAAAAGTGGAAGGAATCGAGTTTGATTTGTAAAGTTTAATTGGAAAAGATTTCTATTAGTTTGATTCGATTTCTTTTCTAGCTCTCCTTTGCTTTTTTTGTGCCATTTTATTATTACCATTATTTTGCTTCCATTGAAATTATTTGTCGTATCAAACTCTCGAATAAAATTAATTAAAATATCCAGAATTTTGTTTTAGATCATATCGATATCGAGCAAAAGAGGGAACGAAAATAAATCAAAGAAACTTGTTTTATGCACAGTTAACCCAACGAAATTTGTAAACGGGGCCGTAGAAGAAAAAGAGAAGGCAAACGTAACAAAAACGAAAACGCTATGCAGCAATTTTCCCTAACTTTATTACTTCCCTTTGCTCCCCCTTTTCACTATACTCAAACTTTATTTTGCGTTCGCCTTTTACTTATCGACCACTATCAACCAACTAACGGTAAGAATGTGATAGAGATCACGAAAACTAAATGTTTATTCAATAGTTTATGTTACTTTTGGTAACGTAAAAACCTTCGTTCAACATTTACTAATTTATTAGAAAGATATTAAGCGGGTACATACCGGTCCAAATTGTTCGAAATAGCTCTTAACATCCTCGAGAGTTGTAGGAGCTGATAGTCCCCCTACAAATATTTTTTTCGTTCTGGTAACCATCTGAAAATTAAAAAAATACGTATGTAAAAATCTAATTCCTTTTGAAATAATCAACGAATAAAATTATTGCAAGATAATCAAGATGTGAAGGAAAGAATGAGAATAAACAAAGAGACATGTACAGAAAAATGTCGGCAAAAAACGGGAAAAAATATTGAAGGAAAATGTACGGGAAAGGGAAATAATTTTATACGATTCAGCAAATTTAAAATAAATAAAAGATTGAACAGAAGGATTCCTTAATACTAATCAAACAGTTGGTTTTTCATGATATTTTCATATATTCGATTCAAGTATTAATTTGAACCTTTAGTAAACATCATTTTCGCCAAGGGTGTTTCTTTCGCGTAAACGAGCGCGCCACTGGCCCTCAATTAATGCTAATTTCATAATTATTTTCGCGAACACATAATTACAAGTCAAAAGCATTACTACGCACTTTCGCTCGTTTTTTTTTTTCATCCGCATTTTCGCGAGACGGTTGACTTAATTACATTTAATGTTATAAATTTTAATCGAAGCCCTCCAACAATTTTTTTTTAATTCGAAACTTTTTAATTAATTAACGTCTAATGGTGTTTATAACAACCGCCACCGCATCAACAACAATAAAATTTAATTAAAAAATATTTTAAGTGGTAAACAATAACCTTTATATACACTGCCTCCCTTCAAAAAAAAAAGGAAGAAACGGTGGGATCCCTTTTCATTCTTCGGCGTCGGCGACCGAAAAATAATTTTTTTTTCTTCGCTTTAAGCTGAGCAACTCGGAAAAAAGCCCAAATTCATGCATATCTGAGTGGTAAGAAAATATTTATTTTCGCATACACAAAAAATGGAAGAAATACCGAGATACAATAGGAACTGCTCTATATTTAATATTTTCTTTCATTCCTTTTTTCCCTCAACTTTCACTTTCTTGCCTCGATACCGCTCATTTTCATCTTCTGCTTCCATACTTTTGAGAACTTATCCACAATTTTCTTGCCTCGTACGAAATTTTCTCTCTCTTTCCCCGTAATATAACCGTTTTTTTCTTCTTCTTGTTGTTAGTTTCCTTTTCTTTTATAATGAGAGCGAATGGACTAAGGGTTGGTTCTGTTGTTTGTGCTTTCTTTCATTTCGGTGGTATCAACTCCATAGTCTGTTATAACTGTCTTCCTGCTTCTTCTTCGTCCGACCATTTCTATAGCAACAGTAGAGGGCGAAATGGGGTGTTCGAAGTTTATTCGGGAAACAAGAACGTCGATGGTAGCGGTTTCGTTTTAATGAATGCATGACTGAACGCATTTATTTGATGCGAGAGGTTTTTCGGTATTTTGAATTCTCTCTCTCTCTCTGTCTCTCAATGTAAGCATTGAATTTTATTTGAAGAGGAGAGGATTTCCTGAAATTTATGACAAATTGTTTATCGTTTGGGCAATTATCCCATAATTCTATTCATTGAATAGATTCCATAACTGAAATACTGCTTATAGGTTCTATAGGGATGGAAATCACGATGATTATATGGCAAACTTTTCTTTATCATCTTCTTTATTATTGAATAAACCCATCTATAGTGCCGCTAGTTTCTATTGCTTGCTTCACTGAAATAGTGACTTTATATAGTATATACTATATATTCGGGTTGGTTATACTATTTATATGGAAATTGAATGCCCTTTTTATGCGTATAGGTAATGGAACTTGCATGAAATAAATGTCTTTTCCAATTTTTGATACTTGGAGGATTATCCAAATGCGAAGAGGAGCGAAATAAAGATTACCACACGCTTCGAAAATAATAAACATCGACAATTTTATAGAATTATTATTCAGAATCATACGAGCTCTTACGAACGTGAAACACAAAGACAATGTGTCTCGTTATTCGTCGGTGTAATAATTATTTAACTGAAACTAAACTTGAAGTAATTTTAATACCTTTTACAAGTTAATAGCACCTTACGTGTATTTATCCCATGCGACAACTAAAGTTCTAGAAAGGATCTTCTTTATATATATACACGCTCCTCTTTACCCATAAAGGATTAATTTCGCTATTATCTTCGCCAAATAAGTAACAAGAGTAAATACATAAATTAGTCTAAAATCCTCGTATTATATTTGATAGTTTATTTAGCTATTATACTATTCCCGAGCAACAAGAATACACATTGCCACGGAAAAAGAAGGAAAACGAAAAAGAAATGAAGTGAGAAGGAAGGAAGTGGAAATAATGTAAATAATAGCAGTTACTAGTGGCCGTAGTATGTTGTAATAATGATAAAGGAAAAAAGAACCGAATTATAAAATCGCTAATAATTTATAATTCCGTTTGAAACAACATCAGACTGCATTTATGTCTAGGATTATATGCACGGATAAAATTTGATAAATACCATTATATTGTACATTTATTATGCGATAAAAGTATGGAGGATTTATGAATTTATATTCGTCGTTAAAACGGAAGAATTAATTTACATTTTAGATGAAAAAAAGTTATTGAATTGCCACAAAAAAGAGGAAGAGGAAGAAAGCGGTAAGGAAACTTTCCCCAACAAGACGACAAAAAACGAAAGAAAATTATTATTATTATCGTTATTCTTATAAATTTAAAGAATTTTTCCATTCTTAGGCTTTGCTTTTAAAGCCTCGTAATATATTATCTTTTAGGCAGGATATCAATTGAAAGAAAAAACAATGCCAACGAACTTTTTAACACCTTTATAAAGATACCAAGAAAAAACGAAGCATTTTTTGAGACAAGTTAGTTAAGTTTATTGATTTCTACATAGGAAAAAAAGAAGGAAGGAAAAAAGGGACGGGAAACTTATTTGGCCCATTTTCCTCTTAATCCGTATGGCAATATCTGTTACATACTGCAAAGATCATAAGAAAAGAAAATAATTAATGGCTGTTGCAAATTGCACGTCAGTGGACAAAAAATTTTTCTGAGTTCGTGGTAGAAATTTCGCAATATATTTAGAGAAAAATGCAACCTAAAAGAGGAAAAGACGTAGGCAAAAAATACGGTATCAATTTTCATCGATATTTGTACATGAATATTTTACAAAATGGAGTAAGTGTATTATTAAAAATAAGAAAAAAAAAGAGGAAGAGAGGAAGATGGTACCGGCGTGGTAGTAGTAGTTGTAAAGAAAAATTTGGCTTTCTAAATTTTCAAAAGGAAAATGAATATAGAGAGAAAGAAAAACAATCTTTTGCGTCGAAATGGTAATAAAAACCGTTTAATAAAAAGCAACGAAGAAGTAGAGGAAGAAGGCCAAGTAGGAGACACGAGAAGGTGGAGGAGTAGGAACGAAGTAAAGTATAAAATAGAAATTTAATAATATATCAAAGCTTTTACGTTTCACTCTGTTTTATCGTTACTGCCTGGAGGCAAATGTATTTTGCACGGAATCCACCGATTCCGTCGTGGACGGAAAAAGGGAATAACTTGAATGAAATAAAAAGAAAACACACACATATACGTATAAATATATATGAAAGACGAGGAAGTGGAAGAGGAACATCGGAAAAAAAACTGTAAGTTCAAAGAAGGCGCAAGGAGCGGGAGGAAGAGGATGAGCTGCCTTAAGAAATGTGATTTACACAAATGGTACTTCTAAGTAAAGGGGAAAAAAATACGAAGAGCCGCTTCAAATTGAATGAGATTTCGCTAATAGAATTCGAGTGAACTGATTTCTACACTACCTACTTACTACACACTACTATTTCAGATTAATGTACCACGCCAATGGAATTACGTCGTTCACCTCAAATCAGATTTATAAAGTTACTTGTTTCCTTGCTACTTTTTAATATCGCTATAACGAGGGCTTCCTTTCATTTAATTATATTCAAATTTAATAATTTACTTTTTCGATGAATAAGAATGGGAAGGAATTGAAAAGTTTTCAATTCGTTTAAGGACGAACGTTATTGAGTATTTGTTTTTAAACTTTATTATTACAGTTGTGGAAGAAGTATATTGAAATTAGTTGGCTCGACATATTAAACGAAGAAATAAAAAAAACCTATTTTACATTCTTGTTTGTGTTTCTTACGTAAAGGATTAAACCCCTGCCTTTATTATACATTTGAGTGTTTTTCTCTAGATTAAACTACCCGAATATCATATAAATTAGTTTCAACGTCGGGACCACATCATTCTCGTTCTTCAATATTTCACCATATGAATTATTGTCAGCCGTAAAACAGTGACCTGCTGCTGCTTTATGGACGACATGAAAGTATTTTATGTTATTACGTTTTTCTTTCATTGCCCGTAATGATAATTTGGACTTACACTTTATATTTGTGGTTATTGTTAAAGTTTTACGTTTTCAAAAAGGTAACAGCAGAACGAAGAATTTTTTATGGCGACGATGATGGTGATGGTGACGGGACGATAATTATTTAAATAACAATAAATATATTCGCAGCAATAAAACATTTCGAGAGCTACTGACACTAACACCATTTGCTGATGACATCGCGTTTATTTCGAGCTTTCAGATGTATAAATATTTTTTTTTGCGTCCTATTCTAATATAATATACGAGCTGAAGGGCTCGAATAAACACAGACCGGTCAGGTGCCGTGCAAATAACCCCCCGCATGTGTAATGTACGTACGCACTTCGCATGGACTCTATATGGCGCAACCAAAAAATAATTTAAACGATAATACGAACGGAAAAAATAAAAATAAAATACAGAGCACCCTCTCACAGACACACATTCCGGATGGAATTCGATCAACTGACATTTTCTATTCATGGCATCGTACGGTTCAAAACTCATAAATTATATACACTTTTGGTACTCGGCACCGTATAACAACGTGGTTGTAGTGAGTGCGCTGCAAGCCGTTTATGCCAAAGCGGCAATTTGTTTAAAATTAATTAATAAGTTCATATACTCGGTTTTAAAGCTCTGACATTCCTCGTGATAAATGAGAAGCCAACACGCCTGACGCAATTTCAGTTAATATGTGCAAAATTATAAATGTTACACACACACACACACACATATAATGCCTGAATAAATTAAAGCAATTTCCGAAAACGAGACTTATTCTATACAGATAAATACGTACAAAGAGAAAATCTCTAAACCGTGTCGTTTAAGTGCGTTATTTTGTTCCACTTCCTTGTACGCATAAAATGCGAGCCGTTAAATTTTATCGAATATTAAACTTACAACCGGTTTCTCGCTAATTTCTTTCACAAATAGGCCGCATTAAACAACCACCGTACAATTTATTCGTTTATTTTAATCATAATTAACATTTCGACTATATTAAATGCCAATGCGAATTTTGGTGGATGCGCCGGGTATGCGACGAGTTCAACTTTAAATCATTTTAACGGCGTCTCCGCGTGTAATTTCGTTCCACGTGTTTGTACATCTTCGGAATGGATGCAATTTCGCAAATTTATGGATGCGTTCGAGTTTGATTTATCCTTCATAAGCAGCGTAAATCAGAGATTAGTGCACGCACTGGAAATTTACCTTCAAATCATAATAATTGAATCAAAAGAAATATAATAGGTTGATGCATAATTGCAATTTGTTATATGTTATTCGATAGAGAATTTGTCGCTCTAGAAGACCGTTCTAGTCTTTTGAAAAATTAAATTTTCGTTGATTTGTAAATTATCAAAATGGAACGTCAGTGAACAAAAATGCAGACTTCCGACACCTGCTTTTTTTTTTCGCTTTTAATCAGGGTTCTTAAGCCACCATCATTCGATGACGTGAAATTACGCGCTTGGTTAGGGGAATTTTTCAAGTCCAAGCCTAGAGATTTTTGTCGCTGAGGCATCGAGAAAATTATCGAAGGTTCGGAAGAAGTCGATGTGACAACGCTGGAGAATATATATCATTGACTAATTCATCTTGTTGTTTGTTTAAAATTAAAAAAAAAACGAAATTATGCATCAACCTAATATATTTATTTAACTGCGGGAAAAAGGAAGCATTTTTGACTATTTAAATATAATTTTGTGTTGCGAAACGACCTCATCGATCGATGACTTAAATTAGTTACTTGACTGCGATGGAATAATAATCTTAATTAAATGTTCAATAGGTAATGCTATATACGTCATATAACTCAATATCCCCGACTAACTACTAAACGGGAAAGTTAAATTAAATAATCCTTTAAGGAAGGAAGCGTTCGCACATGCACGCGTACGTCGGCTCGCTAGCGGTAGTAATAATAGTTGTTGTTAATATCCTCTTAAAATGACATTAATAAAATATGCAGGACGTATGAAGTGGACTAAACAAATTAGGATTCCCGGATAATAGTAATAATGTTGTAGCGTTAGTAGGGATACGTAGTAGTAAAACGATGATAAATATTTCAGAACATTTAACGGGTCTTACTTAGATAAGTTAATAATTGTCACCTTCGCTATATTACCATACCATTCATATACTATATATGCTGTACGTTATGTGCTCGAAAGCGAAAGGGGGTTGCGGTTTGGAACCCCCATGATACTTGTTTACATAAGTAAATTGTATGTAAAGCAACGTTTTATTATTATTATTATTACTATTTAAGAGAGCATGTATGAAATGTGCGGAGGCCACGTTTGTTTCTAAATTCTAAATTTCAGGGTTCAACGGTGCCACGACCGCGTTTCGATTTGGAGCGCGCACACGCACCTACAGAAAATATGTAAGAGAAGAAAATTTGGTTCTTTTTCTTCGCCTTCTCTCTCCTACACTTTCCGGTGACACGAGCGAAAACGGGGTAGGCAAGGTGAAGTAAATCGATGATACCACAACGAAAAAAAAAAAAAACGGAGCGCCAGGTTAAAATCCGGATCATCTGGCAAGGGAAAAAGTTGCTCGCATTCGTGGCTACGGTTTAATCATTCATATGCGTATAGCGTAATCATCGTTAAGCAGGTTACGACGACTATAATTGTTGATAATGTTTATTCTTTCATTCTAATCGACCGGGCAAACATAAATGCCGTATTCCGTGAAGAAATAATAAATTGCTGCGACGTTCAATTTGTTTACGAGCCGATTATTTAGCTTCCTTTCCCCCGTTACGTCGCGATCGTTAGAAAATTCTCGATTGGCCTTAATAAACGGAATCGAATATCCAATTAGAATTAACGTCGATGCTATGGCTCGAACGAAAAGAAGCGAATAAATTATGAAAAACAATTCTCGACTACAAAATTGCCGCGCCACGTGATTAATAATGAGGCGTGCATAAAAGAGCAAACTTTAAAGTTGCCATCGTGCGTCTTATTAATTAATTCGCATATTGAAATACTTTTCGACTTTACCTCAGTCGTGAATAATAATACCGAAGGTGAAAGAGTATTTATGTAATCGTAAACGTCATTAATCAATTTAATATGCACGTTTTGCCGCTTGAACAGAGAATGGAAGGAATGCCATAAATTACGTAACGATACACAATGAGTGTATATACGTTGAAAAATTACTTTTTCTACGCCACAATGAAATGACAAATTGCGCCCGTACACACAAATACATTTAGTCGAGATGATAGATAATAAAGAATAACAAGATCGGTTAAATATTAAATAATATCCCGTTTCTTAGCGTTATCGAATGGCTGACGAAAATCCATTTTCTTTCTTCGTTCTCGTTCGCGTAAATAAAATCGAACGGCGACAGAAACTATTGGTAGAGCATATCGGCAGTAGGGAACATTTCGGTGTTCCTAACAGGTTTCGCAGAAGGAGCATTCATATAAAGATTCCTAATGAACCGTAAACGCGATAGTATGTTAATGTAGTAAAATATCTTCGCTTATTATTCGGTCGCACTCGGTCTCTCGCACCCGCACTTTCATTTAAGATATAAACTGTTCTAAAACAGGATTTCGACGTTAACCGTATCCATATTTTCGTCTTTATCTCGAACCTTGTACGTACGCATCCGGCGAATGTGTGCGTCGGTGGGTGTATCTAACAAAAGCGGATATGGTATAGCAACATCAGGTGAGATACCGCAAAAGAGATAAGCTTTTGCCTCTCTATACACACACGGCGAATATCCCGTACACATAGAGAAACGTCGAGGATTCATGGCGAAGCGACTGCTTTTACGCATTAACTCCCTCGAAAGTTAACTATTATCGTCGTCGTCGTCGTAGGATGCTAAATTTGTTCTAGCAAGCTAATTTGTTTGTTAATGCAGATTTATCACGACTAAATTCGAACTTAGTTTCGGTTTATTTTGCTATTTGTTTGTGGGCTTATTAAAATTATTTGAAAAATATACGATATTTGTATAGCGCAGGAAATCTAATTATGAATTAAATTTGCGAAATTGGAGAGACGTCTCAAGGAATCGATAAATAATTTGCAAGTCCCCGAACTTGAACGTTTAACCAATTATTGTTAACGGCAAAATAAAGGAGCGTAAACTGAACAATAATTCCTCAACTTTATACGGCTTCCGTTTATCACAAAGAAACTCTTATCACAACTATGCGGTAGACTGCAAAATAAAGGTAATTTATAATTTAATAAATGTGTTAGATAAAAGTCCCTTTGCTTTAATCGATGCACCTTTTTTGCATATTAAATTGTTGCTTTACTCCTCAGCGCGCACTCGTGCCCACAAATGAAACGTTAACAGACGTGATTTGTAAAAATATCAAAAAATTGTGCCCAATGAATTACAGCAATTAAATGCGGGACATTTTGCAGGGAACTTAAATAAACATCTAAATATGTACGTTTAATTGTGCACTTTAGATATCAGCTTAAATGTAAATTTTCTGAAATGAAAGCTGAGACAAGAGGCGGCAAAGAGTTTCTACGCACGCTACAAGTCTAAAAAAAGCTCGGATATGAGGTTACTAATTTTGAGAAGAAATTATAATTTCTTCTTCCAGATACAGCCAGATGCTTTAGTGCTTCATTTTCCCCATTTTAAGCATTAAAAAAACCCTTTTCCCGCATTATAATGTTCAATCAAAGGATTGTACGGTGAAAAAAAAATACACCAAGAGACGGTTAATAATCTAATCCATTAGATGTGGGCGTTAATTGTCCCGGGGCGACTATTACTTTAAACCGTTTTAATTATTCACATCAATCGGTACTTTTCTCTTTTCGTATCTTGTTCATTAAAAAAATAAACAATAAATATTTCGTTTCCGCGTGCACCTGTTGAGGGAGCTCTTTGAAAGAAAACTAATTAACACTTTCCTACAAGATTTATGCGAATATAATATTTTTATTTAATAATAGGCAAATCGTGACTTCTCCCTTGAACTTGCTCGCTTAAATTGATCATAAACACCGGGAAAACAAAATAGAATATCGCAATCACTTTTCCACTTTTGCCAAAAATGTCTTCAGTCAGTAAATGACAGTAATTGCGTTTGATTTTGAATGATAACCCACCGAAAAAAGAAAGCGAATTCTCTTCCGCATAAAAACGAATGGTCACGAACGTCGATGTTGTTCTTTATACCGCTAATTCTCCTTTTGCCTTTCTCTCGCGTCTCTCAACGTTTCTCTCCATTTCAATACGGGAAGAATCATAATTCCCAATGGATCGAAAAAGATTCGTAACCGGGAAATTCCACAGAGATCGGGGAATTTTGCTACGCATTCCTGCTTCTTCGCCCATCTCGCTAAATAAAACAGTAGGATACGATTGTGGATGTCGTGTGCAGAAAAAAAAGGATTTTAATTTAATAAATAAAGAACTACACGTGTTGTCGGCTGTTGGAGCAAAATGTCCCACCGTAAAAATAAAATATGTATTTCAATATATGAAGTCTACTGCTTCGGCGTTTTCTTTTGTGGTAACGCGACAAGAAGTTGCGAAATTGACGTCCGATGATTCGCGTTCTTTCAAATTAACTCAGGAAGAACGTGTTTCGGTTATTATGAAAATTGCTCGTGTGCTAATGACAAACAAGGTTCTTTTTGCGCGAAATGCGTTTAAAGCGTTAAGTGGTTGCACTTAGAGCGCGGGTTTAGAGTATTTATGGAAATGTATTTCAGTTGGCGATTGGATATTAAACGGGGTAGAGTTTAAATAACAATGAAAACGTTGGTAAATTTTATTAAAACAATAATAAACGGTCATTTCTAAAGTTTAAAGGTTCGCTGCCCCGCACCGCAAATGGATGGTTTGCGAATCGTTTATTTTAGATGGTGAATTATTAAAACCCATTGTTCTTCGTACGACCACTGCCACCACTGGATACTGCTACTACTATCTCCTCTGCAAATACCAAATTTTCCCTTAGTTTCTTTTTATCCGTTCCTTTTGCGTTTCTGGTAAATGTGCGTTAGTAACTGGTGGCGAACATTGAAACTGAAGAAAATTGTTTCTTTTTTGCTTCCTTTAGTTAAGGCTTCTCTTTTCCGCAACATGGAGTAAGGAAAAAAGTTTTTATACGGATGGGAAAAAATTTAGATACTACACGGGAGAACGAAAGGGGATAGAAGAAAGGCAAGGAAGAAAAAATATATAAGAAAAGAAAAGATTAAGAAAAAGGGAATCCATCATAAAATATATATCTATGGCAATAAATAGTTTTAGACCGGGAGTGTGGCCCGTAGAGTGAGCGGAGTTGATGTTTTGCGACCGGCCATTATAACAATGGAAACCGTATAAAAACATGAAAAATCAATGACTTGGTTATACTCTCTCCTTTCTTCGCTCTCCTTCTCTCTCTGTATATGTATATACCTATATGTTGTACATATGTATATATGTATAGGTTAAGACATTTAAAAGCCATCCACGCACAAAAAAGACGACCGAAACGTAATCTTATTGGCAAATAATGGTTTCCCAAAGATCTATAAACACCGTTCTACTTTCCGTATAAGAGCTTTCGTTTCTTTATGCATTCATTCATTCTTCCGAATACGCCAACCACACTACTATTGCCGCATACGTACAATAAAGCGAAGGCATTTGAATTACCGTTGTCTTTTCTTATGCAAACTTTCGTTTCATTACGAATCCATTCTTTTCCCTACCATCTTTCACAAAAGTAACGGAAAGAAAGAAGCAATAGGAGCGAACGAAAGAAAAGGAAAAAAATATGAGAATAAATTTCAAACTTGAAAATTGTTAATAATGACTAAATACACAAAGTTTATTTACTTTATTCCTTTCCGTATTTGGATATACAAATGCTCTTTCCTATCCATTTGCCATCATTCCTATTTCACCTCCGTCCGCCGCCTCCCTCTTTCTATCCCCTTTTTCCTTTCTTCTTTACACTTGACACTTTCGATTTAGTACTAAAGTTAGAAATAACACATTTTGCAAATAATTTAATTATACTGCATAACTGTGAGAGGGCGAAAGAGAGAGAGAGAGAGAGAGAGAACGCGAGTAATCTAATTGTTCAAATGTAAGTAAATCACGCGATATACGACTTTATTTTTACTTTATCCTTATGTTAATTGAATTTAAATTCAAACGTGTGCAAAGAAAGATTTGCTCGTGTGGCCTAGATTTGATTGTGGATGAGCACATAAAAGGAAGATACCAAAGGATAATCTACCAGTAATAAATTCCTTTCCTTCAGCCATTATTAAGAAGGACATTTTTTAAATAATTACACGAATTATTTGGAAAATAAGAAAAATGGAATTCAACTTGTTATCGTCGGTAATGATGACGATAATGATAATAAAGTCAGAAAATTCGTTCGGATTTCTGCTCCTGTTACTTTTTGTTTCCACTTTCTTTCGTTTTTTTTTTTCTCCTTGCCTTTTGCCGTTCTACTCACTCTCTGTGAACCGAAAATAATAAAACTTTCTTAATAATAAAACGAACTGAACGTAAAGAGAATGAAAAAGAGAACCGAGCGGCGACCGAGAGAACCGTATTAAATAAATAATTAACTTCGTTTAATCCTTAAATTACCTACATAAATTAAATATATCCCTTTCCAACTTCATTATTATTGTTATTTCTTGTTGTTAACTTTTCGCTTTCGACAGCGATACGTATTTTAATGTAACTTTCGTTTTCATGCCGTGATAATAACACCAAAAATGATATGAATGATTAATTTTTGTTGGAAAAAAAGACAAAACATTGTCAAGGAAATTTTCATCAATATAATTCGCTCGATTATGAAATCAACGAGAATGCCAATAACGCCAAGATTCTGTTATCATTTCATTTCGATCAAAATCGTGGAATAACTCTCACATTCCACCTCACCAATCATGACTTTAGACAATTATTCATGTCATCCGAAATAAAATGGTATTGATTTTACATTTCTCAATGTTAAAGTACGAGAGGAAAAAATGAATCCCACGCACAAAACCGTAAGAAAAAAATCGTTTAAAAAACGCGAGAGAGAGAAAAATAAACGTTTCTTCCTCGTGCCTACATTATTTCTCGTATTGTTAGCTTCATTTCACCGTATCACGCACTTCTTTATGGTACATGCCGAAAAAGAAACCTCGAACAAATGCGTTACCGTTTAAAATATTAGGGCACAAGAACACATATCATCAATGCGATTTCGTGATAAGGGAATATATACTTCTAAAGGTAAAATAGTATTGTTATTACTTGGCTTCCAATCAGTTCCCGAAGACGTATGGTCTACGAATAAAATTTCGTTAATGTTTAATGTCGTTGTCTGTATTTATTTTCTGCCTAATTATTGGGCGCATTTACAAAATGGGTACGATAACATTTTGATAACGTAAAGGATTATTTAAAAAAATTAATAGAAATATTTATATGGAAATAATCCAATAATAACGACGCCGTAATGATGATGATGGTGATGATAATGTTATTATAATAGGTCATTGGGTTCGGTTTGGTTTTGTCTTTACCTAGTTATCAGTTGATTTGCATTTGAATTGTACCGATTATATTAATAATAATAATAATGATAGAGACCGGAAGTGAAATCAAACAAAACAGTGCGATGAATCCATTGATTTTGATTAAATTTCACCTGTTATTGATATATTATTATCAAATTAATAATACGTGTCAATTGTTTTTGTTATTATAATCTACGGGTTTTTTTTTTTCGCCGTATAAATTATTGAAATGTATGCGCGATTTTTTTTGCACGGAATATCGATTATTGTTACAAATTAATACGTTTGCAACTGCGAAAATGAAAATATAACAATCGCAAATAGAAATAATGATCATCATGCCTTTCAGCAGCGATTATAATTTTGTTTAATCTCCTTTTCTTGATAAAATTCATCAAGTTTTTAAACATTTACCAAGAAAAAATATAACGAATAAATAAAAAAAATATAGGATCAATTTTTGTTTTGATTGGTAGAAAAAAGCTCCCTTATTTATTTCGTAATAAATCTTTTAATACCTATGCCATTTTAAAAGCACACCTGAATTATTTTATATAATAAAAAATTTAGAGGGATGTATTAAGAAGAAGATTTTTATTATTATTTTCTCTCATTCTTTTCCCCTTTTCGCGCCGTTCCGAAAAAAGCGTTTAATAATAACAGCTATAAGGAAAACGAAATATAATAATATACTTTATCCATTTTTTTTGTACTTGAAAACGTTTTATAAAGCTTTTCGCCTAAGCTTTTCTTTTTCGAATTGCCATCAAACGCCGACCTTTTACTAGTAAAATATTTTTTGATTTTTCTCCTTTAATGTAATAATAAATGATTGTCGAGAATTAAAGAAAACGAAACGCAAAATAAAAAAAGGAATTCTGTTGGCTCCGTAATACAAGAGAAATGTAGGGTATTAAAAAGTAAATGGTAATGATAAAATAAAATTTCGTAAGTGATAGATGGGCTCGGTGTTTGATTGACAGCATAATTTAACATTTATATTAAAGAATTGAGGCGTAGTGTTTGCATTTCAAATTGTATTAGAATAATAATAATAATAGTAAGACTGTCGAAGAACGAATGCGAGAGAACGAGAGAGAGAGAGAGAGAGAGCAAAAAAAACGAAATTCATGTCCTTTATTGCTACCGTATTATGGCCGATTTTATTTGAGTACTTTCTTTCTTTTCCCGCTCAACGACAAATATTGAAATATAAATTGGACTAACCCCTTCCTATTTTCATATTGTACTAGGAGGAAAATAATAATAATATAAAAAAACTTTCAATCTCACCCTCTCGCTTTCGCCCTAACTTTTTCCTACGCGCGCACACACACGCACACATAAACCGTCGAACTTTCTAAGCTGCTTAAATATTCTATTCCGGTCGATGGCAACGTTGGCACTCTGGGACCAGCTGAAACGAATTCCTCATCATGGAAACGAGCCCGAGCAAGGAAGTGAACGCGAGTGCGTTCGGCACCGTTGCCGTGTCAGCTGTCCCGTGATATTATAACTATTTAAGCGAAAGAAGGTAAAATTGAACGTTTTAATTTTCTATTGAACGAGAGGACAACGTAAATTTTAATGGCGCAACCCGTGCACATACGCCGATTACTTGTTGTACTCGTAATAATGAAACCCCACTTCTAAATGGTAAATGAATAAAGTGCCACCGCGCATAGGGTCGTATTTAAAAGTGTCTCGAATCCAAAGGGTGGCAGCAGTCGTAAATGTCGAATCTTGATAAGAGTACGTTTCTCTGGTGTATATAAAGAGCGAGATAGAGGAGGGAGTTAAAGGGGGATATATACGTATAAGGAGAAAAGGGAAATAGGGAAATAGGGACAAAGAGAGAGAGAGAGAAGGGGTGGAGATTGGTAATCCCGAACCGGAGCTTTATCGGTCTAATGTATGAGGTCTAACTCACAGTAGACAACAAACAATAAAAAGATAAAACTCACTTCGTAAGCAAAGAATAAGTTTTATATAGGGACGGAGAAAGGCAGAAATGCCCACAACCAGCACAACCGCCACCATCATCATCATCAACTCGTTCCCTTAGCCTTCCCGCTTAACAACGCAATTAACTATGTGCAAATAACAAGCGGCAGAAAAAGAAAGAGAAGAAGAGGTAACCGCATGAATTATATTATCAAAAATGAGTAAACCTCGCTATTCTACGCGTAAAAAGTTTAATCATGGCGAAAATTTCGGTTTTCCATCCATTTTTAATTGTTTCTTGGACCACAATTCGCGACGATTTTAGATTATAATTAAGATAATTAATTTAAAAAAAAATCGAAAAGGTTTTTCCGATCGACGGTCGGACGCGATACGATCTATGCGAATTAGGATGCGACCGCGCGCATCATCATTTTCCCTCGTCAAAAATTCCATGTATGAATGATGGAAAAGTTAACGTCATTTTTATTTGCCCGACGCGAAATACCAATTTGCATTTATAACGCTTATAACAATTTTATTATCTAAAATGCGAACAATATAATAAATGGTTTATAAATGTGTATGTGCGTGTTTCTCTCTCTCTCTCTCTCTTTCTGTTCACTAGTATTAATATACCGTTTTACGTACAGTCATGTGTGAATTTAATCGGTAACGATGGTTCGTTCCCTCGACGCAACCATATCCAAGAAATGTAGATGAGAAAGGAAGACAAGGCACGCCGTGCTGAGAAAAGGTCGTAAGAGAGTTGGTTGGTTAAGGGGAAGTAGTAGTAAGTAATAATAATAACATTTGTTGTTGTTGTTGTGGCAGTACGTAGTAGTAATGATAATATGAAGAAGAAGAAACAAGGGTGACCTGAAGGGTTCGAGAAAGTCTAATCTGTAACCGGGATAGTAAGCAGCTTGCCACTGTTTACCTTACGTACAAAGTACCTATAACCAAAGTGTAGTAACTCCGAACAATTCTCTGCAAGATAAACGTTAACTATAATAATAGCGGTATATAGTGTATAATAGTTGTTTGTATTGGTGGTCCCACGGTAGGATTCGATTTTCGGTGTAACACCCACCATCAGCAGGTGAATCCTCAAGAAATCTGGTTGTCGTTCCACCAGCGGTAGCGACAATTTTAATTTGATTTTTGTTCGAGGAACCATTTACTTTGTGAAATAACATTTAAAATCGGATTTTAAGTGTGCCGATTTCGTACAAGTCACGCAAAAAGAAAGCACGAATCAATAGCGGCGACAAACAAAATAAATTGCCTAAAATTGGATGGAATTGAAGGATCATCGAAAGAAACCAAACTGTATAACACATATATTTGCGAAATGAAATGGAATCGATTTCATCTTTGTTTCTTTATTCCGCTTTTTCTTTCAGTTTTCGCCTCCTTGTTATACACTTCATTTTTTTTTCATTCTATCGTCTGATTGAAAGTGTTATCCTTACGAGGGCAGACTAGTTTTTATGTGTATCAATGAATGATGCCAAGAGCAAGGAACAACAAGGAAAAAAGAAATTGAGAATCAAATCTATATCTGCTTCGTCGAAAATCCCTTCTATTTACCTACAGATTTCATATGCATGGAATCAAGATTTTGAAAAAAATAAATCCTCCGTACACGTAACCAATCTTAAATTAAACAGAAGAAGTCTTTTCTAAAACCAATTCTTCGCAAATACAGCCGAAAGTCTTTTCATGTTTCAGGAAGTCAATTTTAATCAATCTATTCAGCGATTCATACCAAAGACATTGAATGGTCGATCATTAATTTGCTGTCTTTAAATGATTTGCCTTGAACTTGTATCGTCAAATGCAACTTTTTGCCCCAAGAACGCCTAAGTAAATATATTCTTTCACGAATTCTTCTTTTTCCCGTCGTATTATTATAAATTCGGGTTTCATAACCAGTTTCATGTTTGTGTACTGTGCAAATTTACAAAAGCAAATCGTATGGATGTTTCTCGTTACCCTTCGATTTACGATCGAATACATTTTTATTATTACATGTACACATGCACGAAATACTTTTATTCTATACACATACATGTGCATGTGTGCATACGCCAAAAGAATTGTCATAATATACCAAAAAATCATTCAGAATAAGAACAATAAATGGATGCCTTTTATTGTTCCCTATGTTTATGATAGCTTTTGATATGCACGTAAATGAATAAGTACAGTACAATAAAAAATATATTTTATTGGCAAATATTAATTGGTTTCAGTGCATTTCGTATGTGACATAAACCTAACGATTTATTTCTAAATCGCATAGCTTCAACAGCCATCACCACCACCACCAACAATATCTGCACTCCATTCCCTCCTGCTCTTCTTCTAATAGTAGCAGTCAATTTGATTCCATTTCGGATATAAATTTTATTTTATAGTCGATATAAGAGAGTGGTGCTTTGTTAAATTGACTATAAGAATGATAATTCCATATCGAAATGGCATACGAATAGAACAAAAAATAACGGTATAATTCTGAGGCAGAAGAAACTGTCAGACGCGGCGCATCCACCAAAAACACAACAGACAAGGTAAATTTATGTAGGGTCAATGTTCGATTGTTTGTTATATACGTTATAATATATTGTTTTTAATTACTATTCCAGAAATTTCTGCATGAAAAGAACAACGATTGCCCGAAAACTTCGTCTCAAGTAACTTTCAACTTAAAGAAATATAGTGTACTTAGAACTAGAAGGAAATATACTTAATGACGACGGCACCGTTAACACAGAGACATATTTTTCTTGAGATGGCGAAACGTTAAAAGAAAAGTTTCGAAATTTCGAATGTGAGCACTAAAAAATACATTACGTCCTTTTTTCTTTCGGAGACGTAGCGAAGCAATAGGAACACCATCACGCATCACATGCATAAAATCAGAGGAAAACGGGGCAAATAACGAATGGACAAACATTGCCCGTTACAAAAAAGAGGAAACGAGTATCGCATAAAAGTTTAAAAAGTTTCCCCAATAAAATGACAAAAGGAACCAATCGATTATGGACGATTTTTGTTTGTAATCGCTTGTTGTAAACTGTTTTGATAGCATTTGCAAATGGAAATATTAGCAATTATATATGCAAAATTGTAAAAAAAAAATCAGCGAGTAGAAAGATTAAACTTATTTTAATAACATTGTTGGCGAAAATAATAGAAAAGCGTTTTAAATTAAATTTTCACTTTGCATATTAATCAGATTCAATATCTTTTTTGTCACAATCGCGTTGAATCATTTCATTTGCAATTGACTTGCTCCGTTTAATGGTGGAAAGGTAGAATTCAAATCCAATTTACCAAATTATCACATTACCTTCACTTATATTTGTATATACGGGTGTATACGCCGCGTATATATCACTCATTAATTATTCGTGAGTAGGACTCGTTAATTGCATGAACATTTATTAAAGTAACGGAATTAACTGAAATAAATAATTAATGGTCATTAATTGTACGACCAATTACAATCTTTTATGCTAACTTAATTATCGAGGAATAATCACAGCAACTAAAAAATGAACCGGAAGTTGAAGGATTCACACAAGATTTATTTTTGGTTAAAGTCGAAGCTTTCGTTTTCCCTTTGATTATATTATGAGGTATTGCAAAAAGTTTTAAAGGACAAGGTCACACGATACAAGAAAATAACGAAAGAGCGAAAAGAGAAGCAAATCAACATAAACACCAATTTCAAAATGAAAATAATTTCGCCGGATTAACGGCTAATTAAAAAAGGAATCCGAAATGAGACGACGAAATAAAATCATTTTAATAGCAAATTGTTCCAATAAACTAGACGGAGAAAATTAACGAACGTAAAAGAATATCGCCGTGTCGTTAAAACGTACGAAGCAAAAGAAAAATGTATCCATAAATAACAAATAGTCTCCCTATTTTTTATTTGTGCCTCTCCTTTAATTTTTCTTGAAAGAGTCGTAATTAAAGATCGATAAATAACAGTGACGGATTTACTCGTTTTTCATTGTTAAACGCTAAAATGGCACTCGTTCCATTTTAAAGAAACAAATCATCTAACAAATCAACTTGAAAAAGAAAACGACGAAATCCGATTCTTTAGCTGCGTTCTTTTTACAGTAACAGAAAGGGAAACTTTATAAGTAGAAGTTAAAGGCGACATCAAAGTAATTAGTTAACGATCAAACGCAACGTAGGTGAGATAGATAGCCGGCAGTTTGCGGTTAACTGATACGCGTATAATAATACTAACAGGACGAGAAACGGTCCGATGCCATTAACCGTTCTCAAACACAAAACGTTAACAATAATAATATCACTGTATAAACCGGATATCCTATAATCCTAATAGCGGACTAAGCGTTCGCAACGAGAATTAACTTCCCAATTTCTTTTTTATAATCACTTTTAATTAGTTGCAATTAATTCTCTCGCAAATTAAGCGGACGTGCACTCGGATTTTCTTCATTTTCATTCCGGCCTTTCTGTCGGCCGCGGCCACGCACGGTTCCGTTCCGACGGGTCACCGTGCAAATCGACGGAGCCAATTTAAAACGTGCCCCGATTCGAATCCGAAGACGGCGTTAACTTAAGAAAGCGCAAATTGCTCGCGCAAAACTGCCGTTACTTCGATTATCGTTCGTTATTTCGTGCAGGCGATAATTAATTCAAAGGAACTCGTACGCAATGCAAAAACGCGAATTGAAATAGTTTGATTAGCAAAATAATAATGATAAAATAATTTTGAATGACTTACATCGAGCCTTCTCTCTCCCTCTCGCACGCGCGTTTTGTTTCCCTTCTTCTTCCTCGAATGTTAATTTCCTTATGTACAGTAGGCAAGTGTCTCTCCTCCTCTAAGAAACGTATCTTTATCTACGTATATATATATATATATCGCTCCTATATAATTTCTCTCTCTATATATGTATGTATGCGTTTTGTACGGATATATTATACGGCGACGAACGGGCGCGGACGTCTATACAGCTTTTGCCCGGGTGGCAGGCAGCAGGACTCAGGACTCTGGCTCTGGAGTCGTCGCACGCGCGTACCTCTTCCACGTGACCTGGCGAGTGCGCGTCGAAACGCGGAATGGCGGGAACGAACAACAAACTTCGACGGAACGACGACGACGACGGCTGTTGCGAAGAAGAACGTGGCTCGGGCCGCTAGATTCTTCTGACTGTCGCTCCACTATGTGTAATTCTTCTTCAGCACCGACCGACCGACGGTACGACCACGGCACTCGTAACTATGACGACGACGAATAGACGACGGTGTGACGACGGCGCCGCGACGGTCACCCCCGCAATCTACTCCACAACGTTAACGCACAGAGAGAGAGAGAGAGAGAGAGAGAGAGAGAGAGAGAGCGTGTTTCTCGGAGAGGAAGGGCGAAAGAGAGTGAAGTAGGCCTACCACCACCATCGGCACCAAACCTAATACCGCTTCCTATATTTCCGTAAGTCTTGCAATTCCTTCATCCTTCCAACTTTGCGCCGTTCTTTCGATGGTCCTCCGGAGCGAACGGTTCCGGGCCATGCCGCATGCATCTTTCTTTTCCACTCCGTTCTTCTTATGAAACTTCTTAATATTACTTTACTTGGCGTACGTATAAATCTCCCTTCACTAGATTCTTCCATTTCTTTCGCTGCTGCCCTCCTTCGCCAATCCATCCGTCGCTTATGCGTTACGCCTTTTGATTGATACGAATTTTGATTTGATTGTTATTTGATTTAGTACGGTATTAAGGATATAAGCGAAGTTCGCTTATTTTACTTTTTCCATCCGGTCGCATTATTAGTTCCAAGCGAAATTCCCTGCTCTATATTTATGATGCAGTTCTTATTCGAAGGAAACCCGTGAAGGAATCGTCGACAACGAGGAAAGAAGTAGGAGGAAGTAAACCTCTTATGAAACGCAAATAATTTATATATTGTGGAAAGTTTTATAGATGAAAACGATATAATATAATAAAAAACATATATACACACACGCACGCGGAACAACAACAGCGCCAACGAGAAAATGTTTAAGGGATGAGAAAAGGCAAGAGAGAGATGACGGACGAAAGTAAGGTAGCATTTTTTCCTGTAAGTTTTACAACGGGAAAAAAGTTTTTATTTAATTTTATTCCCTCAAATTGAGAGAGATAGAGGATAAAAAAAGGAACGAAGCGAGAGGAAATTTCGAAATTCCAGCATAAAAGACACATTTATCTCGCTTAACGATTGAGAAATTTTATTTATTTATAATCAATTTCGCAATTTTATTGCGATACTTCAATTCGAAATAATTTTTAATGCCGAACTAACTTTCGGAAAACTCCTGGCTGCTACGATAATAAAAATGTAACGATAAATCCCCGAGCGTTACAACAATTTTCGAAAGAAGAACGAATGCGAAGCAAAGACATTCCTTATTCCGCCCCTCGTCGCTTTCCCACTTTTCATCCTGCTGGAGACAAACTAATGGCACGATTCAAAATTATCTTTAGCACTTGTGAATTACGGAACAAAAAGGCCGAAAACTGTGTATAAGACAAAACTAGCGTAGAAACGGCGTAAATCATTAACAATCCCGCTACTTAGAAGACCGAAAAAAGAAGAAACTTTTACGCCTATAGGTAACACAAAGGTATGTGCATAAGTGTGAATAAGGGTATCGGAATATGGGAGAAGCGAAATAAAAAAGAATCTAAAGAGCGTCCATGAATATTACAGGCATTTTTAATACGAGAGTGACGGAGGAGAAGGAAGAGCAACAAAAAAATGGAGAAAATCATGCAACCTTTCCAAAAAGAAAAGGGTATTTTTCCCTACTTCTGCACTCGCGATACATGCGAACGACAAAAACTTCTTTTATCATCACCATCATCATTTCTCATTTTCTTTCTTTATTTCTTTGCAACCCTAATGCACATTCCGTCTTCCTTTATAATAATGCGCAGACAGTCAGCTTTTAGCTGCGATATCAAGAGAGCAGCAATACGTAATACTTGAAAATGCATGTGCTAACTAGGACTTTTTTTCGGGGGAGCGAAGGAAAAGACCTATTATGACGACGACAAAAATGCAAGAGAAAAATGTGATGTGTATGAATAGCTGAGGGTAGGGCTCGATTTCTATATATATTTTTCGCTAATAACCTAGGCACCGCTTTAATGCGACGTCGTCGACGACTCGCGTCGATGCTTCGAAACAATACGTCTCATCGACGGAAAGGATTCTTTTTTTAAAGAGAACTGTACTCTTGCACCCCGCTCCGCGTTAATAATGGATATTGGGGTGACGGTTTAATTTCAGTTCTAGTTAAGGGAAGAAAGCAGGGAAAACATTGCAACCAGTGAATGTTTAATAAGCACTTATGCATTCCCTAACCTATTCAAGATAAATTATCCTCCAATCGTTTAAAGGACTTCTTTCGGCTGTTACCAATTGGGCCACTGTTTTATTGTTTGTCGCTCGCGTTGTTTCTTTTCGATCGTTATCCGAGCCGAAAATGACGTGATTTAAGGTACTTTAGGACGACGAAAGCGCGAAAAATTTCTTATTTTAACGCACAAACTCTCGCCGTACCAATGCGTTCCTTGTGCTCTCTTTTCTTCGCCGCACGATACATATTATACTTTAATAGACTAACATTTATCATAAGAGAATGAAGGAGGACGTTTTACAAGAGAGAATGCTTTTCGTTTAATTTTATTTTATTTTTCATTCCGACGTCGTGTAAGGACCGAAAAATTGTCACATAATTATTAACACCCCCGTGAATAGGTACCCACGTTGCCATCATCTATCGTTCCCTTACATATTTCTCCGGCCACCGCGACGTTGAAATATATGAGGGTCGTAAATTATTTCGAAATGTAAAATTGCGAAAATTTTTGCGAAAATTTTCGAACGAAATTCAGTCCTAACGAAATTTATTATGTTTATAATCGGAATTTTTCGAATGCCATCGTTTCCGTCGTCCTTCCAAGGCGTAGTTTTTTCTTTCTTTTGCGAAATAAAAATTAATTAATTAATCTGATTAGATGTAATTATTCACTGCGAAATAAGGAAAGGAAACAAAAGCGACCGAAGTTGATAAAAATTCAAGGTCAATCCTTTATTTTCCTTCATTTTTTTTGCGGGTTCTTTTATCTTTCCAAATTCAAGTCACGTTTCGCATCTTCCGTTTCACGTATATTTCCATCGCAACATTTTCCACCTTCTACTTCTGATGACGGTGTCGTACGCTTATGCTTAGATTACAGGAATTCTTTGGGAAGTAACAAAATAAAGTAATAAGCAAACGGTTTCAATTACATTAGAGAAAAACTTAAATCTTTAACACCAAAAGAAAAAGAAATAGTTTGTACCAGGCAAAACAGAAAGATGAACTGTTTTCATTAACAGTTAAATCGTCACGACGCCGTGGCCGACAGAAAGAAAAAGAGTCCTTTTTAATACCCTTCCGTTTTGCTCCTCCTCCTTCGTCTTTATGTAGTAATTGAAACATTGAAGTGACAGTAAATTAAAATGTAACAAAGATAAGAAGTTAAAAAATAAATTGAGGAATCCAACACCCGAAAAAAATTAAATTTACCCCAGTCCGAGAACGAAATGTATAACAAAAGAATACTTTGGTCGTGTAATAAAATTATTTAATTTCACGTCATAGGAATGACTTAAAGGGAAAGACGATGGAGAGAGCGAAATGTAAGTTGCCTCGAAAAGAATTTTATAATTAACTTGCTGTTAAAACACACAGATACCGAGTGTTCGTTTCTTCTTGTTATAAGCACGTTGCGCTCGTAATTTATTTTCCATCGCGTTCTTGGGCGCTGAATTCGTTAACGGTTAAAAATGTTCGAGTTTTCAATCGGCAACACCTTAAGCACCGTTACTATTTAATTTCGTTTAAATTAAATTCCAATCAACGAGGAATCAAAATTGAAACGAATCAAGTTTTATGCGGTGTGCTTAATTTATAGAGGGTGAGGCGATGAAAAAGAAATGCGCGCGTGTGAGACGGGGAATGCAAAAAATATACACTTTGCAGTTTCGTTCTGTTTTTTTTGCATTCTTTTCATAGCAGTATCTTGATTTTGCGGTTTACTGGCGGCTCTCTTCAAAGAGGAATTTAATTGCACATCTGGCACTGTATATGTTTCATCGTACCGACAGAACTTTATAACCACTACCAAGCTATAAAAATCAATCTGTTTTTAGATACGTAATACGTTATTAATACACCAACGCATAACACGCACACACATTCGCGTTACTGTATTTCGTACAGGGGAGTTTCATTGATTGGTTTTGAAAAGATTTCGAGTCGGAATTACATGCCGTCTATTACGCTATCCTGTATACGTAAATCTAAAACTTAAACGCATCCATTTACGTGTCGATTGCGCTCGTTTAATGTGCAATTAAAACCGAAAATTAGGTTAATAGACGTCAAATATTATTTTTCGTCGTCATTTTTCGTTTAGATTTTACTATCTTTATACACGAAAGACACGATATTCCTCGACGATTTTTCATCGGTTCCAACTCTTCTTCTCGGTCCGTTAACTCTTCGTTTTTTCCTTACGCTCACTCCTTATCATCTCTTAAAGATAACCACTTTTATTAATGACACAAAACTATTGCCAAAAAGATTCATCGTCAAGTTAAAACCTCTTGTCGGTTGATAACGTAACAAAGAGGAACAGGAACGACGATGCGAAGCAGGGGAGGGAAAATTGTGTACTTAATAAAACTTTCTTTTTCTGCTTCATCATCTTTTTCTTCTTACTACTTCTCCATATAAGAGTTTAACACTAGAAAATAATTGAAGACACTAATAATTCAAAAGTGTTAAGTAAACTTTCCACTCGCTCTCTCTCTCTCTGTCTTTCTTGTTCGCCGTATTTTTAAGGACATTTGTCTTTGTTAATTAATTAATATGAAGTGCCTTAAAACAATTACAGATTGTCTTGCGAGTAGAGAATTAGTACCAGGAAGAAAGACTGAGAGAGACTAGTAGACGATCTTTTCGTATTAAAAGCACCAGTCGGATGACAATGTTTTCTACTGCAATTCAGAAGGATTTAAGAATCTGTATTGTAACAATTATTAGTGTAAATGTTAATTGATTAATGGAACTTGTGGAATTCTTTTCGTCATTAGCGCTTTTGTAATTAGTATATAGTTTTGTTGCGTATGATAAAATTGTTATGTTAATAATTAAATAACAAATTTATGTAAAAAGCCACGCGCTTATTCAGTGTATACAAATTGTTTTTCAGTCCATATAATCGACCAATTGAAACTGTATTGTAATAATGCGATCGTTAGCTGAAGGAATAATGCGAAATGAAAGCCCTCGAATTAATAAATAAAAAAAACGTTATTTGTGCCGCATTACCATCATCATCATCGTCATTATTATTATGGAATTGACGCGGTCACGATGACGTGTATGGTGGAAAATTTCAACTGAATAGGTCATTAATACAATTAAATCCTTTTTATCGATCCGATATTTCGAAAACTAAAAGACCATTTGTGCATGAAATTGGGATTAGACGTAACAGTACGTAAATTTATATTAATTTTAATCCGAACCAATAAAATAGTAGCAATTAACTGGACCGCGTCGTTATTTTACAAACACACAGACAAACGCAAACACACACACACACTCACACAATACCATTAAATAAGAACATCGTTGTGCACCCTCGAAATCCAGAAATGCTACAGCTACACGTGTAATAATGGATGTTTGTATTAGGATTATTATTATTACAACTACAACGTCTATTTTAAATTTTAATTTGCGTACACTTATTTGTTTGTTTGCGAATGTGTGTGTGGATTAGTAAGTACTTTAAACAAATAAGAATTATTAGGTTTTGTTTATAAAATACTGGCGATACAATAATGATAAAGCGTATTTTAACGTCTTCCTAAATAGGGGTCGGCCAATTACATTTTCTCGCTTTAATTCGATTTAAATTCAAAGGGTTCCGCCAACAGTTTCCCACAATAAATACCGTCTCATTATAATTGGCTATACTTTAAATAAAACACTTTTTCGAGGTAAAAGTGTTAGACCCACGGAAAATCCCCAAAAACCTTCTGCCTAAATGCAAAAGCTCTCCGTTATTTACGATTTCCTAACTGGCAATTAGCCCTACGAAAACAACATGCTGATAAAAGTGGTTCGCTCGAACAACACACAAGATTTGCGCACAAATTAAGTTGCGAACGATTCGATTCGATCATAATTGCAAATTAAATGGTTTAACGCCATTTCGTGGCATTTAGCCAAAGTTTTTACCACTTTTTACAATAAGACGCAGCTAAGTTCTTTTAGTAACAGAATCAATTAAATTTTAAAGATTCATGACCCTCAAATAAGTGAAAAGCTCAACAATTTTAGAGCTTTCATTTTAAACTTGCTTATTGTCGCTTATTTGCCAATTTGTCTGCAGCAAAGTGAACATCACCAATAGAAGTAGGATAGAAGGCTTCCCAAAAATTAGTTCACTTCTTAGATCAGCATATAATAAATTAATTCCTGTACTTTAACTGATAATAAGATCTGAACTGCAAGGATAATAATGAAATTACAGAAAAAATTGTTTAACTAGCATTCGCTATGAAAAAAGCTCAGTGTTCCATCATTCCAGCAGGCTTTGAAAATACGCGAATTACGCTGTTAAATTAAGAAAATTAAATGATTTTTTCCCTTCTAGATAAACATCCATATTTGCATAATGAAATTGAATATAAACACACGGATTTCGATTACCTTATAACTTCTTATTAATATTAAATAACACACTGCTTACTTAGAATAGTGGTTATAATAATAATAAACGTATTAAAGTGACTAAAATCATATTCGATAAGATTACGTAATTAATATCCGTACGATGAAAGTGTTCTGAAAGTAATTTAATAGGTACAGTTTAAAAGTGTACGTACTTGTATCTAATATTTCCTTGGCGGAAAGTTAAGTTAATAATATGCGGTTTAAGAAGTTGAATGTAGTAATAGTAGTTAGTTGCCTGAAATTTCCTAGGTTGTAACGTTAATGCGCGAGAAATAAGGAAACTTTTAGTTAACACGGCAAGAATCGTCTTCAACTTTCGATTCGAACAAGTCGGCAATTTTTTGTTTTGTCCTCGCGGTAGATGTATGTATGTACGTGACGCGAAAATTAATTTTAAATTACGTTTAATAAACGTTAATTGCTTTTTAATGCATTTTCAAAGTCGCACGTTGGGAATGTCAAATGGAAAAGTGAGAATTCTAACCGGAGATAATCTTAGAAGATTATACCGGTAAGGCATCCCTTATCGAGATAATTTCGGCTGAATTCTATACGAAGAAGACGTTCTACCTATATACATACGTACCTATAAATGCAGAAATATATGTATGGCTTATATGGATATATTTTTGCACGTTAGCTACCTACGAATAAACGGCTTTACCTATAGATGGATGGATATGGGGATATTTAGATTCCCCTCTCATAATTTTCTCTACATTTGAATATATTTATGTGTGCGTGCACACACACACATACATACATATATCGATATTATTATTATAATGCAAATTCTTGCAACTTGAACGTATTTTGCACGTTTCGCTTGTGTTAGTGGAGCGATTCGATGAAACTTGAGCCCCATATTATTATAGCACATATTGGTTTGCAAATCTTCTTAGTAGGGTATTAAATAGTTATTGTGTCAAGTGCAGAATCGATGCAATCGATCATAATAACCAATAATCGCGATATTTAATTGCGAGTAGTGAAAGAAACTGGACGATTTTGCAAAATTTAATACAGCTCGATGGTCGGTTACTAGAAATGGGTAACGTTAAATCGAAAAGGCTTTTAACTATATTAAAATGCAGCAACATTAATTGCACAGGTAACATTTGTTAATTCATGTATAGAAGCAGTTCAATTTATTAATTGTAATAATTGGCCAGAAACATGTACACATATATACCTAAGAGCTTAATTAACAAAACAGAGTTTAACAATAATTTCCTCTAACAATTATTCCAAATACGTACGTACGTGTGTGTGCCACGTTTATTTAATTAAAACGAATATAATTATTGTTATCAATAAATGCTAGATTTAAAATTAATCACCGTACGTTTAGTGTCATTAAATGATTAGCATTAACAAAACGATGATATTGAAATTTAAGTCTGAAGGATAATTGCATAATTGCGACAATTATTGGACAAGAAAATTAAAGCAACAGCCCACATTCATCAATATATTATCGACAATAATTAAAAATCGTTTTACTTAATTAATATGGATTTCTACGAGCGTTTCGTTGCTGCTAGTGCGATAGCATTGAATTGAAATGCGGTACAGACGAGACATAAATTTATCGTACGGTATATATTTAGCAGACAGTCTCTTATACTTCCGTCTTATAAGATGGCGTTAATTAAGTCCAAATCAAATTACCATTTAGATTTCATGCTCATTAAACCGACGACGTCGTCATCATCATCATCTACTGCTAGGAGTTTCTAACACTCCTCGTCACTCCCACCAGATGACGAGGATAGAATCCTTGTCCCTTTTCGCACTATAATCATCGAATGCCTCGTTCCCTTTTAACCGGTTGTACATACTCAGCGAATTAGAATGTGGACGAAACAATTCTTTACTATTTGTTTATGGGAACTGTTAAAAGTCGATCGTTTCAAGTTGTTTGTTGGAAATTGATTATTATTATTGCCCTTGGGCGTCGAGTAATTATTCTAAAGTGCGAAAACCGCAACCTTCACCTCTGTCGCATACAACAAGAAATGAACGAAAACTGTAACAGCGATAATGAAACAACGAAATTTGCTAAAGCGGATAAAATTAATCGGTTCTGTTTACGTTTGGAACCGGTTAAAATCAATAATAAATTATCCACTCGCATGGATTATATGAATTGTAATTGGTGCGGAGAAAGACGGCGAGCGACGCGAGCTTTTAAAGCAATCAAAGGAATTGTTACAATAACAAATAAATAAATTATAATATCCGAAGTATAACGCGATTGTTTGGAATCGAAGAGTAGAGTAAAAAAAAAGGAATAAATGGCAAATGCGAATTTCGACTTATTTTCATTCCCATCATTATTGAGTTATAAACTTTATTTTTCCTTGCAAAAAGGAAAGAGCAATAACAATAGCTTGACTCGCTGCCTTATGTATAAAACGTATTTCGCGTTTCGTAATTTACATAAGAATCAATTTAGGATAAAAAGAAAACCACACGTATCTCTTATTTTGTTCATCGTTTTCCGTCGAATAAAATGAATATTGCATATTGTTGTATTTTCACTTCAAAAAAAAACAAATACATTATCGTCGTCATAAGGAAAATAATAATAGTAATAATAAAAAGATTGAATTGGAATATGAAAATATTAAAATAAAATATTCGGCATTGCTTTTAGAAGCGATGATAAAACCGAGTGGAAGGAGTACGAGGAAAACAAATGAAAATTGTTAACCCACGGCAAAAGGGAATTTTGATAAAGTTATAAAAGGGACACAGTCCGTTTACGTTAAACGCAATTTATGTCTGTTTGGATTTTTGCCAAACAACGTACGAAAACCATACGATTGCTGTCTTGCGAATAAATATTCAATTGTTTAGACGCTTAAAAAGAGGGGTCGGTTCGCCCCGTCTAACAACCATAAGGCACTTACAAGATGACGGTGAGACGGCGATGATGGTACCGCACGATTCATAAGATGATTACAAACCCGTCCGACTTTTAGTTTATTGGAACGAACCGACGCGAACTTGAACTAATCAAATTTGTTCTTCAAACCATGAATAAGATAAACTTGCACAGCGCATTCCAGCCACTTCGTGCCTCCCCGTTTTCCTATCCATCCTTATCCTCCTTCCCCATTCACTCTCCACTATTTCCTTTATCCGCTGTATACATGTAAGATATACAAATTTATCAACTGTACGAAACGAAAGCCCGAAATAAACCAACCACGGATGATACACTATTATTGTAAGAGATCCATATTCTCTGCCTCTGCAAATCGAAATATTCGTACCATCATTTTCGAATCCAATAAATAATGAAGGTTTTAATCGTGCGAATCTCTCGGCAATACAAACTTTCGTATTCCCGTTCCTGTTAAAGGTAGGTATGGAGGGTAAGTTCGAAGAATATTTCTTTAATCTAATTTTCGAATGACCGTTTGTTCCTCCTTTCTTTTGCATTTATTATAAACAATATTTAAGAGGAAGTATAAATTGTTAGCGTTCTTAGCGAACAGTATTTTAATTTGGTGACTATTATTCCTAATCGTATAGTCTTCTTAAGACGAGTTTATTCTTTGCAATGACAGTTGAAGTATTTTTATCGAAACAATGCTTTAAAATTGTTAGTTTTCAAATAATATCGTCGCTTTTATTTGTTGTAATCAATGCGTGATGGCAGTAAAATGAGTCTTTCAAATCAAATTGTTAACAATAATTACAAAGACGAAACATTGTAAAGGTTAGTGAAAGAGGTATAGGGTTTTAAAATATTAATTGTTTATTGTAAAATCCTAGGAAGGACATACAACTATAAGTGCATTGGAAGAAATTTGCAATGAACCACATAAAAAAATTAAACATCTAAGCAAATATCCGTCATTTAGTGTAAATACTGTAAATAGATTAATTGAAAAGTAACCACGTTCGCGTCTAACTTTTGAATCGTGAAAAGATGATGCCGGCATCGATTTGGCGTCCAGAATCGCAACACAGACGCACATTTTGTTTCCAAGTACAATCTTTTTCGAGTTTAACTTGCGAAGCTTTCAAAGTTATCGCATATTTTCTATTGAATAGCAACAACTAACATTGATAGCAACATGTTAAAAATAAAGGAAGATGCATGGAAAAGTGGTAAAGCAGAATTAATTGGAGGCAAGCAAAAACTACGACGCCCGAGTGCGAGCAGAAACAAGCTCTCCAACACACTCGCTAACCCAAAACGCAAAAATAGAGAGAAAACATAAATAAATACAAACAAAAGTGTAAAAAAGAGGAAAAGTCGGCGAAGGTCCAGCGGATTGTAGTTAGAATTTATGTATTGGAAAGTACGAGCTTTTCAACGGGGGACCGTACAACGAACACGTAGTACACACGCGGACGTTTTGTACGTTCCAGTTGTTGTTGTTGTTGTATTCGAACGTATATGCCCCCGAAACAAGGCGTCCGGACCGTGGTAGAGTATAGTTGAATCAACGAAACGATGCCATTCATCTTTTTAAATACACATACACATCGGATGGGTTTTCGTACCGCACGGGTTATAACGAACAACAATAGGTAGGTTAGCTGTGTGTGTGTACGTATTGGTACGTTTGTATCTTTGAGGGTGACCGAAGTGTTTTCTGTGCGAATGCGAAACGCTGGAAAAATATAGTCGAGAAAATGGTCCAGATGTGTTTTGTAATCGCGGCAGCAGCCGGTGTTTTATTAGCGAACCGCCGCGTTGTAATTTAACGGATCGCGATAGTTCCAAGTGAGGAGGACCTTATAAATATTTTCCCGTTTATTTACTAAATACAATGTAACCAGTTTATATTTATACGTAAGTTAGTGTGGTCCGTCCGGAAGTACCAGTTGCCCCCCGTTATTTAACCGGAATAAACCGACTGTCTGTTGCGGATTTAAAGCGTTCGAACATTTTGCATGTCTAAAAGGCCAATCATCAATTACATGAAAAGAAAATAATTGCAAAGGATCTGCAGTCATTCTTTTCGCACGCTTATTATAACTCAAGCAATGCGTCTTAATAATGACATGGTTGAAAATTTTATGATGAAAAATGTTATCATTTTTGAGAGACCCAAGTGATTTTCCACGGCTGTTGTATTGAATTCACCTTGAAGCAAACTGTTGTAGAAATATTTCTTTGGAAATTGCATAATTCTAGAAATAAAATCCAATTGCTTATTTAAGAAAGCAGATTGCCAACAAATTGGATTAATTTTGAATGCGATTTTCAGTAAATGAAATTTTTCCATGCTCATCTATAACTCGTTCACTGTTAGCAGTAGAAATCGTTTACCCTCGCTGTATATGGACATTGTTATCTACTGCGAAGTTTGATCGATACGGTTTTTAGATTGAGTGCACATAATCTCTTGTAGTTTATTTCGTGATGTACCAAAGACACTAGGAAACGTTCTGTCGGTAAAGAATTTTAAGCGAAAAACAAGCACTAAGCGTATAGAGAGAGAGAGAGAGAGAGAGAGAGAGAGCGAAAGCACAATTTTCCAGATTCGTGCTTTAAATTTAAATTAGCAACGAGATAATTCCTATTTAAAACTATTTGGGATAGTTGATCGATTCGCCTGACGATATTAATAGTATCATTCTCCCGAAATCCACGTATACACGTGCCGTTTGTTAGGATGATTGAACGGGGATCTGACAGTTTATTCACATCGCACCCTTAAAACGTTCCCTTTTCAAGATATTATTACAAACTAAATTATTTAATCGTCGAAATAATTAATGGAAATTGGAAAATTTTCGACCTCAGCGTTCGCATAAAACGTGCCATTTTATCACCGTTTCTGGCGTCTTGGAAACATTGTTAAAACGCTAAATGATGTTTCTCTTTTCTTCCGTTTTTCTTCTTCTTTATAATATGTACACGTGTGTGCGCGCCCCTTGTTGAAGTATTCAGAAGAGTATAATAATAACAAGAGAGCGGAGTTCCCCCTTTCAAATATTAATTCCGCAATTACCGGTTTTATTCAAACGTTATTGTCGTCTTTTGCTTATACTTTGTGTGTGATATTCTAAAAACTGCTTGGTCAGAATGGATAGACGGACTTGCTAAAAGTATACTATATGCATGTGTGAGTGTGTACATACAGTGATGCTTTTTTTTGCAGAACCGGAGGGTTCGCAGAACAGAAAGGAGACTTTTTATTAGTCTTCCTTTCGTTTCTTCCCTTTTTTGTTCATTTTCGCTTCCCTCGCTACGTACATTTCGAAATGATGTAGGTAGTGAGACTATGAGGAAGACAAAATGACGAAGATTCTTTGCGTTTCATATACTACTTACAAACACTAAACGTAGCAGTTGCTACGCGAATAAAAAGGACACTCACTTCCGACAGGCTTCATTTAAATTTTATTCCCTTAATCTTTACGACGGCTCTAACTTTATCAAAATTGTTTCATTGTCTCCTTTCTCCGCCTTTCATCGCGGACATTCTGCTATCGTTGTGAAAAAGTTTTAATTAAGGCAAGAGACGAAGGAAATTTTCTTCGTTCGCGTACGCGCTATTTAAACGAACGCTTTTTTATACATTCGCCAGAAAAGTGAATATAAATATGATAAAATAGCGAACCGAAAAGAAAAACTCACCTTTGGATGTGCTCTCCTAGGAAACGCCACTTTTGGATCGATCTGCAAAACAGGAAACGGTAATTAAAATTAAATGGTACAACAATTAAATAATAATCCTATCGAATGAAAAAGGGGAGGCAATTAAACCAAATTTAAATCGAAATAATTTAGAATTAGAAAACGGTACGCAACAAAAAAGTGAAAAGAAACGAAAGAACGGCAAGAAGCCGTCGTAATTATTCCGCTTGTTTTACGAGTTTTAAGTAAACGAATTGCCGGAATTATTCTGTCCAATTTCCTTCCGTCTAGCGGCACCGGCGAAGAAGAACGCGAAAATTATGGGCAATCAAACGGCGGCTTTTGAATCCACGCAGGGGACGGACACGCGTCTCGGTAGTGCGGTAATAATAGTTGTACTAGTAGTTATTCGACACGGCCATTTAAGTGAGCAGATAAAAAAGAAAGCGAAGAGAGAAAGAAATCGACGGAAAAAAAACTGGGAAATATATAGCGCGCGAAAGAGGGAAAACCACCCCGTTTCGAAGCTGGCAAAATGGTCTTAATGTTCGCTCTGTTCCACTTACACCAGCGTTTCTAGCGTGATGGTGGCTGATATTTCGACACGATCGCATATCAACTTCTTTCGTGTTCGCACGTGTGTGTGTGTGTGTGTGTGTGAGAATGGCGATTTCGAGACCGTCCGTTGAGACACGATAAAATTTCCTCACACCCGCTCGACGTTTTCTCTGTTCGATTTACCACCCGACGAGGACACGTAGCAAAATAAGAGCTTCGACCGGCCAACAGATCTTTCCTAACACACAATCTGTGAACGACGAAACCGATTTCCCTCTTTCTCGCCCTTTTCACTTCCTCCTCTTGTTCGTTATATTTCTACTTACTATTTACTGCCACTACTATCGCAGTAACGTTCGGTTTCTGCAATTATATGCCTCTAGGTTCGTGTTATCCTTTTCTTTATGCTCCTCTCTTTTTATATAGACAAACAATCTCGTAGGAGGTACGAAACGACAACGACGGCGCTTCAAGAACTCAATTTATACTTCGATTGTCTTTTAATAAAAGTTTAAAGAGACGAAGAGAGCAGGCAAGCGAGAGAAGCGCGAGGAGGAAATTGTAACACAACTATAAACGTTTCACGTTAAAATGAGATATTCCGAAACTCTTACTCGCTTACTTTTCTCTATATTAAAATTAAACTAATTTGAAATGAGTGTATAATCGTTTTGCATGAAATAATTGCACTCTGAAAGTTGTAAACAATAAATTTATTACAAACTAGTTACGCTAGAAATGATTTCAAGTGCATCAAATTGAATTGAACATAAAAATGTCAAACAATAAAACACTAGCACAAGGAGGATCGTGTGGCATTTTAAATTTAGAATTAAGAATGCGATTCTGCTAAAATAAATCTCTGGGCACGGAGAAAAAGCCTCAACAATTACCTGATTAAAATAAATGGAAATCAAGATCAAGAAGGGGATTGCACGAGTTGGGTGCGCGAGACGTAAAGAAAGAACCGGCCAGAAATGGGAACCGCATTAAAATGGGCCATTAAAAATGTGTTGTTGCCCGTATCCTTCGCATACCATTTGCGTATGTTTTCTTCTATTTTGCCGAAATAAAGGCAATCGTTGTGTGTTGCGCGACGTGCGTGAGTGCGACAAAGAGGGCGAGAACGATGCTCGTGCTGCTAATGTACGAAACCGAAACCTCGACGAAGCCTCCCTCCGGTTGACTTATGGCCAGTATTCATGAGGACTGGCCCATTACCCTTATAAAAAAGCCCGAGCCTAGTTCGCCCATATCCTATCTCCGTTTACCGTACCGACATGCAAAAAGCTCCCGCTTTAGTCTCGTCCTTTCACCGCCCCCGTGCGCTTTTTTTCCTTTCCCTCGGTTCGCTCGCTCTCTCTCTCTCTCTTTCTGGCTAAGCTGATTTAAAACCATTCTCTTTGATTAAAGGATTCCGCGAGCCACATACGTATATATATATGTATTCACTAATACACACATAAACATAGCATATAGAGATGGATGGATAGAACCATTCGCATTTACTTATGTACGTGCATACAACTTTCTAGTGGAGCGGCCCCCGTTTTATTTATTACGAGATATGTTTGCTTTGAAACTCAAACGATTCTGCCTATAAATATATCTCGCTCATTCGCTCGTTCGCATTTTTCCTTTCGCCCGCAGTTTGGAGCTTTTTAAAAGTATATTACTTCATATATTATATCAACGGCTATAGACGTGCACTATTGCCGGAGATAAAAAATAAATAAAATAAAGATGTACGGAGAAGAAAGGAGAAAGAAGGACAGCAAGAAAATGGGTAGGCTTACGGAGAAACCATAAGAGATATGGGATACGAGCGAAAAAGAGAGGGAGGAAGAAAAGTATTTTTCTACTTTGCGAATAGTGAAAGAATGAAGAACAAGACGAAGGGCCGGAAGCGCGGCAACTTTCTTCTTTCCCTTTCACGTGTGCCGACAAATTTAAATTCCATCTTACTATCTGCTATCACTTTGAAATGGTAAACGTTGCGTTTGAACGCGAGACGAGGCAAAGAAACGCGAAAAAAATTTGTTTTAATATTAACGAGCTTCTAAATACTTTTATCATGGAAATATGGCAACATCTCGACGGGGTTTTGCTCTAAATTCTATGCCACGGGTACCCAAAAGAAAAGTGGGGCAAATAATACATGTCCTTTCGCTTTATTTATCAAAGTCTATTTGAATTGATACCTCCGCGATAAATAAAAGATCTTTATAATTTAAATTGCGTAAAACGAATATTATTAACTATAAATGCTCGCGTTTTGTGGTTATAATATTAAATATTTATATCGAAAAGTAATAACAAATTCCGTTTTGCGTTTAAAATGGGAAATAATGCTCTTTGAAAATATCAAAAGAATTATAAAGTACCATTTTAAAATAATACACTATAATTTCAATTATTCGGTCATGCACTCATTCGGATTATACAAATCCAAATTGTTAAAGTGATTTACAAGGACAGAAAAAATGATTCACTCTACAATTCAAGAATAATTTAACGAATATTTGAAAGACTGTCATGAATTTGTATCGAGCAATTGAAGAAATCAGAATTGGAATCGAAATAAAAGTATGAAATAGCGAATGATGGATAGAGAGAAGGGAACAAAATGAAATATGCGAAATAAAAAGATGCTATTTGAACTATGTTGACTGGCTAATACTCGTACAATTTGAAATTAATAACAGAAAGGTATTGGTTTCATTAGACTGACGTTTCCGTTAAAGTTTATGTTACTCAAGAGCCGAAACGAACTTTTAAAAATGTTGATGATTATGCTTGCATATTGTTGTAGCAGCAATTATTAAAGCAGTTATTATTTTGTAATCCTTTAATAAACACATTCTAATACTTTTTCTTTAAAACAATTTTTTTTAATCGTAATTTTTCTCCATTTACTTTGGGTGCAACACTAAAGTAAGAAATATGTTGCCAAAGCCATTAAGTATTCTTATTGGACTCTATAAATGTTATTTATTTGAGTTAAGAAAAAATAATTGGTTAAACGTTTCAAGTCGATGTGGAATTGCACGTTTCCCTTTTGCTCGTTACTCTTATTTTACCCATTTTCATTCAGGAGAAAATATTAACTAATATATACGTTATACATGTAGCAGTTTTAGTGCTCGCGAATTCAACGTACACGTAGAAATGAAAAACGTTGGAACAATATCAAAAACTTCATGTTTGATTAAAGTGTTGATAAAAGGTTTTTATTATTTGAAATGCTACATGTGCTCCCTCTTCTGTTATAAGAACAATTCTTTAACTGGCCATATAATAGAACGAGGATACGTAAGTATTATTTTTCTATACATATATATACGTAGCATTTTCTTATACAACTTGTTATAGACTACACGTTTCTTTTATTTCATTTCAATTCCTCATCTTTTTTGTTTAATTTTATTCCTTTTTATCCTCTCGCATTCTTCCTTTTATTATTATCGTCCTTTCTGTTTTGTTCTTGCTGGTTGTTGTTTCGAAATGCACTTGAGGATAAACAAAGCAATTTATCTTTTTCAGAAAGAGAGAGAGAGAGAGCAAAAAAGTTTTCTCCCTTCTCGCATGCTGACGGAACAATGATAACAAACAGGTTAATAAATCCGAAATAATCGTAGCTAGAAATTTACGACATCATAAACGTATACTTTTATTCAAACTTTTATCACTTTCAGAGTTCATCACAATTCTCTCTCGGTAATTTTTTCTCCCTTAGATTAGGCACAAAGTCAAAGCAACCACAGCTTCCACGTGGTCACGAACAAGCAAAGAATAAGTGGAATTCGAATAAAAATCTATTTAATTGAAACCGTTTTCAGCAATAGGTAATAAATAACGAAATAGAATTCCATTCATAAATAATGTGTTGCGTATTAATCAAATATGCAAACTTGAATGTGGAATGTATGCGCAGTTATAGCATTTTCCTATCCATAATATTCCATAGAGAAAACGTAACAACAACAACAAGTGTAGCGCAATAAAGAGGAAGCAACTTTTTGAAGTACGTACATAGATCATACAAACAAAAGAACTTTTTTCTGTTGCTGGTTTTTGCTGAAAAATAAAAGCGCTGGATAAAATGAGCGAACATCGTGATGCAAATTTTAATTTTGGTATTTTACTTTGGCGCGAGGGGACGACAACGACGACGACTCATAAAAGAGCTTTTCGAAAATATATCGTGTCCCAACGATATTATACGGAATGTTATTTAATGAAAGTTAGCTTAGCATTATTATTATTAATATAAACGTTTCCTCGTTTTTGAAATTTCATATAATAAACATTACGGAAACCAAATTGCAGAATTTGTACTATTAATAAAAATTCCAATAACAACAATAATCCGAAATCCAACGGGCGATATAAAATATATATTCACGTCTCGCATTAAAGCGCACGCAAAAAAAGCACAAACATTATTGATAATTTTTAGCTAGCAACTTTATGGATGGTCGATATCTTTTTCCTGTCAAAAGAGCAATTTAAACTCCAAATTAATATCTACAGCTTTGTAGTTCAATGATAGTTTGAAAGCAATAAGAAGGGAAATTGTAATTAAATGCGGAACGTCGGAACGTTCTAAAACATATTTATTTCCCTTCTAAGTATGGTACAGGGCAAATTTTTTGCTATAATTAGGATCACGTCCTAATATGTTCGAATTTAGCCTCACAGCCAGCAAAAAAATGAAACCAAGGCCATTACCAGTACCAATAGTAATAGTAAATGAAAGATTTATTACAGCACTAATTTTTCGTAATTTTTCTTCTTCTATTTCGTCTATACATCGTCGTTATACGTAATTTACTACACAGAAAATAATGGCACCTCGCCCCGCCACGACTTTACATTCATTCCAATCTCTATTTGAAAGGGAAGCAGTAAGAGCGAGGAAAAAAATAGCGGGCAAAGAATCAACAAACATTTAAGTGATATAAATTATCCGTGCCTAATAAGAGAAGAAGAGAAGTGGTAAAATATCGCATTTAATTCCGTTCATAAGACATTCGTGAGAGATTATCTCGGGCCATCATCGGTCTATTTCATCCCTTATCCTCCTCACTTTCCATTTTCTTCAACGGGGTGGGACGCCCCCCGCAAGAATAGAGGAAAAGAAAAATCATGTCAGCTTGGGGTCATAAAATATACAAATTCACGATTTATATTTATAACGAGTCCATTAAGTTGATAGAGTTTCCATTTTTAACCTCGATTTTAATTAAACAAGATCCTTAATATTGCCGAACGTAGAATTAGCGCAGTGTGGTAGGAAATTTCGTTGAATTTAATTTTAGACGTTAGACGAAGCAGCAGCAAGCATTTCCTATACCACCGCCACCATCGCCCATCATCATCATCAACTCACTACTACGCCTCTGATGCTAATGAATAGAGAACGAACCACGCACACCCGCAACACAAATATTACATTACCTTGGAACGAGAACGGCATAAACCGTGCGAGTAAATTTCATGCCTATACAATTATCGCTATACAATATACGATAACATAACATTTTGTAACGCACTGTGTATTTATACGCGCGTGTGTGCGAATTTCTACGTACGCTCGTATATGTGCATCATCATCATCATTTGCAAAAGCGCTTGATATCATTGGATCATTATATTATAGGTGGTGGTGTATATCATGTTGCCCTTCATTAATTTCGCCCATTCGAAATGCGTACGTTTAATTCGCGGCAGAATATGATATTAAGCCAATTATAATAATAATAATTTAATCTATTCGATTCTCTAAACCGTAAAATATCTCTCCACTTTGCCTCCGCGCGATAAATCGTCATTAATCCACTCGGATGGACACTTTTTCTTTTTACTATTGCACGCTCTCCAGAGTTGCCACGACGAAGATTTCATTGTTTCAAAGTATAATAAGCGACAGGTGATAATTCCCAATTGGTGAAATTGGGGCAGGCATGGCGCTCCTTGCTTTTTCGGTGAGCCGTATGGCAGCGAGGAGGAAAAGCGAAAGGGATGATCTAACAAGAACTGCACCACCGACCCAGCCCAAATTTACCCCGTACTGGAAGAAAAAAGAAACGAACGCTCCCACCTCAAGCTCGATGTTCGTCTGCTACGACGACAACGATCACCCTCCTCCAGCGACTAGCTGCTGGCAGCTGGGGCGCTCGAAAAAGGGAGAAAAAAAAAACGGCGAAGGAGAGACGGAGAACGAGATAGGAATTGAAGAGCTTTTGATAGTCGGCGTGCTTTCACGGCTTTGATTGTAAAGAATATTTTTCAATTAACAAAAACCGAACCCTAATATCCGTCTTATCTTTGTTTTCGCGCAATTCAATATTCGCATTATAAATGATATTCTTCCTCTTCCATCCGTTCCCCCTCCGAACCCGTTCTTCTATCATCATCTTTTTTCCAATTATTAAAATCAAGATTATCATATTTTTTGTTTTCGCTTCCTTTTAATTCCACGCTTCATTTGTATAATTCTCCAACGGGAATTATTGATTCCTCTTTATTCGCTGCCCCGTTTCCTTTTCCTATTTCTCCCGTTTAAAAAATAAGAGAGATGAAAGCTCTTTTAGACTTTAATAAATTTGGATTGATTCATCCCAATTTATATACAATCTTTGCAATTAATTTCGACAATTATTTTGCACAATATCAATGGGCACGCACGCAATTATGAACTGTTAACCGTTCTTTTTTCGCCCATTTGTTGTTTAATGCGAATATTTATTGGGCCATTTGTTTATCTTTTATTTTCGCAATAATATTAGTAGTAGTCCCGCACAACGGCAGCAAAAAAATAACTGCAATACTATTGGGTACAATAAAAATGATGATCCGCTTACAATTAGCCACCGCTCGCTTTTGCTCGCAAATTTTTTATTATCATTCGCTACCGTCGCTGCTACCGTCGATGACGAACGAAATAAATTCTTTTACGTCGCTCTCCTCTGCGAATATTTTATATTAAATAACAACAAAAAAAGTAAATCAATTTCGTCGTTTTATAGTTCAATTTATGTGTTAATAATAGTAAAATAAAATAATAAACGAACGGATAAGACGAAAAAAGCGTGAGCACACACGTGAAATAATAGTAGTGATGATAACGTTACAGTTTGAACTCTCAAGTGGGGCTGCTGGTCTCGATCGATCGGGACCCGTTCACTAATATATGGGCACATCCGGATCGGGGCAGGACCGGCCATCATCTGCAGCCGCGTTCCCGTCGTCGACGATTCATGGCCGCTGCCCCATTGCGATAGCCATCGCAACGACTAACGCCACGAACATCCCGCACTATTTTTACCATCGTCGCTATTTATCCTCGACAACGCAGAATTATAATAGCCGCCGGTTTAATAACGGAGACGATGGCCCGCCAGATCGACAAACAAACAAACAGCGATGATGTACGAGCGAAAAGGAAAGTTCAAATCCATTCTATCATCATCGTCCGCTATCCGTGCTAATGCTTGTGGGGGTGTGTTTGTTTGTATAATTTACACATTACGATCCCTTTCACTGGACGTGTGTGCGTATGTATTTATATCGAAGCGCAGCAAAAACGAAAAGAAACGCAATCGTGGAAATTTCGCGAAAATTAGAACAAGCAGTAATGATGATGATGATAAAAACATCGTGTAACAAACGTTCTGTGTTGACCTCAAAAGTTTAGCTCCCTTTATTTACGGCCGAGCGTGAATTGTCGACATAAATTTCTTCTGCTCTCATGAATGAACGGTTATTTCTGTAAGCCGATGCTCTCCATTTCTAGCGGGCCATTCGAGGACGAAAGAAAGAAAAGAAATGAGGTAACACTATTGAAAGAAAGCGACGAAAAAAGAAGACAAAAATGCGAAATGGCGAAAAACTTTGAGATTATTTTGTAATGGAAAAATACTGTTCCAAATGGAACGTACATAACGTTTCGCAGGTTCTTCATGTTATAATGGTGACAATAATACTTTGTTGTCCGTCTAACTATTCGTTTATGAGTTAAAATCGATTTCTACATTATAAATAAGAATTATTGGTTAACGCGCGAATCGTATTTGTTTTGGTGGATGCGCCGGTACAAAGCTAATATCGCTGTCGTTTAATGTTTTTACGACTTGACAATAAAAAAAAGGACGACAATTAAGATTTAATTAGCCGTTGGGGGGATTAAATTTTATCGTTTTCTTTATATCGACCAGTAAAATCGGAATCGAATTAAGGTCCATTTGTTTATATTTAATGGACGTAAATGTAGGTTTCGCATTAAAAAAAGCGGTAAACAGTTGGGCCACTCTAACTGTTTTTCCATCCTCGTTCGCACGATTATTTGGCAATTAAATAATTATTCACGTCCAGAACCAATCCGATATTTAAATTAGATTATTTGCATGTTTTTTTATTCCTCTTTAAAAATAATTCATTCGATTCGAATACCAATTATCGACTTATTGATTTTGTCGTCAAATATTTAAAAGGCTGAATAAAATGAAAATAGTTTCTTCTGCCACCTCTAATACCAACATCATTACATTAACTCGAATTTGAGTCGTTCAATTTTCACTTTCGCATTTAGAAAAATATAAGGAAAAAAGAAAAAGAAAACGATTCGACGAATGAAGAAGAGAAAATAATGAAGACCATAAAAATGAAATGGGCAACAATCGTTCACAATCGAAAAAATTGGAAAGAAAAAGCGAGCCACGGAGCGAAACAAAGGTGGTAAAAAGCGATTTCATTTCAACAATGTAAACTATCAGATCAATCTTCTTCTTTTTCATCTCTTTCTCGCTTTTCCTCTTCAGAACAAAATTTTCTCGAGTTTCCCGCGGGTCCAACTGGGCACACCTCGACCATAGCACATATATCAATTTAAATTAAATAAAAAGTCGAAGGAATAAGAAAAAAAAGTACCGAACCTCTTTTAAAAGTAGTCAGCTTCATTGGTAATTTATTTCTATTAAATGAACGGACGAACTTTTATTTTTGAATAGCTGAATTTATCATTTAGCTGGAAAATAAAAATATATTCTTTGATGTTTGATATTAGACAGCAAAAGGAATTGAAAAAAAAAAACACTTTAATGCAAGAACAAAACATGTTTTAAGGGTGGAGATACTTTTTCAAGGGTTGAGGATTAGTAGTATGTAGTAAATGTTGATAAAGTTTGTCCACAACACATGAAGCTGCCATAATTTGCACACGTTGTTGTGCAACAAATTGAATTTTTGTTTGCCCGATTAAGGATCTCCTAGTTTTGGCGAATTCGTACAAACAAAATAGGCAAAATACAATTGGTGCCAATGTCACAAGAAGAGGAAAAAAATAGTTATAATCCAACTACAACAACGACACTACAGGACGAATATAACCGATAATTGAAATAATATCCCATTCAAATAGAGAGGAAGAATTTAATTTCCAAGCTGCGCACTTTTCATTCTTTTTTCAGCAACAATTTTTCCCTGTTCTTTTTTTTTTCATTTCGCCTACCGTTCCAATTGATTCACGGTTCACTCGTCCCGTGTACACGTACATATTATTCGTACATATACACGGTCGCAATTATTTTATCCAATTACAGCGAGAAAGAGACAGAGATGAAGACACACTCACGAAAAGAGAGCGAGAGAGAGTGAAATATCGAATGGAAATGTGGTATCGGATATTCAGAATTCGCAAGAATACGATACTGGAGTTAGCGAACTCAATAGCGAAATTCATTTCTCCTTTTTTTTTCTCTCCTCATTTTTTTTAGGTCGAATTTCTGACAATTTTTTTTTGCACTAATGAGACCTATACGCACATATCAATAAACCCGGAATTTTATTTTATTCTCCCTGTTATTATTCCATTTCTCTCCTTTTATTCTTTTCCTTCGTCCTTAAATTATATTCACCACGAATTATTTTATACGTCTACCAGGATCATTATTTATCATTATTCAGTCTACATCTCTCCATTATTTATATTAATAAACCGTATTTATTTGCTTTATTGCAATAATGCCATGCTATTTCAATTTCATTCTTTAGAAATAATGACCCATGAGGTGAGGGTTTAGTTGAAATCAAAAGGTGGAAGAATTATCAACAGGGAGTAAGAATTATGTGGAACTGAATTGAATTTCCTTCCATAGCAAGGACTATATTCAAGTATTTTTAAATTCACGCTATGAACTTGTAGCAATTTAATTTATTTAAATTGAAGAAACTGCCTTAAAAATTTCCTAAAATAGCTAAGCTACCGCCATTAATTATTTCAAGTTTTATTGATATCACATATTCGAATAATGAAATATTTTACGTTTCACAAAATAATAAAATGTAAATTGTATGCAAATTGATTCATGTGACTTGTATAATAATAATAATAATAGATTATTTACTGCGATAACTTATATAAACTCATGTCATATTTAATATTAAATAACGTAAATGCAATTAGTGCATGCGATGATGATGAATTTATTAATGAATTTTAGTAAAAATAAATAAACAATTGTTTTCTGTATAATTTAAAAGGCAAAAATCACATTTCACAATTTATTTATGATTAAATGATATGGCACAATGGTCAGATGATATATTTTCAAACAAAAAGCGTAATTTAATTAAAATAAGATCAAACGAAACTACAGTTTTGATAATGATTATGATTGTGAATTTTAGGAATTGATTGTGTGATTTTTTATTTCCCGTAAACTCGTCATGAAATGACAAAACGATTTTCGATCATAAATTTATCATTCTATTAAATTATTTATTTATTATTGTTAATATTCGATAAAGCCAAAATGGAAATTAATACTATTTAATGTTCAAATATTACTATTATTATCATTATAATCATTTGTGTACGTTTAAACATTGTTATTATCGTGCTATTATTATATTAAAACTAAGTTTCAACTATTTTGATATTATTAATATAGAATTATTATTATTGTGAAATAGTGTACATATGGATAATATTAAACTGAAACTCTCGGTTTCATTTCCTGATCGTAGCTATTATTTAAACTCCATGAATTGTAGATTAATGCGTTAATCTAAAAGTTAAAAACTTTTTACCGGTTAAATAATATTACAGAGAGAATTTATTATATCAAAATCATCATCATCATACGTTCAGTCAGTTGGAATTGGAAGTTATGAAAAATTGAATGCAGAAATTAACACATTTCCTGTTTCCATTTTGATTAGCAGATGAAATCCACTTTTAGACTTTGTAAGTAACAATGAAGAATTATTTAGAATAAAAAAATTACTATCAGCAACCGAAAGTTAATTTACAGTTTAAGATTGATTGCACATTCGATACACAAAGTTTGAATTGTTTCGCTTCCTCTTGTTACGCTTTTAAACTAAATTCTCTGTACGTTGAAGTTGAAGATGCACAAAAAAAATTGTTTCAAACTGTGTCAGAAAAACTACAAACGCAGAGCGCAACAGCGTGAATGCGAGTTTACTAGGTAAAAGCATCACGTTCTAATTTTATGAATTTTATCCATATTTCCTCATACGTTTCTACATACATGCATGTACATGATTTTTTATTCCCTGTTACTGCCAACTCCAAAAAAATGTATTAAATTTCTGTGTGTATGCAAACTTCAAAACATTTAAACTCCAATCTTTCCTGTATATTTGTAGAATTCGTAGCAATAAACCTATGACAAAGTGTTGTCAGAAATATTGTGAAAATGTATAATCAACTAGAAAAGATCTTTTAATGTGAAATCACAACGTTTTGTATCTTCCTTTTGCCCAACTTTGATTAGTTTTGTTTGGTGGGTGTGGGTTTGTTAGTGTGGGTTTTACATTGAGATTCATTCATTTTTTTGAGATTTCTTTTTCAAATTTTGCGTTTTTGCGTAGGGGGGACTCTTCTCTGCTTTTTCATTTTTGCACTAATTGTAATAAATTCATTTTGGAGCTCTTAAAGTGATGAATTTTGGAAATAAACTTAAAATTCGATTAATAATTGTTTAAATGTGGGTTTTACATTGAGATTCATTAATTTTTCTTTAAATTTTGCATTTTTAAAGTTGGGGGTCCCTTCTCTACTTTTGCATTTTTGACCTAATTGCAACAAACTCATTTTGAAACTCAGATAGTCGCGTCGTTCTTTCTGGACCTTTTTCGAGTCCCTTTTGTGCGACGATTCTACGTTCTTCGTGAATGCGATACTTGAGAAGACGAAAAATTTTAGAAAGCAGAAAGAAATACCGGAAAATTCTTGTGTGCTAGGCACCAAGTGTGATTTATTAGTATTAATAAATAATAGTATTCTAATTTTATTGTTTAATTAAGGCTAAAAGGTAACCTGCCAGGAAATCTTATCTCTCGATCTTTCATTCTAAAATGTGCTTTCAATTTTCCTTGAACACATGCAGGGACTTACAAGTTTGTTTTATATTCTTCTCTATCGTATTTACATTTACTTTATCGTGTAAATCCTGATTCTTACAAATTGCAAATACGACATGATCTAATGTTTTATGCATGTACTTACACGGATTGATTGAAAGAATTGAATTCCTCTTACTTTGCCGTTTTTTATTACCTTGAAATTATGTAAGAATAATGTCGAAACTGTTAATTGTTTAAGAACGACACATTAATTAAACGTATCTTATTAATTAGTTAGATATTGCACAATTTACTCGCTAGAGGAGTAAATTAGTCCTAAGGAGATTTGAATGAAATGTAGCACAAGAATAAAAAAGGAGCATATAATTGCATATTAATGAATATTTACCTTAATCACGAACTAACATTATATTAATTTGCTCAATCTGTGTAGCTGGTTGCACTAAAATTTGCTGATTCACAAAAATCGATTTTTATATAATATATAAATGTTAATTTACAACGCTTTTTCATATTTTACATTAACCGCCTATAAATCTTTGATTTTGTTTCAGTTAAACATACATATACTAAATTCTAAAGAAAAAATAAAGAATCCAATTATTAAAATATGCCTTGACTTTTATCCACGAAACGACAAACTCCTAGACCATATAAATCCGTCTTTATTTAATCATATTCGGATAAATTCCTCGTACAAGCTACGAATATATAACTTATATGTGTCTTAAAGCGAAAACCTGCCAACCACATATAAAAGAGCTCTAGGTATTATTCTGAAAGCAATTTCAAATGAAACTTCTCCAACATCAATCCATTGATTGATTGCGTTTAATTGCGTACTTAAACACGTAACAATTTAACGATATAATTAGTCCGTTTATGGTATCAAATATTAAACATATTAGATTAGTACAATACAAAATTGTATTTATTGTCGGTTTTGTTGTTAATGGACAAAATGATTAATGCGTTTTCCTTTAGTACCATATGAAGAGAACGAACGCACAAGAGAGAAAGAAGTACAAATTAAAAAATTACGACCGAGCTTAACACAATTTCCTTTATGCGCCTCTATTCATGGGCAGAGAAAAAGAAATTAATTGGTAAGGTCAATTAATTCAACGTAACATCTTTCAGCATCATCATCAGCGGCAGTAACAGCGACAAAAAAAAATCTCATTTAAATTTGTTAACATGTTGCATGTAATAACGGCGATAAAATTCGTTTTAATGAAAAAATTAAGTTCCACGCTCGAAATGGATTTCTATTCGAGGATTTTCAGTTACGGCCACTTATGTATTAATATTGATTTTGTTACTTCTTGTTCTCATTTTACCAACCATTAACTATTATTTGTTTAGTTACGATCTTACCAAATAAAATAAGAAAATCAGAAAATCCATCCATGTCCATTCTTCAATCAGCAGTAAAAAAGGAAACTTTTATTTTTATATCGTACGAGAGGAGATTTTTCTTCTTCTACTACTTATTGTGTATACAACATTACATGTTAAAATACAACAACGGCAACAACAACAACAGATGATGGAAAAGAAAAACTCTTTATATGTGTACATATTACAGAGGGTTACCTTTCCCTCGTTCCCGTAAAAAAAAAGTTCATTCAAGAAATACAAATAAAAATCGATTCGAACTAAATAAATTTTATTCTTTTTCTTTCGGTCGCACTCTTTTCATCCCTCGTTATTTTTATTTTTTTCTCTCGTCCCTTCGATTACTTCAATTCTACATTATTAATTTGTTTATTTGTATTAACATTATTGTTGTTATCGATTAGTAATCACGTACACGTTTAAGTAAACTAAAACGTCCTTTTATTGTTATGACTGTGTACGTTAAAGCTTAAGGGATTCTGCTTCTTTTTCCTATAGATGTTTCTTTCTTTTTATGTATACGCTGCTACTTCATTTAAACATCGTTAAATTCATTAGGATCTAACAAAAAATATTTTATTCTTATTCGAATGGACTGCTGGTGGTAATACTTATTTAAATCGCAGCCTTTTAATGGTATTCCTTTATTATGAAGCGCATAAATGTCGTTATTATGTGCCTTTCTTTTTCGCAAAGAGAAACGTATAAATAAATATAAAATAATAACAGAAAATATCAAAACCGAAAGGTTTTTACGGCTAATAATAAAAAAAAGAAAGTAATTTTATTTCATTTAAATATAATTTACGTTCGCCGAATGCTTTGTGATATAGAGTAATAAAATATTTGATTAAATTTAACAAGAAGATTAAATTTGCAATAATAAAATCAAAATAAAGGTACGTCGTTTCTCGGTCTTTTGCACACATTTCGCAGCATTCCTCCTTTTGTCTCTTTCAATTTTTTTCTCTTGCAGCATCTCAAATTATATTATAGAAATATAAATCTTGAGAAATGTAAATAAACAATGGGCGACGTAAAAATGGAAAAGGATTATTTGCAGAATGGGACGAGGAATTCTTTCAAGTGCAATTTCATGATGATATTTACGATTTTACGTCGTTGAAGTGGTGCCACTTTATTCTTCTTACAATTATTGCAGTAATGTTAGTACAACTAGTGGATGGAAGAAGCATCAGCACATTTAATTTAAATTAACAATCAAGAAATGGCTATTACAAATGCAACTATGCTTTTCCATAATTTACGTTATCTCCTGTTTCCATGCGAGCGCATCGCAAAATTAAAATAATAATAAAATTTAGCAAAAGAGAATCACGTTAACTACACACATACATGCTCGCCCATAATCTGATTCCCTTTTGGTTTTAATTTCTGTTAGAGGAGATTCGGAATGGGGAGTACGAAAAATAAAGGAAACGTGCGGGGCTCGTGCATGAAGTTATTAAATATTTGTTTCATCGAGTGTTAAAAGATCATTAAGAAGTGTTAGGATGCTCATTAGGAGATTAAATGAACCAGTTTTCGGAATCTTAATCCAATTTTAAAGATCTTCAACGAGTCAGGTATGTGTAACAATGCTAAAGTTTTCAATTTCAGCGCGGAACAGTAACAAACCCGAATGAACGAAATTTGATATGCACAGAAACGCAAGTAATTAACTCGTTACGTTTCCTCTTTATTTTTCTGGTTTATTTAGAGCGTGATGAATTATAGCGAAAACGAGAAAAATAATTTGTTTAACATCAATTTTTTTCTCTCTCCGAATTGAAACAAAAAAATCTCATTGTCTTCCTGCGAATAATGAAAGCATCCACGTACTTTTCATCCATCCCTCGTACGTGATGGCATCATCATCATCATCGTTATTATCATTATTGCTGCTGTTGTTGTTGTTTCTGCTGGTTGGTTCATATTATTACAAACAAGTAAACATATCATAACAGAACAACCATTAGACTTGCCAGATAAAAACAAACAAATCGCTGCACCTAATTGACGTTCCTGTACGGAGCATCAACTAGCCGAGCGGCCAGACCAACGAACCAACCACGGTAGCAAATAAATTTCGTCAAAAGCTTACGAGCAAAAATTGATTTACTTTGCAAATGAAAGCGACGAATTATAAACGATCGTCAACCATTATATAATTTGCAATTAGGACGATGCACTTTATCTTAGATCCAAATAAGAAGCAAAAAAAGGAAAATAAATCGTATAAGTAGATAAGAATAATCGTTTACTACTAAGATAAGAATTCGTTCTCCGCTTAGACGTTAATGAATCCTTCAGATAAATGAACGCGCTTTACGGAAATAATGATTTGCACTTAATTAATGCGACGATTAAAGGATTATTATTATCCAGTTTGTAGAAAAATTTAATTACACCATCGATACGATTCCAATTGACAATAATCAACGATTTAAAAACGCAATCAATTCACAACAACAACAATGAACGAATGAATAAAACGAGCAGATTTTATTATTTCGCAAATAAATCATCTAATAAACGTATAATTGATTGTTACTTTCTCTATATTGACGCGTGCAACTAATACAAATCCGTTCCCCCAGCATATTTATGGGTTATTGACACAATTAACGCCATAAACTGAATCAAACATTAATATTAATTGACTTCGTTAAATGTTAATTGTCTATAGACTACATAGGAATATTGTTATAAACAAATATGTAGTGTAATATAATAAAGTTCGTTATTTCAATATCCCTTATTATATAATATGATAAATAATCGTAAATAGTAATCAATTAATGTTTGATAATGAAGTTGTAAGTAATTTGAAAATTGGTTGAAAATTACCTCCAATAACGTTCCATTATAATACCAAAATGAAATCTTATACAACATTATTACCATCAGCAACGTCGAATTACACACACGTAGATACGTTAAAATGTAATCGACGTAATCCATTTAATAATTCCATTTTCAACGATCGAAATCTTTGTTTCTTATAAGGTAAGTAACAATTTTGGGATATTAACTAAAATTCATTTTATAATTAAATTCCGATATGCGAATAATGAACCTAATAACAAATTAATAATCGTTTATAGAAAACGCAAAATAAATGTGGAAAATCGACTGTTTTCGATTAAAGTACGAACTCGCACAAAAGGAGGTTGATTCTTTGATGCATTTTAATCTGAAAAACGATAGACTGTGAAAGAGCGCGGACGCGTTGGGAGTAGGAGGAGAAAAGTAATTTATTATAATCCGGACGTTAAAGATTTTTAGCCAAAGAATATTATAATAAAGCGGGAGAATGAAGGGAAAGAGAGAAGACGAGCGAAGAAGAAGTATTACGATATCGTAACTATTGGCTTTTACTCGAAGCTTGCTTGTTGTAAATTGTAATTTAATTTAGCCTTAGTTTCATTTTCAGACTACAAATTTGATATTAATATTCTCGCGAGAGAGATGGCGAACAAAAGTGCGAGCGCGATAAAACGAACCGACGGCATGAAGAGGTTCGAGGGATTTGCAGATTTTCATGAAAATAAATCCTTCAGTTATTTATAATTACGTGTAAGAAAAAAACAATGATTTCAGGTTGAAAAAACTGTCGGTTTATCTTCTTATTTTATTTTTTTCTGCCTCTTCTTGTATTCTCATATTAATGATAATAATACGTGCAAGAGTAATGTTAACAAAAGTTTTCAGAAAGCTACAATTATTATAATGCCTCGTGCATCGCAAGGAAGAATGCAAAGACAGACAAGGGAACTCCTTCATCTAGGTGAAGTGGCCGAGCGCAATACATAAAGTGTTCTTTAATATTGTGAAGTGTTGTTGTTGCCTGTCTTGTAATACGTAGAGTCGAGTGAATTTCACGGTCATGTTTCTCTATCTTATTATTATCCATTCGTTTCTTTTCTTTCTTCTCCACGCTTACAACATCATCATCGTAATAATAAAGATGAGAGTTGAATTCGAAGATTTTGCAACAACAAAGAAATAAATAAACAACCGTACACTGTATATTTTCTCTGAGCCTCTTAAACCGTAATTTTATTGTTCAACAATGTTACGTCTAATTGGAAATTATACTCGGCAATCATATTTTCTTAATTCCGCTTTGTCACACAACAAATAACCGGAAATTGAAGATAAAACTGAAGAAAAATTCAATTCCACGCAATAAAGTGACTGATTTAGGATGGAATTAACTTGCTGCCTTTCTTCCACAGTCTTCGTGTAGGTCGAGTATATTGTTTCGTTAGAGCGAGCTATCTGATCGTACGCTCTCTAAGGCCATTGTGCCGTCTCTCGTCATCTATTTTACATGGAAGCACTTGGGAATATGCAATCGGCTAATAAAGTAATTTTGAGGCCAAGGGATCGGGGAATCCTAACAAGTCACGTAGCGGTTTATTATGCGATTTACAATTTTCATTATAAATACAACAATCATAATGCTTCCTTAAGTATACATACGTATGTCTGCGTATGCGTTAGGAATTTTACTGTTGATGTATGTGTTGGACGAAATTTCCCTAAGGTTCATCCGCTTTCATTTTTTTTTTTTGCAGAAAAAAGTATTCGCATACACTTTCCTACTTTTATAATCTATCATGCATCTTGAAAATTCGCTCTTAAAAGGCCCACATGTGTTTGTGTGGGCGTTAGAAAAATGATTCTTGCGGATTTTGAAATTGATTTTTTCTCTTTCGCCGTACAAAACGTACAAACTTTTTAAAAAGAATCGTAAAAAGAAACTTGTAAGCCACTGGCGAGGAAAATATTAATTGCTAACCAAGTAAGAAACTACTCAACCCAACGTTCCTTAAGTTTCGCTTTTTTTCCCTTTTTGATTGAAGAGTTCAACTTAATGAAGCGAGTAAATTACGAAATATAATACTTTTGAATTTGTTTTTCTTTTACGAAAACGTCTTCTGAAAGACTTTGTGCTGACGGTGGACGCGAGTGTGACAGACGCGGTTACTAATTGGAACCGAATCCGAGTATCATATGCTATCTGCAATTGAAACAGGCTTCCTACTTCTTGGTTTTTGGCTGATGTTCTCGACTAAAAGTCATTCTAATGTTAATAGTCTGGGATCGTGAGTACGTTATAATAACGTAATGGTAATAGTAATACTCTTGTCGCGACCGTTCACGATCCTTCTCATTCATTTGAAATTTGCAGTCAGCATAATTACGAATATAACAGATTTAAAACTGAAAACGGTTTATCCACGTCCAACTTTTTCTTCTCCTTCATTTCTTTTCCTTTGTTTTTGCTTCTTCTCTCTTCTCCTTCTATATTTCCATAATTAAAGCCTTCCACTTTGATCTCTCGCGCTATTATCATTAGTGGGAAGTGATAATTAAAAAGGGAACGAATTTTTCTTCGTCTCGGTTTCTTCTCGCTCTTTATGCGAATTCGCCCGTGTTAATTATGAGGAAAATAAATAATTTCTTTCTTTCCTCTCTTTGCAGCAAAAAGGGGTGAACGCGATTCGAACAAAGGAAAAATAAGAATGGAAATAAAATAAAATTAACTACCCTACCTTTTTACCATCAAGCTCGTGAGTGCCTTGAGCTAATACCTTATCTACACTAGTCGGGTCGGCGAAGGTGATAAATCCGAATCCCCTATAAAATAACATAAAGATAACATTACCACTAATAATAAATAACCATCATCTATAAAACAAGATGTATATATAATTATATTTTTATGTGTAAATTAGTTATTAATTTGTAAAATTTACAATTTGATAAGAAAAAGAAATCGATGTGGAAAAAAGAAAATGAATTAATTTACGAGATTAGCTTCACTAAAATTCATTGGTATACAACTACTATTTTTAATATAAAGGGGATTATTATATTAAATTCGCTAAATTTAACGTGTATATATTTATTTACAGCACGACACCGAGCACCACGTACCTGGGGGTAAACAATCTGGCGCCGGTGTCCATGCCCAGGGCAGCCGCTCCGTTACAATGACTGAAAGAGAACGACTCTTCAAACCCCCTTCATCATCATTATCATCATCTCTTTCTTTTTATTCAACAACAATGTCGTGCAGTATTATTCAAAATTCTTTTTTTAATGAAATCTTTTTCTCTTTTCGTTCTGTTTTCAACTATCTCTAGAAGCCAAGAGTATGAATGAAAAAAAGGAGGGAAAAAAACGTGCAAAAACCGCGTTCAAAAATATACCATGTGCAAATCGAAAATAGTTTGATTCGTCGTCAGTCAGTCAAATGATTCGTAGTTTCGCCATTTACAAAAAAAAGTTTCGTACGAAACCTAAATAAAAGTTTGCTTGGCAATTATTTTCGCTATTGCAGCGATTTCTTTTTTTTTTTTTTTTTTTGAATAGATTGGTTCGATTTTTTTCCCAAATGAAAGTCATTTCTTCCCCGACCGCCAACAAAAACGACCATGAAACAAATCAAATCTCTTTTGCTTCACCATACACATTTTTGTTGTTGTTGTTGCTGCTGTCGTCGTTGAATCTATTTTAATAGATTGGTACTATGTAATAATATAAATACAATGAAGCATTTCGGTTCAGTTTACTCGATTAAGGATATACATTACAATCGAACTAATAATACGAGCAATAGAAGTCTGCTATTGACAAGCAATTAAACGTTTTATTGGATCGGTGTGGTGGTTGTTGGTGCTACGACTACGACTAATGCGGCCGTTGCCGTTGCTACTGCCGATGGTGATGGCGGTAGCGATTCGAATTGAACGACATCAACTATAAACAAAACTAATAACCGTTAACTTAATCGAAAACGTTTAAGCCCCCATCGTTCATATCGGAAGAGGAGTGCGCGGCATAAAACCTGAGGGAGAGAGAGAGAGAGAGAGAGAGAGAGAAATCGACGACGATCATAAATTATACATTTCATAAGGATTTAATAAATAAATAAAGAATGAAGCAAGAAGAAATCCAGAAATATTACCGGCAACTATAACTCATTAGAGGAAGAAGTGATGGAGGGTGAAATACGCCCGGATAGAATGCGAATGTAATAAAAATGGGATAATAATAAGACGATATCGAACGTTATTTTAGGATTCAATTAGCGATAAAATAATAATTTCTTACGTTCCTAATTACCACTGTAAATTACAAACTGAACTACACGCAATTTCGAGTAATCATTAAATGTGTGGCGGTAGAAACGGTCGGGTGGTTGATTAAAGGGTGGCGGCGGTGGTGGTGGGAGGAGGGTAATTAAAATTCGAAGATTCAATGCCTCGATGTTCGCGTTACAAAATACTTAATATTAGTTTTCCTCCCCCGAAATATAATTATAATAATAATGATATCCTTAAGTCGTTAAATTTGATATATTGGTTATAATTACCAAGATCCTTTATTGCTTGGGAAAATGCTGTAAGAGGAATGTAAGGAAACTCGTTCAATTCTTTTAAATTAATCTATAATTATTGTAAAAAATATTTGAAATATTTATATTAAATTAAATTTATAGTAGCGTCGAAAAAAAAAAACGAAGGAACGATGCTGATGATAATTTAATGAGGGTTTTAATAGGATTTTCGTTAATTTAATACGGCCAAACGTTTAGTTGAGAAAACCCGCCTGAAACTGGAAGGGAAAAAAATGAAGAAATTAATGGCGAACGTTAAAGTTTTAAATAAATTATCTCGTATGTGGTACACACATATTTTTTGCGCGCGTGTGTGTGCGCGCACCATCCCCAAAGTCGTTTCCCTTTATTTTACGACGCAAATTGCCAAAAATTATTAACCAAAGTTTGAATAATAAACGATTAGATCAAAACAATCTTCGGGAATAATTATTTTCGCGGGATTATCAGAAAATTCGTGTACTTTTATTACTTTTCGGTTAGTTGAAATCGACGTAGACGAAAAAAGTTATTACGGCTTTTGATAATTAAATTAAGTATTAATCCGAAAATAACCGGATGTGAATAATGAATAATACATTTAAAAAGGGTTGAATGGTAATTTTTCGTTGTCAGTAACATTGTCCGTGCCAGTGGAAAAGGGTCGAAATGCGCGTCTAATATCGTATGTACGTCGCGCATAAAATTTAAATTATTTATTTTGTTGAAAAAGAAAAGAGGGAAAGCTACTACCATTACTACTATTATCATTCGAATTTTTGCGAATAACGCTGTGCTTAGCGAAAATAAAAATATCGCCGGCATCGAACTGTAACAGTTCAATTCGTTTCTCGCAAATCCGAACCTTATTCATATTTATTTCGATATAAGTGCAAATAAATTGCATATATAACGCAAATGTAGTTTGGACGACGACGTACGGCATCTCCACTTATTTCCGAGCGTACACACACAGCATTAGATAAGTAAAGTTTAAGGATCAGTGTCAGCGATGGTGGCGGCAGTGGCGGCGGAAGGGTAGTAAGAAAGAAAGCGGAAGGATGTTAAATGTGTTTGGCCGTTACAAAGATATCATAAATACAAATGTCGAGTTTAGCTCAACGGAGCAAAAATGTCTATTTGTCTCTAAATTTGACCATTGTGGAAGATTAGAGCTGTTGTGCTTTCCTAATCCGGATTTATAACTATGTCAAATGATGGCCCCGTTTTATCTTTACGTGTTTTGCACTTAAATTTAATTTGACGTTCGGATTTAAGAACACAATAATCTTTTAGCTAACACTTGCCCGCTTTCTTCCGCCCGCTCCTTCTTCGCTCCCACTTGTTTCACGCTTCCGTTCTTTGCAATTTAGTTTTGCTTCAATAACGTTTAATTGCACGACGTTAACATCGGGAATCTAAACGATTTATTATATCTGAATACCCGATAGACTTTGTCGTTTTCGATCGAAATCGGTAAAAGTGGACAAACAAAAGTAACAAAAGTTCTTAAAGGGTTTAACATGTAAATTAGCGAAGAATTTACGCCCTATGTTTGTATGAACAATCACATTAGAATATAAATATTTGCAATTTGCTAATTACATGTAAATGAAACGTTTAAGCAACAATTCTACAAGTGTAGTGTATCCCTTTAGGAAATCGTTTCCACAACAATTATAGACGGTTTTGTTTTAACTGTAAACACCCTTTTAGCGAAATGTTCGCTAACATGTAGGCGCTAAAATGTTTTCAATTAAAACGGGATTCGTTTTTCAAATTCACCCGAAAAAATTAAATCAAACAAGACGAAATATAAAAACAATTTTCAACGCAAAATACAATCTTGAACAATTTTTGCTGATAAGCTAATGAAAGAAAATTTTTCACGTGGATTCCGGTGAGACAATTTACCTGCATGAATGGGAATTTGCGTATCATCTAGTTTCCGATAATAACGTAATAATGGCATCATCTATATTTTATGGCTGGAAGATGCAAATTCGATTTGGTCCTTTCTCTTTGGCATGGCTCCCAATCCGGATGCATCAGCCGCATTTGCGCTAATATTATTTATTACGTCTAACACATCATGTTATTTAGATTATATTCAATTCAAAATTATCTAATTTCCCTTTATGGCACATATACACACACATACGTTGATTATGTGCACGTAATCAAATTGCTTCCGGAAATTGAGACAAAGGGAAGTCAAATAAAAGTTATCAATATTAGGAGATAAAAGAGTTTCCTTTTCGGGGATCGATAGGGTTTAAAACGTTTTCCTCCTCAATAAAAATCTTCACTCAAAGAGGAAACCATCATTATAAAACCTTAAAAGGTTTTACACTATTAAATTATGTTCTTAAACAAAAATGTCCCTCTCCTTCACGAGACTGTTAATTAACATTAATATTGGAAGACAAAAAAAAATACAAATAAATCCGCGCTAACACGAGTTAATAGCAAGAATGAAAAATTCAATTTGCCTAATTGGAATTTTGTGGAAGTCCAACAAGAGGAAAAAAATGCGAATAAAGACGTGGCACTCCTTCCTTCCCTTCTCATTCCGGTTCCTCCTTTCTTACGTTTTCCTTTCTGTTAAATTCTATATAAGAAGGGATTATTAAATTTTCGCTTTTTAGTTCTATTAATATTTCATAAAGTATCCTGTTTGATAGAGTTACTCTTTGAATCAATTTGATAAGACAATGCCTCTTTCAGTTTTCGATTTTTCGCCCCTTCTACCTCTTCCTATTTTCACGTTTTTTGTCGGTGTCTTTTCTTCTATTATCATCATCAGCGTCATCATTATTATTATCATATCTTTAAATTCTTATTTTATCAAGGTTTAAAGTAAATGGTTTCGCAAAATGGCGTTCCGTACTAATACATCATCATCTTCGTAGACGTCGTCGTTTTCCGATGGAAAATCAAATTATAGTAAAATTTAACTTTTGATAAAAATATAATCGGCAACGAGACGAGCTTTTAATTGAACGAGTAAAGTGCAGATTTAATTTGACGCGGGGCCTTCACTCACCATCTTTCCCATTCACTTTAATTCATTCTTCCTCGTTTCACCCCCGTACTATTTCATCTATTTACTCACTTTCTCGCGCCAACGAACCCTCCGCGATGTATGTATGTGTGTGTGCATTTTTCCTCTTTTTTTCTCTTGTTAATTCTTCCCTTTTTTGCCCTTCATCGTTATCATCACCATCGTTGTCGTCATTACGATTTCTCAATCGCATTTGGCAACCACAAACGGGCATTTAAACTCTCTCCTTTTCGCTCGCATATTTTTTCCCTCGTCGTCATCATCAGCTCTTCGTCCGTCTCGTTCTGCATTGCGTTTTGTCTCATTAAGTGTTGATTCGTCAAATTTGATTAATCGAGTTTTAAATGGAAAGAATGTAAAAGAATTTTTTTCGAGTTTCGTTTTAATGCTTTTTGGTAATTTCTGTAATACATATAACGACCCCGTGGATTAGCCAGGTTTTGCTAATTTTTTTTAAATTCTGTACAAATATTATTTTCCAATTTATATTTGCGAATGCACGGCTAATAAGCTATAATGGTTTCCACGAATGAACCCACGCGGAATTTGATCAGTTTTTTTGCAAACATATCGTAACGAGAGAATAGATTTGTTGAAGAGCATCGGCATTGTTTCAATTTCAATTAGAAAGAACAAAATGTATCCATTATTGAATATTTTTTTAAATAGCTATAATAACTTTATCCGAAGCATCTACCAACATTAACTGCTAAACAAAAAGCGAATAGGCGAGTGCAATTTCTAGTTTTTACCACGTTTCGCAATTTGAATAATGAACGGGCGAAAAGGAGCGACAGGGGAAAAAGTAGCAACAATTTTTTGTTCGCGTTTGCTATTCATGAATGTTATTTAATACGGGGCAATTGTGAAGATTCCCTCGAACAAAAGCCGAGCACTTAATACTATTTGCAGGTACGGTTTTGGGCTTTAATTAAAATTGATCGTGTCATTGCGTTTTCGAAATTCCGCCGTATGAATATGATTTTTGAAAAGTCATTTATTATCGTAACGAAGTTGATGACGGTGTGGTGGCTGGCGGTCGTCGTCGACGATTGTTCGATGACGATAATGATGATTCGTGATAAATAATAAAGAGCAATTAATTTCGTGCGCGATCCGCTAATGCTACAAAATGGATTTATTAACGAAATATAACGATAGTGGCAAAAGACGATGCTGATGATGATGGCAATTGTACTTTTGTACGGCATCATCATCATTATTACGTTGTTGTTTTTTTCTGTTATAGAGTACGTTGATGCTCTAAATAAGAACGGACACATCACACACCTGGAAGCCAAGATGATTGATAACGGCCATTAGGAGAGGAAGAGTATAATATAATACGTGTGCGTTATAGTGGTTATAATAACAGATTCATAGTTCCTATATCCCATTATCTAAATGCTTCACATAATTCACTATTAAACGGTTATTTAGGATTCATAATGTTAGCGTTATTAGAGGAGCATCTTCGTAGCTCAGAAATCAAGAATGATAATTGTTGACCGATTCGTAATTTGCTCGACGTAGCAAAACGTTAATTCTTCGAACATCATTAAATACGTTTGCACAACTTGTAAGAAAATTTCAATTATAAACGTTTCATTAATGCAATAAAGCAAATCTTCTTACGGAAAAAGAAGGCCTAATCCCATTTCAGTTTAATCTCGAAATCAATTTTTATACCATCTTCGATACGGAAGAAACTGGGGATTCTAAGGGCAAATTTAATTATGCGGCCCCTCGTTTCCTCACGCATCTACATACATATATTTCTTAACACCCCTTCTATTTTGCCTCATAAATTTTCAATTTATTTACGAACGTACGCAAAAAAAACGTAAAGGAAAATAAAAATTCTTGTAAAAGAGTCGAAAAAAGTGTGGGCATAATACTAAATAAAACGTATAAAGTCCCCTATCAATTTTGCAAATCTGTAATTTCCGAATTCGAATAATTTTCCATTTCCACCCGTACAACTGCGGGGGATGCATTCGCCCCTCTTATATACGCGTATATTCAGCCGCCACTAAATCTAGCGTCAAAAAGTCAGACTGCACGCGAAACCGATGATAAAAAACTCATCGCAAAATGGCCTTGGGATATTTGCAAAAAAATGTTTAGTCGGTGTGGTTTCTCTTTTTATTTAACGTTATTTGATTTGCAATTAGTGCCACATTTAAATAATCCACACGCAACTTTACACACAGTGTTTGCACCAACTTTCAACTTGTTTAAATGGCAAATTGTAAAAAAAAGTCTATCGTCCGCCATGAAGATGGCAAGATTGTCACCAATTGGACGCAGTGAGAAATCGTTTTAAGAAGAAAATAATTACGTCCCACTATCGGCACAAACTGTTTAATTTCCTTTGAAAAATTGCAACTCTGATACCGTTATTATTGATAGCAATTCCGTGTGATCGTCTCTCGTCCTATTTCGCAGTCTCCGTCACACTTTTGCACCAATTTTCATCTCGCTCTCTCCTCATACTATTATCGTAATTAATAGGAACTACACCAATTTCACAATCCAGCAATGAGTAAACCAATATTGGGCTGCGATACTAATCTTGTATAGGATTCCAGAATTGGACGTCGCATAACCAGATTTGCATCAATGCATAAATACATTATGAACTTAATTACAAATTTGCAATATATTTGTTTATTAACATTAGGTGCTCAAAATGGGAGCATAACAATTTACAAGCAATGAAAACCGTGCATAATCCCTAATCTATCCGTCCATCTAAGCGCGTTAATGATAATCGCATCGAAGGAGAGTTTCAACGTCAATTTTCGTTAGTCGATGGTGGCGACGACGCTGATAATAACAAAATCTATTGAATATAATTAAGTAGTTGTTATACGAATTCAAATTGTTCATTCCGCATAAATCACGGTTACGCGCTTCTCTTATCCAACTATCGAAATATACTTAATTAATTTAAGTAATCAATTTAAATTTCAAACTTTGAACTTGCGGTCAAGAGTTATAAGGACAAGATGTTTCGGCGGAGGGATGTGGCGCGAGTATCCTTAAAGTTTTCGCGATGCGTAGAATAGCATTAACCTCAAGTGGTGAAGAATGAACGTACATTATGTATATGTGTATGTATGGACGGGCAAGTGAAAGAGCGAAAGAGAATGGGCGAGAACGAGAGCGATAAAGGTTAAGTTATTGAAGCATCTGGTGGTATGCAGAATTTCAATTATTAAATTCCAATTACTTGCATTATTATTATTATTAGGAATAGCACTAATGTTTTAATATCAATCATTCTGTGTTCGACTGCTCGACGATGATCATCAGCATCGCTATGATTACCGTCGTTATTGCTGTTATTCGCGTAGATTTACTCTTTGTAGACGGACTCGTAATGGTGCAAATTTAATTTTGAGCAAATTTACGATTCGCGCTCATAAATAAATCTAATAAACCGTTTAACATAATCACAAACTCTTAAGCCTATTAATAATTGATGCGTATTATTTTGCATAAAATTCAAATCGCACCATGACGATTAGAACGATGGCAATAATGATATTCTTAATGTATGCAGTTTTCCGTATAAAAGCGGCGTTAGTTTTCCATTAATGTTACGTAAGTGACGTGCAGCTATTAAGATTGGCACTTACGGATGTATAGTAAGGTTACACTAAATCCGGCGTGCACATATAGACACTCGTATAAGTAGGTACATTGAAGCTTTGATAACGTAATTACATCAGCTTTTGCCTGCGAATTGACGTTGTAATGTCATTAGGGCCCAATAGGCAAATTCGCGTGGAAGGTCTCAAGACGGAATAATAGGGACGAAAAGGCGGTTAGACCATTCGACTTGTGACTTGTCTTTAAGCGTAAGGAAGTCGGCCTCTTCCCACTCGTCGCCGCGAAATCCAACTCGACGATGCGTTACAATGTTACGGTAGTATGGATCCATGTTATGAGGATCATTCTAATTTGATATTGAACTAATTTTAAACGTGTACCATCCAGGGAATAATACCGTATAAACCGACCGACCCCTCTTTGCTCTCGCGCCCCTACCTATCCGCCAATTTATTATCAAACAAAATGTCAAACACTCGCCAACCAAAGAATTCCGCCTTCGTTCCGCGGCGAAAATAATCGTGCATTACAAAACGAAAGTACAGCGAAATTCGGTTAATTTAATGTCAGCGATTTCATATTAAAGAGGCGTAATGCTTCGCAAAAATTTAATTAACAACGCCGAGAGGACGAGAAAAAGAAAGTACAGTAACGGAATGAATTTTTTCCCTTTTAAATTAAATTTATACTACGGAAATTGCACGCAATTAACTTTTAAGTAAATTTATAATATTTCCAAGACATATATTTACCGTTGTAATTACAACTAATAACTTGTGTGTGGGTAGGGCGTCAATTTAAGCAAGTAATTATCATATCTAACAAAATCTATCTCCTTCTCCCTCAAGATTCCCACTATTAACCCAACATCTATTATCATATCGTTATCATAAGCGCGCGTTATTTATTTAGAAACTTAAAACGAACATTTCATCCTCCCTCCCTCTCATTCTCATTCCATATAAATATCACTTTTGCTAAATGCTTCTCCGGTTAAATTCGCAAAAACATTCGCGAGTTTTATTGTTAATGAGGAACCGCCGTGGAAAGTTCGCCTTGCGCAAAAATACGACGGCACATCTTCGTCAAATTCACTGATTACAACGAGATTAATGATTCATGTTAAGAGGAGAACGTAGGATGGAATTAAACAAAAAGAAAGAGAAGAAAAAATGGGAACGACGAACAAGTGGATAAGAAGTCTTCAGCCACTTTAAACTACTTTAGTTACACAAGCAGTCACCTTTAATTTTACCCTCACGACCTTTTGGATTATGTAACCGAGTTTCAAACTACAATTAAATATTTAAAACGGTAATGAAATTATAAATGGGTTCCTTGCAATCAATGATAGATGAGCGCAGAGTGTGCGTCCGTTCAGATTTTAAACTACGGGGTACGTATTAAATTTTAGCCGTGACAGTTGACGGAATTAGCACTAGGTTAATGCAATTATTCAAACTTTTCTGTATTAACTATTTTTCATTTATTAACTGCATCAAGATTCAATTGTTCTGCAAGTTAGTGCGATGACTTTGGTAAAGCTTCGCCATGCAAAAGACAAAAAATTATTAGTAGGTTTCTATGTCAGTAATGATTAATTATATGTTTAGTTGATTATTACGGTTTTGGAAATAGATTGGTAGTAGAAAGATGTATTTGTAAATGTATCATAATCACAAATGTAAACTGGTTGCGCTGGTATTATTATTGATAAACAAATACATAGTGAATTATTGTGTTGCATTACGAAATGGAATGATCGATCGATAGTAATAATGAGGTAAGTAAATATTTTGCATTAATAATAATTCCAAGTCTGTGGGTGTTTTTGTGCAAACAGCCATACGAAAATTGCGCGTTTTACAATCGTGATAATAATAATAATAATAGCGACAGTAAAACAATAATGCCGTTAAACCCTTTTATATTTGTGTGTTGGATGACGCTTAGCAAACAAACAAACTAGACCAATAACTTCCGTTCGCGTATGTAGAAATTGAATTGATAGATGGATAGATAAATAATTGTGCTCTCTGGTACAAGAACAATTACCAACAGCTACGCAATAACACTAGATGATTGACTTAATGAAATTCGTACTCGGCGATAATTTCGAAATAATAATTGCTTTACAATTACCACACACACACACATACGCGAAAGATTATGGGAAAGAAGGTATCATTATAGTTAATTAGTTTTGAATAATTATCAAGAAGCATTCTGGAAGGAATCGCGTTCGTACGTTCGGTGAGCTGACTAATTAAAGTGTAGGAAGTATATTTTCATTTAGTTACACACCGTTTGTTTTTCTTCCTTTTTTGCTCTACTGATTATTGTTGTAGTTCGTTGTCATTACAACTCTTCCAATTGTACACGTTAAGTAGTTGCGCATAAGAAAAAGCGAATGCGAAAGAAAGACTAAGGGAAAGCATTTAATCTTCATCTGGAAAATTAAAGTAAAACGGAGGGCATTAGCCCGATAAGTAACACTTAGCTGGTGTATAAATACTACATAAGCTAGCACGTAAACGTAAAACGTCTAGCAGTTAAGTAGTGGATGTTACTTAAGGTAGAGTTCGTTAAGGAAATATCGAAGGTATTTTTACGATATGGCAGTAAACGTATGGAGTTCCTTCGTTTTTTCCTTTGCCTCTCATTGGATACTTATAATCAATATGACTTTCTTACGGATGTACATGTATAATTACGGAACGAAAGAAGTTGAGTGAAGGAACCGAGCGAGCGGAACGGAGAAAGATGGAACGAGTTAAAACGCAATTATAAAGTTTTAGAAACAAATCGATTTCTTTTTCTTCTTTTCGTTTCTTAAATGCAGACTCGTTCTTCATCCAAGTGGATTTTAATTCAGACAATTCAAGTTCAGAATAACTTCGTCTGCACTTTTAAACGTTTCTTCTCCCTTTATCGTTATCGTGTCGTTTTAGAACTACTCGTACATTCATTCAGTTCTTCCATTGTACTCAACCATTATTATTTCACATTTATTAATTATTAAGATAATTGAAATATTATGAACTTTTCGGGGCTTAATTATAGAATTTAGATCGGGAACGAATTTAAATATTTGTATAAAAATATGCATCGTCTCTCTCTCTCTCTCTCTCTCTCTCTCTTTCTCTCTCTTTTTCTTTCTCTCGCTCTCTCATTTCGCCTATTAAATATTTATATAACTTTTAATATAAATATATTACCACACATTCTTGAAATAAAATAACCATCATCAACAACATGCTATAGTATTTTTTCTTTAGCTTCTAGCTACCAGTATAAGCTAGGCAAAGGCCATATAAATGTCGTCCGTATTTATTTAAACAGAGTTTTCTCTTTCTCTCTTAGCGCCACGACACACGCTCACGAAAAATTTATGATTATTTGTTATATATCAGCTTTATCTATTTATATTCATGGAATTTCTGTCATACTATTCTCATAACCAAAGCGAAAGAGCTGAAGAAGGAAAAAGAAGCGTGGAAATAGATGTAAAATATGTATATGTATTTCGAATTTCCCGCATGAACGACTCATCTAAAAAGTCATTCCGCTTTAATTAATCACCTTAAATATCTTATTAATACGTTTATTATTAAGCGGTAATTAATTATTTCCTCACATACACACATAATAATAACGAGGATGACGATTATACAAATTGTTCGCTAAAGTTTAATTACCATTATAATTATTAAATTCCTGTTCGCGTTTAACGTTCGTTGGCAGAAAAAAAGTAACGAGAAAATCAAATAACGAGTAAATCGCGAAAGAGAAAGAGATTCGCATTTCAATTAATTACATACACGCGTCCATTAAATTAGTTGCTATTCAACGGAATGAAACTGTAACGTTCGACTGAAGAAAAAGTAAAATAAAACGAAAAAGCGGAAGTGAGTGAGTGAGTGAGTGAAAAAAGGGAGATTGAAGGAGAGAAAGAAGGGAATCGTTATAATAGTAATGTACTGCACAATGGTCTTAATAGAGAAGTACTTTGTATAAATAAACATTTTCGAAACAACATCCACAAAACAGTTTTATCATTAATTTCTATGTAAATTATTCCGCGTGGCAGATAAAAGGTATTTTCATCAAGAAGAAAATCCGTCATCTCTATCTTACTCCCACGTAAACACACACCTTCGCTCCATCTTTTCTGACAAATGCAAGTACAGTACGAACTCCGTTTCCTCTTCGCCCATATTAAAAAAGTATAAGGACGGAATAGGAAGAAGTAGACGCTCTTTTCACTCTAATCAGTACGAAAATACTACAGGAACGTGCTTTACTCGGTCGCTAGTCGACTCGCTCGCTCTTTCGTTCGTTATGCGAGGAAAACTACAAAGAATTTTATATAAATTCGCATGTATGTCTGTGTGTGTGTGTACGTTTTCGTTAAGGGACAGTTTCAGACGTAGACTGAAATGGGTAAAGGGTATGATGGCGGACTTTCCTCGCATCTAATGGTGATGATGTCTTTGCAGTATATTCTCTTCAGCTTTTAATGAAACTTAAGAAAATTCAACAAATTTAACACGGGTAGAGATGTAGGTGTGACTGAAGTGGTAGTAATAATAATGGCAGTAATTTCACGTCGAAATTGCACATAATTTACATAATACAACGTCATAAAATTAAAATTTGTTTAATGAAAATCTTCGGGCCCACTCGCTCGCCGGCGTGCAAGAGGGGTGACTCGAATTTTTGACCTCGTTAATTTATTTATTTATGTACCACCGTAGCGCGAAAAAAAGAATAAATAAAGGTTCTTTTCTAAATAGGCCCTGTATTTTAATTATCGCCGAATCTCGTCCACAACCCCCTCACATTATCATCATCATCATCCTTCATTTCCTTTATTTCCTTTCGCGTTTCGGATAAAACAGGTAATAATAATAATGATAAAGATTAATGAAAATGTTAAATTTAAATCGCATTTAATTGTGTATTTTACGAATAAAGCGTAGTATTTAGATTAGAATGGGAGGAATATGAATATGAGCGAGAGAAAAAGTAAAATGAGATGGTAGGCAGAGATATACGTGGTTTTAATTATGTGTGCGAATGAAACGTTAACGAAAGTGATCTGTGTTAGATCACATACACAAACAAACGGTGCGAAAAAACTAAAGAACGAGATTCGCAATGCAAATGGATTTTATCAAAAAAAGCTTCCATTCTACGTTCATATTTATGGCGAATCATACATCTTCAGAGCCAATTTACCAAAGCATTTAGTTTAAAATATCGCAATACAGATCCTCAGAATGAAGATTTGAGCAGAAATCTTTGCAAATTGGGAACATTTATTTATAAATCATTAGCTAAATCTTCGTTTTTATAATATTTTACATATACAAGGGCGTTAATAATCAACAGAAGTCACCTTACACACGCGTAACGCAAAATAATTAGCACAGAAAAGATAACAATCAAAATACATAATTATCGCGGATTTTCTAGTTCGAAAGCGCTTTTAGAACGTCTTCAAATTTTTTCCTTTTCCTTTCGAACGTCATCATTGGTGTGCGTGGGCGTGATTAAATGTGCGATTCGCAGTTTAATTTATATCATGTAAACACGCGAAATGTCCTCGGGCAAAAATCATTTGCCTATGAACTAATAAATCCGCTCTTTCTTTACTATTTTTGTTTCTTACAAACGTATTTCCAACTATTGTTCGCACTCTTATCAAACGCATTACATCGTCGATCCCATTTGATAGCAATAATTTCTAATCCAAACCCTCGCGCATTACGAATTTCATTTCCTTCGCGTTTTACACGTGTCAGAAACTAAGTGATAATTATCTGGATGTGTGATTAATGCTGACGAATGGGGAGGCAAATGTTTGGCGAGGAATAGGAATGAAACCAGCAAAAAATGATCGTTGTTTGACTGACTTCTTATAAAAAATGTTGCATAATCAGGAAGGAGTAATGAGATTTCCTTCCCTAATTATTATTCATAATTAATTGCGTGTTAATTGGCGAGCGGTAAATCTAAACAATAGAGTTGCTTATTACTGTTCCAGAGTTCATTTTCTGGTTATTACAATGGACCAACCAGTAGGGTAAGACGGATATAAATATAATGCAAAGTTGCAGATGGTGTAGACAGGACGAGCCACTTGCATCTTGCAGACGCCGTTGACACTGATAAACACGGATGATAATGAAACCGTTTCGTTGTATTCGTCCACATTATCGTTAACCTCATCTTTTCCATTCCCACAAAGCTCTCTCTCTCTCTCTTGCCCTCTCGCTCTTTTATCCCGCCTTCTCTCTTGCATTCCCTGGGGTTCGATAATTTAACAACTAAGATGAAAACTGGAATATTCGCCAGTTTACTGGCAATTCTTACAACTGGGAACAATTATTACGTACTGTAAAGAAGATTGGTTGTATTACTACCCTCAATTCTAATCCAATTATTTATTTTTTTTTATTTCTCTTGCCTTCGCACTTTATTACGAAGCTTTTTTTGCTATTCGTTTACTCTCCGTTTCATATTTATTTCGACGTTTCTAACGTTCGGACGCGGTAAAAAATTAATTTATTTTCTTTTTCTATTTTCAACGTTAAATATTTAATTGCAGAGTAATGAAAAAAGCAAGAACGGAATGAAAGAAGATCTTTTTTCGTCTGGACCTTTCGCGATTCACCGTGACTTACCGTCTAATTAATTTATAAGTTTGTTTGCCATTTGAATTAGGTAATTACAAATCGGCGGTGCTTTATCATGCAAAAAATCTGCAATCTATTTGCTTTCGCGAGAAGTAAGCGAAAACTCCTCCTACTTAAAGAGAACAAGAAAAAGCAGTGAAATATTAAAGAATCTGTTTGTTACAAATTTGGGTGATTTTCGTAGCATGCGAAACGGTGCGACCCAGTTTTCGCTAGAAGAAAAATTAATGCTTTGTTTGTCTATCTAACGAATTAAAAGAATGGACGAGGGTACCAAATACTTCTCGGATATTATTATCGGATCGATATTATTGAAAATGATATCCAGCAATTAATGAAGGAAATTACTGCGGAATTCGCTTATATAGCATCGTATCTTGTGCAATTACGGATCCGTATACATTTCACCCGCTGATGTTGCTCTATCAGTTATCAGGATAGAGAAAATGAAAAAATAAAGAGTGGAAATAAACGCTCGAAGATCGAGGTATATTAATGTTATTTGTTAGACAGGTCGTATATTACTTGCCTTAATATTGCGGCAATGCCAAACTTTAAAATTGAAAAAAAAAAGAGTGCGAAAATGGGGAAAATGTAAAAAGGAAGCAATTTCATCACGCGACGACCTATTATAATATACGGCACATATTCCGCACGTTCGTATCACGCTATCTCGATGAAAACTAATTATACACTTATGAAAATACATAAATACATCACTCAATTTGTTAACATACTGATACATATTTGCAAGCGTTAAATGCACGTCTGAAACTGATTTTAAATTACAGCAATTACTTGCGCATTATTATTTCGATTTTGATAACAAGTAATTTTCAACCGAAATTTTTGCACAAACGTTTTGTAAAACGAAAAGTGAATTCAAACTATCCTCAATCATTGTCGATCACACTTTTACGATGTACGAATTTGTTTTGGATCGTTTACTAATTCACAATCAATTCCCTCATACAAAATTACTTGATAAAGCGATTTCAGTCGTTTCATTTTGGGCTTGCTTCGAATCACGCAAATGTTACTCGAGCGCAAAAGAAAACTCCAAAAATTAAAATAATAATGAAAGTAGCGAAGGCCAGTAAATCGAATTCCATTCGGATCTTCCGTTTCCTTCTTCCACTATTTCTTTTAAATTTAATTTAATACACAAGGAAACGTATGAATAGAAAAAGAATTACCAAGTGAATAAGTTTCATTAGAGTATTCAATTTCGCAAACACTCCTACGTCCTCCCTCGTTTTTTTTTCTCGGTCCCTCTTGCTCATTCCTGTGAGTTCGCTGTCCTTTTTCCTTCTTTTAAATTGTAATACATGTAGTAAAGAGTTTATTGACTATCGAACTATTCTAATACGTTGAAGGCCTCTTTCGTTTTGTTGTTCGGAATAAAATCGGAGCTTACATCAGGTACGTTACAATATAACCTACAGGATGTAATACTAGAAGGAGAAAGGGAAAGAAAGAAAAAAAATGGGAACGTGTTAATCCTCTTTCTCTCTCGCTCCCTGTATATTGATTTTTCCATAAGATTTATGCTGTCGTCGATAAGTTGAAATGAACAAATGAAGCGATAGTACGCCGTAAATCGACCTTCCAATAAACCACACATTGTACTTGGGTGTTTAACTAGAAAGCAAAAAAATATCCAACCTCTTCTTCTTCTTCTTCTTCATTTGCTTTATTTTTACCTTTCTCTTCGTCCTTTTGTTCATTTCTCTCTCACTCACTCGCTTTCTCTTTTCGTTCGCGTTGAAGGCAACAAAAGGAAGAACGTAAAAGCAGAAGGGAAAATGGAAGATGGAAAAAAGCGGTGACTTATTTACTGGCACACGATTCAAACCGATATCTAACAATTTTCAATGTGCGGCACACAAGTTAACCGCTCTTTTTAGCTTCTGCACATTACGTTTTCTGACTTTTATTACGAAAAATAGATGCCCACCCGGCGCATCCACCAGAAATCGACACGTTACAAATATCGCCTTTATCGGTCACACCTCGATTCAAATCGCTTTTATAGCTAAAGCAAAGTGATTTAGTAGTTGGATATTGAACTTTTGCTCAACTTAAAGAATATACTCGTTGCCTAATGCTTAGTTAAAATGCAATTATTTAACTTCTTGTTCGTAAAATACGAAAGCTGATTATCGTGAACACTGAAGAAGAGAAATTGCGTGCTTAAAACGTGTATTGTATTGAATTTTTGCTTGTTGAAGTGCAAATATTATTCGTGCGTTTGTAAATTTTTGCGAGGAATCAAATAATTACGGTCAACGGGTACGTGATAGGCGTGCAAATAATAATGATATCGGTTTATGGAAGTAAAATAGATTGATGCACAGACTACGACGAGGGTAACATTTCGATATTGATCAGAATGGAATGAATGAAGAAGGGTGCGGTGCCGGGGTTTTGTTGTGATGGGCTGCCGATCACCAGACGTAACAAATGTGACATCACACAGTTCGCTGGCGCTATCTGTATTGGAAGACTCAAACAAAAATTGTATTTTTTTCTTCGAGTACATTTTCCGAACAGACAATGAAAAATTCCACCGAATTTGTGAATTGAGAGATCGCCTCGGAACCGGATTTTCAAATACACTCACACAAAACAACCGCACGAATAGACACACAAAGCAACCCTATTCCATCATACCGATTACTCTAGATGGATTTCAAATTGCTTTGAAAACGAAATTTAAACGTGTTTGTCTTTGAGCGAAAGAGGAAGCAGTAAAAAGGAAGGAGGAAGAACATATAACAAACAACAATGTTTAGGTGCACATAAAAAAGCACCACCTTTCATCGTTCTTCCTTGTTCCGTCTACCTTTTACCGTTCCCTCTATAGGTTACATGAAAAATATATTGCGTCGTAATTTCCCTTTTATGGTCAAAAATCAAATTTCAACAAATCGATTCTTCTACGATTCGTAATCAAATTCTATCGATTCAACGCTGTTGTTGTTGCTTTTTTTTGTTAAAGAAATGATAATAAATAAATAAAAGTGAACGGAAAGGTATTCGCAGGAATAAATCCCATCAAAACCTCGTTTCATAAACAAATTATTTAAGATACGAGGCGAAAGTAAAATATTAACAAACTCTCCACTACCACGGCACATATCCGAACGAGTTTCATGCTAAAACAGACGGGCATTATTTAATAAACTTCCTGATAATTTCATTACGTTACCCTAATAGAAGGTCTTTAACGCCCTCGAGGTAAATGTGTATGGCAGTGAAACAAAACTTTAATACAATTGCCCGAGAAAAATCGTTAAATCCAAACAGTGTAAGAAATTAAATTCCACGAAATATCATTCGGCGTGTGATTACTTTTCCTCTTTGTCCATTATTTACTTTTACAATTTCAGTTTTATTGCTTTCGAAAATGAAGAGGAGAAAAAAAAGGAGACGAGCGTAGAAACAACTTTTATCGAAATTTTCCTAATAAAATACGGCCAGACTTTAATGCGAGTCGCTAATAGGTATTAAACGGACAGGTAATTAAAACTAATTACTTTATGGCACTGCGATTACACAAAACGTATTTAAAGGCACATAAAGTTGGACGGAAATCGAACTGCAAATTGTATGTACGAGCGAGGCAGCGCTTTCTATTACGAACAAATCATGGAAATCGTATTGGGACACACATCATTAACGATCGCAACAACAAAAAAATCAATTTCATCTCGATTCGTATGATGGAGGTAAAACACAAAGGAAAAAAATGCGAGAGAAAGAACGAAGTAAAGAGATCAATTAAAATTATTAAATATAGCGTTAAGTTTTCAAATTGGAATCGTATTATTCGAAATTATTGAATTACGAATTTCTTGTTGTCCTTCGTTTCCCGCATTTCTTTCATTCTCCATTTTCATCAATTTAGCGTTTTATTTGCGAAAGCAGACTTTTTTGCCCTGTTTGCATTTTATAATTCGATAATGACAATAACCTACCCTCATATTTTGTTCCATTTCGTTTTGACATTATCTCGACCTATTGCTGCTTAATCAATCATTAAATGTGATAGCTCAATATAATAATACCCATCAAAGGTTTGCAAAATCGATTGTTCCCCATGAAAAAGGACACGTATACTCTCATTCGACCTAATTTTACCGGAATCCTTAAAACTACAATGATTAAACGTAATTACAACTGTTAAACACTCCTTAATCAACAATAAGAAAAATAATTGTACGTATGTAAAAATTGGTCAATTTCCGAAAATGACACACTTTGCAAAATGAAAAGAGCCGAAGCGTAATAAAGAACGAGACAGACGGAGAGCAACGAGAAAAAAGTAATGAGGAGAAATAAAATAACGTACTGATTGAAAGAAGAAAGAAAGCAAGCCAGATAATGGAAAACTTTTTCTTAACAAAAACTTTAACATTAGCAATGGATTATTTCTACTTTATTTATTTATCTGGCAAAATAATAATGGTAAATGAATCAAATATAAACGTAATATTGTTATATAAGAAATAAAAATGTATTTCGACGTTGACGAAAATTTCGTTACATACAATAAATGTGTGTTCTCATTTCTTGGTTCGTCCTCGTCTCTTCGACCAAGTTTTCCTCTCCTTTTTATTACACGATAATACACAATTCCCTAATACTATATTATAAGAAATGCATAAAGTTCATTTAAAAGTAAAATTTAATATAGATAATGGAGACGTTGATAAAAATGTATGTTTTATATGTATCTAGAGATATTTTTATATAATAAGAAGAAAGTTATCATTACGAACATTATTATTATTGTCGATGGGGGAAAGGTAAAGGTAACGAAAAAGTTGCCGCATTAGTTGTATAAGTAATAGTATCGATGGGAAAGTTAAAATTGTATTAATGGCATTCGGATGTAGCGTGGATGGGGTGGGTAGACACGTGGATGAAAAAAAACTTTCTTCTTCCTCCACGCTCGTGTTGCTATTCTCTCTACTTTTCTTTAAGCGTTTTAAGGGCGGCTTCCTGAATCTTCCGGTCTCCAATGCACACGTTATGTATACACGGAAAATAAAATTGCTGACTGTTGGAAATGTATTGAGAAAAGATTTCGAACACGCATTCACAAAAAAAAAGAGAGAGAGAGAGAGAGAGAGTGATAAAATAAAGCAAAGTGAGATGTCTTCCTTCTTACATCGGGAACACGGGCACCCATTTCTATTGCGTATAAAAGGGGGAACGGCAATAAAAACTTATTATGGCCAACATCATTATCCAATCTTGATCGTCGTCATCCTATATTATACATTGTTACAATCCCATATGTCTCCCCGTATACGCGAACGTATGTAATACGTCCATTAAATCGATTCAGAAAGTCATATCGTCGATGATGCCGTATAACAGTTTCGAGCAAATTAGTGCAATAATCTGGCAATTAGTGTTGCCGTTACAATGAAATCGTTATTGTTACAATTAAATTTAAATATAACAATGTCTAAATCGTTGATACTTAGTTATTGATGATGGTTAGATTATTAGAAAGCATACGAGCATTAAAGAGAGGAAAAAAAGTGCGAGAGACGGAGGAATGTATGTTGGTTGTATGGTATTATAAACACGATCTCAAGCTCGGTTAACTTTTAGAGATCATTAAAAAATTTTACGATACATTTTGCGGTCTGCTATACCGCCTTTGACCCAACTTTAATCACGACATTAAAAATTGTTTACAATGCCATTCGTTGGAACACCCCAAAAAGAAGTTGATAATAATTCCATCGCACATGCACACGCGGTGTGTGATTTTTATTATCATTACTTAATTACGTAAATTATTGGAATTGGGATTTTTTTGTCCAGCGAAAATTGAATTTTCTTTTGGCATACGAAACGGAAATTTGCTTTTAGCAACAAATCTTGGGAGGAATAAAAATATCCTTCGAAATGGTAATGCTAATAATAATAAAGAACAACAGCAAAAGAAGGAGTAGAAGAAATAAGGGGAAAGAAAAATAATAAGATGTGAGTAGAATATTTGAACATTTCAATTATAAAACTTATATAATGGTAATATAAAGACGTTCTAAAAGCTATCGGGAGATTCTATATCAATAGGAAAACAAACAGAAAAATCCCAAAGAGTCGAAAACTTTGTGACTTCGGTTTTACATGAAAAGTCTTTCGAAGGCAGCCACAAAAACATTTCAAGCAAGTAAAGATATATGAATAAGACATTTATAGTTGCCGCGTTTTCCTTTTTCTTCCACTTTTATTCCTCGTTTGTTTTATTTTTTCGCCCCGTTTTTCCCTATAATTCTTTTTCATTCTACATATACGAGAGAATAAAACAAAAACGTTACTTTTAAGAAATACAACATGAACATACATATTTATATTACCTATAAAAGCCTTTATGAAATAAGAATATGAAATAACCGAATGGAAAATGTACGAAAGCAAGAAATACAAAAAGCAACTTGAATTTGTTAGATAATTCAATAAAGTTATACAAAGCCTTTATGAATGATTATTATATATGAACGCAGCAAAAAGGAAACCCGCAAGACGAAGACAAAAGCTCCAACGAAATTATATTGAACTTGCATCACACGTTGAGCTTTATTAAAATTAACTGACCACTTTATCCGACATCTCTCCCTCTCTCTCTCTTCTCTGCACATTTCACTCCCATGGAATAAAAAAACTGGAGAAAATCGTTTTCGAACTGTAAAAGTAAATTAAATCGAGATCGTAATATCGAAAATCGTAGGCCAAAGAGGACCGAATGAAAAAAGGTGCACGAGGAAATATATGCATTAAGCTGATCAATATATCAGTGATATTAATGTGGGCGCACCTTTCCTCGCTTTATTCATCCACACACACACACACACAACTCTAACCCATCCCTATCTCTTTCAACTAATATTAGAGTACTGCTAAAAAATATATAACCAACCGACCGACCAATCAGTCGATGGATTCCTGTTCATCATTCAATGCCATGAATTGGCAATACACCCCATCGACAAAAAAGTTATAGAAAGACGAGCCAAAATAAAAAATATTTTTATTTCATTTCGTTTAACAATTTTTTTGCGAAGGGCACGTATTGCACATTTCGGCACACTCCTCTATCGGGCAAATGAATATAAATATATGTTTGTGTTCTCGTCGATGGTATACTTTAGGCTTTATGATGGCAGGCGAAAAAAGAAATCGCCTCCATCCACGTCGAATCTTTTGTGCAGATCCGGCCAATTTTTATTTTGAAATTGAAATCTACATTTTTACCTTAATATACGCGCTAAGTACAAAAGCAAATATTGATTTTTGCCCCTCTACCCGTTTCACACGATAAATGCGTGCGAAAAGCTTAGCTTTTCGGAAAAATAAATTTGTTTTCCTTCTCGCGTGTTTCTAAACGAGAATAGATGGTCGAGTAAAAAGAAAATACGATTCGGAATTAATTGCCGATTGCCGAAAATTAAATTGGATCATGGGGAATCGTTTACAATAGCAGGAGCGATATTTCTTTTTTTTTTAATTATTAAAACAGACCCATAGAAATTCTGATAACCGAATTGAATTGCGAATGCGGTTATTTTTAGCGAAAAGCTTACCTACCTATTCAACATATGGGATTACATCCGTATATTTTTCTTACTTCTCAATTCGGGAGAGCGAGAAAAAAGTTGAAATGAACCTACTTTATATCTTTTCTATATATACGTTGGTTTATTGGTTGGGATGGATAGATATTGAAAAATGCCAAAGAATTCATAATAAAACTTAATCCGTTGAGCACGGAAAATATGAGAAGAAAGGCAAAACGTGGAAGTAAGAGACGTCGAGAACGAAACGAAAATATTTTCATTTTAAAAATTGGCAAACGCACACGTCCGTCTCCTTTTTTGTTTTGTTTGTTATTATTAATGAATTGTAATTTTGCGAAACGCCCTTCATGAAGCATGAACAAAGACCTTTTAATTGAAAGCGACGCAAAAGTCCGCTCTACAATCGCATTAATCACAATTACGATTTAATTTCGCATTAAACTATCAATTCGAAATCCGAATTTTGTTAATAAACGCCGTCTAAACGGTATCAATTTTTATTCCGCTCGCTCCGTTCATTTTCGCAATTTTTCTATCAATGCGAAAACTGCATGTGGACAACAACGATGGTTGGCGGTGACGTTAGTTTGCTGGGTAATAATAATAGCGAGCGATAGTGGATGTAGTTTTGAGAGAGGAGTGTGCAGTAGATATCGGATTCAAATGAAAGCGCAATAAAAACATTTTAATGCGAAATAAATTTATACTGTCACGTAAGCTTATTGTTTCAAAAAACAATAAAGCTGGATAAAATACAATAAACAGGCGGATTAAAACGGACGTTTTCTATTAAAAATGTAAAATAGTGGTATTCTGGGAAATGCATACATAATGTTCCGTACACATACCGTGTTTCGTTCTCTAACATATTCGGCCATAGAGCGGAGGACGAGCGTGCGAGGAAAAAGGGTCGCATTATGCACACGTTCTGCCGGAGTCTGTTGGTCGTTTAAAGGCAAAAGTTGAGGCAAAGAAGAAACCTGTCTTACTTTCGTTTAGCCGAGAGATGTATATTTTCTAATATACGAAGGAAGTAGTCGTGGTCGTCGACTCTTTATCCCAATTGCAACGTTTAAAATAAGATTCTTCCTTTATTTTCCCTCAACACTTATTCCGCGTGACGGTAACGCTAGTACGGTGGAAAATTTTGCGAGAGCGAGCGAAAATATGCGGGGAATTGTATTAAATTCGCGCAACGGAAACTGTCGGAGCAGTAAAAGGGAAATGCGATTTACAATGAATAGGTCAAATTTGATTTAAACTATAGCATGGGGCCCAGTTTTATTACACAATATCATCGAACCCTCCTATTCCGAAATGTACAGAGAGATCGAAAATGTCGAAAAAACTATTTTCCCGTTTCTCCATCAAATTTTATTCCATCCAACGTCAATCACGTCCCCCACCATGCACTTTGCTACTCTGGCATTCGTCAATTGCTGTAGAAAAAGATGCGAATGACAGTCGAGGGATGAAAGTATTGATAACGCTATCGTGTACTAGTTTTTGTATACATCGAAACAGGATTAATGCAAAATCATTTGTGTTATCAGCAACATTTTGCACTGCGAACTTGTCTGCAAGTATTTCGGTGTAACCTGACGCGTCAAAATAAAACAGCAATGTTTTGTGACATCGTGAACCAAGTAAACTTGACCCTACTGTATTTGCAATACGGGCAGCTTCGTGGATTTCCATTTATTGATATGACGGTTATAGAAACTTCGACGGGATATTACGATGGTGGGCGGTTGAAGAAATTTCGCTCTACGAAATCGAGGAAGAGGAGAAAAAAGTCAAATTTAAATAAATATACCCAGAGTCTGAAAATGTCATTAGTGTCGTTTTAAAACGTAGTCGAATTTCAATGGAAATCCAACATAATGGAATCTAAATACGTAAATCCAGTGCGGTACCAACCGTCTCCAACGACTCCCTACTACTCCACCTACGGCTGCTTACTTATTACTACTATTATTACTACTGCTACCACCACTGACCGCAACGAGTTAACTCGCTTCAAAATAAACTAATTTACATATTCAGACCTTTTTATAGCGATAATAATGGTAAATGGTAATAATAATGTATGGATATTCCAAGTGTTGGAACTTTCAGATGTATGCTTCCACAGCACGTGTGCTGGAGAGAGCGCGATTTGCAAGAACGCATTATGTATGTTGAATTGCAACTTGCTACGATTTTAACAACGTCAAATGTCACGTCGGAATATCTAACGTAACGAAGAGTAAGAGCGAATTAACGTTACAAATAAATCTAATCTAGTTTAATCAAACTGTAAATTTAAACATTTGAATTCGCATATTCGGTACGCTCTAAATTTTCCATTCCATTGATTCCGCACTTTTCAAAGGAGACATGTGAAACAGAATCCAATTACGGGGCCCGTGCAAGAAGTGAAAATGGTTGGGCAAAACTTTAACTTCTCGCTTCAAAAATTAATTCGACGATCGATTAAACTCACGCCGTCATAATAAAAATTACAATTCGTTGACGAATGGTTATGCATCCTTTTTAAGTTTGCCTATTTATCGCTATCATCACGTGCCATTCGAAGAGCGTTCGTTAAAAGATTGGCGGCGAATGTAGCGAAATAACGAGTGGTGGGTTCGTTATAAAATTGTTTCATTTCACGTGTAACAATATGCACACGTTCTTAACCGTTTATTCATCACTCTTTTTACGTTATTTTCCTCGTCATTTCCATCGTTCTCTTTATATTCACCTTTAAAACGATGAAGAAGAGGAGGATGAAGTGGAATGTGTACGAGACGCTGATGCTTTTATACGTCGCGTCGTCTTTTTTTTTTAATTTTCCCTCCGACCGTTTCTACTTATTCGTTCTTTATTTCTTCTTTATTATTATCACTCTTCTTTTTTGTTTCTTCCTTCTTCCCCTTCAGTTGTTAGTGGCAGTAGTAGTAGTCGTTATATCTTTACTATACGGATAATTTTCTTTTGCTCTACCTCGTAGCGTTCTTGTTAAAGAAGTCCGTAACGAGGTTTTCACAGTCAATATACTTAGACGTACTTCCTATGCAAGTAGAAGAAGGTCTCTTGCAGCGACGAACGTAGAAGAAGAAGAAGAAGGTGGCACGAGATTCGTTATACAAAACGATCGTCTTGGGAGCCGGGTGGAAGATAAGAATGGGCAGACGAGGGATGGAGAAAACCGAGAGATAGAAAGGTTAGGGAATAAGCTAAGAATAATAATAATGGCAGTAGTAGTGCCGGATACTTTGTTTTTTATACCTCACGACATTCTTTTAACCATCTAGGTCAATACGTATAACATGTAAACAAACATATACAAAGTGTACAATTTTTTCTTTAATATTTATTTATTTAATTCGTTTTCTTTTGTACTCGGATTTATTCGACATTGTTGCTGTATTTGCTGTTCATTTTTGTTTTCAGTTGTTGATGTTGTTAATTCTCGTTATTTTTATTTTTTTGCTGCTTTCGTTCAGTTTAGTTCATTTTAATCAACTAGAACAATTCGAAAAACTCGTTGATACAAACGAAACGAAACGAACCGGCAGCAAAGAAGAACGGAGGAAAAAAGTGAGGTGAGCAAGAGGCGTGCAAAAAAAGCATCCAAATCAAATTGATGTTGTAAAGTGTTTACGTATTTGTCTGTCTACGACTAAAAGATGTTAAAGAGAGCAAAAAAGTTAGTGAGTGAGTGAGTGAAATTTAAAAAGTTTTTTAATTAAGCGAATGTTTCTCTTTTTCTGTATTATTTCTGTTTAGAAGTAGTTTATGCAAGGCCGTTGTTTCTTTTTGCCATTACCGCGAAGTTATTTATTCCTCTTCTTCAATTCGTTCTTTCCACTGTAACATATCCTATGCCATATAGGGCGTGTGTTACTTTAATTCCGAATTAATGATAGCGGTTAGATAAAAATTCATTTTGGTTTCTCTTTCTGGATTCTTTTATCTGGATAAATTGGTTGTAACGATAATAAATGATGCGATTCGGCCCGTACAAATCAATTTTCTGCCCCTTTTCTCCTCGTCCCTTTTCTCGTTGCTTTTTGTTTTATATTTTCCCAAACTTCTGCAGTGCAAACAGACTCACGTAACGTCGAAATTTTCGAGAGCGAATTTATGGCACAATATTTATTTATCGTCTTAAATATTATTACTACTATTTAAGAAATAAATATTTTATTACGCGCAATATAAAAAATATTACCTTTAAAACAGGTATTAAATTGTCATTATGTAATCAGCTCTCTTCTCTTTACCCAGCCATAAACGTGCATACTCGCGCGCCCTTAAAATTTATTTCAAAAATATTTACTCTCCAACGTATAAAATTAATATTTTTGTTCTTATCGATTTCTAGCACGAAAATATGAAATCATTTTTTGCAACAGTTACATTTTGTATTCTCATTAAACGCTTAAATACATTTATGTGTTGAAGACGATGATGATGATGATGATATTACTTATTTAATTGGTTCCATGAGCCACTCAGCTCCTCATTTCGAAAACGTTAGATTCAACCCCTAATTTTACTAATTGCCGGTTACGAAAGCCAAACCAAATATGCAAATTATCGCCAGCATAAATGGGTATGCGAATCTACTAGGGTAACTCTATTTTACATACATATAAATACATTGGGATTTTGGACAAGGAAGGAACTGAAATATAAATAATTCGCTAGTAGATCGGCCAAAATATTTTTTTTTTTTTAAGTTCGACAGGTAATCATTAATACCCTTATTAAAATCGGTGGAATGGCGAAGTGAAGAAGAATTTGAAAATGGTTATGCGATGATGATGATAATAGTAGGAGTATAGAATGCAAGAATGGCAAGCGATGGAACGAATCAATTTTAGATAGAAAACAGAACCCGCAGAAAATAGTTTGGTAAAACGCACATCGTATCATTATTGCCGCTACTATTGATCCTTAAAATGCTTTAATATTATTAAAACCGTACCGAAATGATTTGAATTACAATTCCGCTGCTACGTAAATAACTATTACCTCCCTATGCTTTCTACCAGTTGAAATTATTATTATACACATACATTGTGGTGTTTCGTGACTACGTTTAGTTAGTTAGCGGATAATGGGAATGAGAGAGATAGATAGCGAGAGAGAGAGAGAGAGAGAGAGTGGAAAAGAAAGAATGGAATCGTATATATTTCACCACGTAATTAGAAATTTATGTAAAGCAAAACGTACGAAACCTTCATTTTCTAGTCGTCAATCGACAGGAAAATAATATTACTGGGTTCGCTCACAATTTGATTATCGATTAAAATTTGTACAATCGAAAACTCTTCTGACTGTAAAAAATATTAATTAGACGGAAGAAAATTGCCTTATTCCCATATTTCAAACCGTACGTTTATAGATAACCAAAAGTTCTTCGTCTATTCGATCAATCCGAAAGAAACTAGCAAATGATTAATGGCATTAATTTTCAATTAGTGGCAAATTTCGTTTTTCAAAAGGCACCTCCTTCGTTCTAATCGTCGCGAATTAAGCGATTAATAAATTAAGTGACGTTTCAATTAAAGATTTTCCCCTCGATAGTTTCCAAATCGAAATGGACTTTTCACTGGAAGGATAAATATTTTGCGAATGACGACTATCTGCTAGTAAGTAGAATAAAAGGCATAAATATTATACGCGAAAAATGACAAGCGCCATTAATTATCGTGTGTGCTTGCGATCTTTGGCTTATTTCGATTTGCGAATAAAAAAAAGAGTGCATTTGTTCCGAAATTTTTGCTCGCGTGTCAATTAAATGACATTATTATTAATGAAAACGGGAGACGATTAATAATTTTTAATTAAAGGATACGAATATGGAAAACAATAAAGGAATATACGATTAAACTTCGTTAGTGCTAAAATGCATTCCTTTTGCGCGCCAAGAGATTTTTGCGAAATTGCAAATTTATTTCTCAAATTCACGTTCGAAATGTGAATAACGATTCTATTTTTGTGCAATTAATTTATTACGTTGTCGGAAACGGCTTATTAGATTTCATATCGTTATTATACAAACAATACTGGAAAATAAGAAAGTAATAAGAGAACGTTCGGATTCCGAAAACAATTAATGTAAACTAAGTTATCAGATTTTAACGTCGCCATCATTCAAAACCGTATCTGAAAAGTTTCCGTTGTAAACAACAGGTATGAAATAATGGTGGAAAAGTAACAGGATGAAATAGGGAATTACAGAAGAAGAAGTAAAAAAAAAGCAGCGAGACAAACATAGAAAGCGGCGAGCGAGGGAGAGTGAGCGCGTGAAGACGAAACGAAAAGATATTTATCATCGTTGCGAAGGTGCTTGGACGCGCCGCCGGTTTTGCCGCCGCGGCGTGGAGAAACTTTGCGCGGAAAATTTCAGTTGTCGCAGCTTCTTTTTTAATTAGTTTACTGTCAATAACAAATCCGATTTTTCTTATTCTACTTTCCGCCCCTCGTTCCATCCACTTCGAAGTGCTAGTTTTACTCGCTGCAGTCCTTTTACTTTTCCCATTCTTCTCCGTTGCTCTTACTCCTTCATCCGAAACTTATCAAACACTTATCGTTCAACCTTTCTTTCCCACCGTCTCCTTTCTCTCTCTCTCTCTCTCTCTCTCTCGCGCTTTCTCTCGCTCATTCGCCCCTTTCCTTCTCTTTTAAATGATAAATGAGTAAGCTCGCAATAACGGCTAACGGCTTAGTTTTTGCCAAAGTAACGACCTCCGCTTCTTCTTTTTCGTTCCTTTTTCCTTCTTTTGCACGTCCCCTTTCCGATATTCACTGCGTATTATCCCATCTTTCTCTAATTGTTCGGCTGCCAGTCGGTTAAAACGGGATTAAGCGCCGTTTATTATTATTGTGTATCGTCACAAATCGATAATACCTGCCTTCGGGTGAAAATTAATTATTTGCGGTTATGATGTTTTATTTCTTATAACGGTAAAACGTAAGAGTGGATTCGCAATCATTTATATTTATTAAAACTTAACAAACTTCACGCTATTATTATTGCTGTTTCTCTACCTTCATCTTGTTGATGTATTTCGCACCAATAATAATATTATAACTACACGTTTCACCGCAAGAAAAGAAATTTCTTGTGATTATTGGATGAATCGTAAGAGAGAGAGAGAGAGAGAGAGAGAGATAGAGGAAAAGCTGGAAGATAGTAATAAATTCGGTTACGGTTCTTAAGAAGAGTTGAGAAGATATTTCCAACCGTATAAATAAATATATGTATTTATATGGAGAATTGAAGAAAATCCCTTATCATAACCGTAACAGTACATAAAATCGAAATCAAATTGCCATTTATGTAGGACGTTATTGCTTTTTAATAGCTTACGTTTATTTGTCAGGGGCGTCCCGTGCGCGATTTATAAATTTATTATTTGGCTCGTGTCTTTTTTTCTCTCCAATGCGTGTGCATTTATTTATATCCCGAATATAAATTATTACGTTTTAATTATTTTCGAATTTCGTGGGTCACAATGAACGGGGAAAAAATATATTGGGCGCGCATCACGCGCAGAAATCGCAATAAAAATGGTGCAGAAATTTTGTCATATTTGTGCGGCAATTAAATCCAAATATCAAATAAAAATGCAAATTCCATCGTATCAAAAAAATGCCATACCGAATTGCAAATCGAAAATTCCTTAACGAATCGTTTAATTTAATTAACGTTAATTAGGAAGAACGCGACGAAAGAAAATAGAAACAAATTTCCTCTTTCATTAAAGTAATGTGCCTTTTGCCATTTTTATTTTATTTTTGAGCTTCGATATTTCGTGTTTCTGCAATTTATCCGTTTATGTATAACTGGAGTTATACTCGTTTTTTGCAAATGCAAAAAAATAGTAGAAAATAAATGACGAGTCAAAGCCACATGTTGGCAAAATATCATAATGAAGACCAGAGAGAGTATCCATTAGAACTAATGGCTCGTTTCTCTTACTCTCTTTTTCTCTTTCGGAATATTTTTCAGTTACAATTTTTTTGCTAATTTCACATTTAAACGTTTGAAATATATCATTATATTATATAATTTCTTCTTTAATTTTCTTTCTTCTTGCATCAAAAATCCCATTTTTATTCACTTCCCTTCCCTCGTTTTCCTCTCGCTCTCCTTTTTTTAAAAAAATTCTATCTGGTTTTAATATAATTAACGTAGGAGAAGAGCCGCTCGTCTCTCTCATTCTTTCCCTATTTCAAAAGGCTTTACACGGATGTAAATTACATTTTGATGTATGAATTTAAGCGTGCCTTTTTAAAATTATTATCCTTATTTTTGCATTCTCTCCATTTCTGCATACCAGCATCGTTATAATCATCAGATTCTATTTTATTGGATTTCAAGCCTTCAAAAATAAAAGAAATCCATTGTGATATTGTAATGAGAGGCAAAATTTCTGGATTCTGACATCGCCAAAGGCAAGAAACATCTCCAGATTATAATCTTCAAATAATCAGATGCATAACTTTTTCCGGTCGGTCCTCGTAGAGGAGTGATAAACTTTTCAAAGGTTTCATTTGGACGAGCGAACGCGAGCGAAAAAATTCATAAAATATTAAAAACTTTTTCTTTTCCGGTTGGGGTTCAAAAATATTATGCGTTGACGTTGAACGACTGTGACGTTTGAAAAGGGACTCGAGCTCTTTATTGTTCGGAATAAAATAAAACTTTCACAAGTATAACATTTACTAAAAGGATCATTCGAAAATTTAATCATCCGTACCAAAACTGTTTATATACGCGCGCGCGTGTGGGTGCGTCCCATATACACATAAGCATGTGTATACAGAAACTTTTCTATAACATCTGATTTGATTTTGAATTCAGATTCTTTTTCTTCTTCTTATCCTCCATATTTGTGAAACGTAAAATATTGATGATGATTATTCACGTTGCCTCTTCTTCGGCCTCCACTTCAATCCCAACGACAACAAACAACATTCTATCTAGAAGAAGTATCGACTCGAAGAAGCAGAGGATAGAGTTATTATTGTCGATAATGACGAGACGCGTTTTCTTCGACCTTTTCGCGTGTAACAAATGATACGAAATTGAATTTTTACCATTAGTCGATCTTATTATTAGACTAATAAAGCGAAATCGATGAGGCAGACGAAGTGACCACGAAATGCAACCATCATATCTCTCGTATTTTCGAAGAATGGCAAATAGTAATAAGTAAGTGCCCTAGAGGATTATGAACGTGAGCCGAACGGTTGTCGGCCGAATGGAATCGGGAGGAACGTCGTGAGCAACCTTAAAGAAGGGAATCGGATTTGTGTTGTCACAGTAGCGAAGAAGCATTGATTGATTGATTACGCAGTTGATGAATTATATTCCGAACTCTCGCTATATAGTGCGATTGGATTAGCCTTAATGGTTTAAGGAGTGGCTCTATGTAGGTTCACTTACACGTAGCGGCCGAATTCGACCTGGATTATCACCTGCACATATCTAATTTATCGACGCCGAGCAGAGCCGGAGCGCTTTAATGCGTTATCATCATCATCGTAAAACGTCGATAACGTATATATATTATTATAGGTTTAAATAAAACGCTATCGCTAGAAGTTACAACTAAAAAACATTCCCTTGCAGAAAGAATAACTCGATGATAAGAGGAAAGCTGAAAAATACGAAATCAACTGCTGATAATTAAAGTTGATTATTAATCTTCGCATATCGCATTGGCAAGTTGAAATTAAGTTGATTAATCTACCATTCGTCCCATAAAAGGACTATAAACAGATCAAATGAACCCACGTTTATTATACTCGTGCGATAAAGAAAGAGGCGATGTTACGGGGAATGAAGGTGATGTAAACGAAAGGATTGCATTTTAATATAGACCTGAATGCGAAAGTGGGCAATTTATAAGACATCATACATCTGTGGCCGCGGCCGCGATATCAAATTGCTTCAAATTTAGAGAATAGAAAAATAGGAATTGCGTACTAACCTAATGTGGATGAACATTCAGGGAAGAATTTCTACCGGGCAAATAGTAGCAATTCGCTAGCGGATATTACAAAGTGGTCGTACGTTATTTCTTTTTTTCATTCTGAATTTTGATTTTACCAATTTTATTTTCTACTTGTATAATTTACCTAAGTAATCGCAAAAATATAATGCACATTAAAGTGTCATTAAGTTATAGATAAAAACGTAGATTTAAGAGTACGAATAAGTTTCCGGAATATTTGCTATTCATTCAATCCTTTTTTTTGTGGTTTGATTTCCGTTTTTTATCTTCAAGAAAATGCTTCTCCTAATTCTCAACTACTGGCACAGAGGAAACTATCAAAAGTACTCCCATTGTTGTCATAAGCAATACAATAACTCAAAGTCAAACTGGGGGAGGCGAAAGTATTGATTTATGGCGGCAAGAAGTTTGTGCTTTAAGCGTTTCCCGTCTCTTTAACGACGACGGTCTTAAAACACTTTTGCAAATAATGGCAACAACAAAAATTATTATTATTTTAATAAATTCGCGAAATATTAAAATTTGGAGTTGCCATAGTACTTTATAAAATTTATATTGACATAAAGGATTTGAAGAAACGCACGCAACGAACGAGAGTGGGCGAGAGAGAGCGGAATTCCCCTTTTCCATAATTAATGTACGCAGAGAATTACAAGAGCTAACAAACAAAAAATAAGGATAAAAAGCGAGAAGACGACAATAACGACGTCGACGTGGCGGAGAGGTATTTGGAATAATAACGCTACCAAAGCGGAAATCGGTAGGGTATAAAAATGGGAATTATTAATTAAAACTTTAATTGGTAACGGCAATATTATTAATCTATCTCCAATAAGTTTCTGAATTAAGGCGTTATGATTTATCGCGGAATTTCGTACTTGTAACAAATTAGTAAGAGTGGAGGCACTTTATTATTACGCTTTTTTCCTCTCACGGAAAGTTTGTTTCACTTAGTTCGCCTGCAAAACGAGCAAAGAGGAAACATTATCACATACTTTCTGCGGAACAAACGTGTTTGTTTTATTTTATCAACGTGAGGGCGAACTAAGTTTTCCGTTTTAAAATTTGAACGCGAATGAAAACGATTAACGTCAACCGAAATAAGCATTTGGAACCACGGTTTGAAGTCGTCAAATTGTAAACGGACTAATTTATAGTAATCTAAACAATATTTTACTGGTCTCCGTTCCTTTGAAAGAATTTTTCCGGCATTTATCGCGTAAATAAGATTTTTTTTGTGTAAGAGGAAAATGTTGGATGATCCCATAGAATTATTCCTCTTCAACATTCTTTTCCGTTACGATATTTAAATTACTTTCTTATACGTGTGTGTGCGTATAAATAAAATACGGCAAAAAGAGGAAAGAAAAACTTTCGGCATGAAGAAAGGAAACACCTGTTATTTGAGTGTAATATAGTGTAACATTTTTCCACTTTCCTCTCTCTCTCTCTCTCTCTCTGTCGCTGTTTTTCCTCCTCAGTCAGTTGACATTTATTTTCATTATTTACGACATATTGCATTGAGAATAGGTAAGATATAATAATAATATAACAACAAACAACAACGGGCGGAATAAGTTATGGAATCCCAGACAGAAAATGCCAGATCGTGTACTTTACCCTCCCATTACTTGTGATTTCCTGTCAGCCGGTACGCCAGAATTCCAAAAGCCTCCGTACACATACACACGCAACCACGCTACAATAACAACAGCAACAAGAACAACCGTCGTGCTCTGAAACAATAACAGCGGCGGCGGTGTCGGTACGTTGCGTACAATAATAATAATGGTAGATGGAGAGAGGATTCGAGAATGCAACACAAACGCTATCCGAAATCTACATGAATCGCATTGCAAACTGGCATTCTTTAAATATCACCGCACGATCATTGTTGCCCGGTCTAGATCCGGAGAGTTCAATAGGATACTTCGTAAATAATGATAATGATACACGAACGTTGCGTTGTTCTCGTTAATATGTGAATTTAATAATCGTTGGCTTTAATAATGACGACGGTGTAAATGATTAGTGCCACAATAATAACATTAATTTAAACGTTTAATTTAATACGAATTTCTACCATTAAATCTTGGAATTGTTAGATGATGTGTATAGCGCGGCAAATTTATTGCCAATTCAATGAATAAAAATAAAATTTATGTCTAATAGATGTATATATGCGTGTATCTCTCTTTCCCTCCGCCTATGTGTACGTGTGTCAGTGCTACATTTTAGACGTTGCATTACTCTCAAGAGAAAGAGAGTAAGGTGATGTTGATGGTGGTAGTACTGGTGGTACAACATACTTGATAAAACATTGTTTAAAGCGACAGTAATTTATTTTAAACGTACTTGATATATTGTTTCACTAAGGTCTTATGAATTAAGCTTTAGAAACTCTTGACAATGACCGAAAGGTCGAAACAATTGTACAATAATTTATATAAATTTATATGTGCACCTTATACTTATATAGAAACCACTATAACCTTTCTATTATTCATTACGTAGAATGGCAAAAAAATTCAATTAAATGGATGACTCCTAGGCAAAAGAAAACTACACAAGGATTTCTGCAACAACAAAAAATCCTAATTAACGAGCAGCAGGACATAATTTACTAGTCGAGAGAATGAACGAGAAAAAAAAACAAACTTAATGCATCATTATAAATTATTTCAGCTCTTCTACAATAATTTCCAACTTTACGAACTTTAAAAAATAATCCTTGAAACTTCGTTTGAGTTTTATGTGCGAATTTTCAGGATTTCGGATCGTATCTACGTAGAAAATTGTTTCTTGAAAAATAATTCAGATCCTCGTCCACTTTACAATACTTTTAACCTTTCCAATTTTCATTAACCAACAGCTTGATGTTGGATTATGTACATAAATATATGTTTAAAAGAATATTAAAATTATCGTTAAATTGATTCTAATTTCTTAAAACAATTTTAATTACCACAAGGTTTTTCAAATCCGTCGTCTCGGGATTATCTCGTATAACTGTTTGGATTCGAATAATGATGATGGTATCAATTGAATAAGAAAATAATTTTCAAATTTAATGCAAACAAACGAGTACATATCATTGGCGACAACCGCAAAATAACTTTGTACGTTCGTATATCCAAAGAGAATAAATGTTAGTGTTTACATAAACTTCGTTATAACAATACCGACGATAATATTTTCGCAAGCACTAACTCGTAATTGCATTTGGATTTATGTTGGAATCTTATTAGGAAAACAACAAGAGATATGTTAAAAGTAGTAATATGCTCGTAGAAAACAAAGAATTTTGTATAATCTAATTAAGAAATCATAAATTATGTGTATAAAATAATAAATGAACATTTCCATACGTGTGTATGAAAACAAGAATTTATCTTATTTGTATCGCTATGCGGGAAATTCTTTTCATTTCAACCATCAAATTGCACGGTTCAAGCTTAATGATTTTTAATTAACGCTCGAAAAGACTGGAAAAATATTTTTTCGCCGTCCAATTGATTTGTAATTAAAAGGATTTTTTTATTGGCTCGCGCATATTACTAATGGAAAAATAAAAATACGCACGTAACTTCTTTTACATTGCAAATTAAACCTTAAAAAAAATCTCAACAAAAATATCAAAACAGGATTATTAAAAAACAAGAAAGGAAAAAAGACGCACAAAACAACAACTTGCATTCGGTGATTATTTGCAATTTTGTTTTACGCTAATAGAGTAATTATTTTTGCATTAAATAATATACCAATATTATTAATTCAATGTTGAAATCAACTTCTGAATTCAAAACAACCACCATCAACACCGCCAATGTCAAATGCAGCACGACATTTGCGCGGAAAAGAGAATTTTAAACATATTCGGCCTGCATACAACGACCTATACGTATAATAGCGTTAGTTAACGTATAATGATGATCATAATTATCGTTATTATATTGAAATGTAATGGGGAATTAAATGTACTGCACACGTTAAAATTGTGCAAGTGCATGCGGCACTCGCGAAATTCGTTTTGCAGTTACGGTTGCTAAAACCAACGAAATGCCTTTTAGCAATAAACGACGATTGTACACATTTTAATCGCCATCATTAGTGCGCGCAAACATTTCGATGAATTTACAATACGCCATCGTTATTATCCTTACCCATTGCCAAAATGTTGCAACAATGCATTCGGATTTGCAATGTATCAAAGCTCAACGAAAAAAAAAAAGCTTCGATCGTTTTTTCTAATTAGATCCGTTTTGTAAATACGTGAAAACCTTTGATTTTGATCGATTTCGTTAACAATCGTTCCATCTGCTTTATCTCGTTTCGTATTTATCTACTCTTATTACGGCCATTACGGTAATCTTATGTGGGATAATTCTATAATTGTTTAGCTTTCCGGATTTTATCGACTTTACCGCATTTCAGTTCGGTTTCGGTAATTGCAACTAATATAATTACGAAGCACACGATTCGAGACAAAGAACTGGGTCTTTAAGAGACGTTCGCAGGCTTCTTTTCTTTTCCAAATCTAAAAATCTGGCAATTAACCGAAACAAGCCATTAAATAAGAGAGCGAGAAGAGAGAAAAGGATAATGACGTTATCCTAACACACGAATACGCTTAATTTTATTGGTTATTAAATGAAATTTATTATTTTTATTTTACGAATATAAACGTAGAACAATAATGCTCCCTTTCTTTATTCATGCTTTTTTTTATTTGCAGGGGCTGCAAATGTCGAATGCTAATTTCAATCTCTAAGCGACTGGTAAGAAACCGAGAACGAAATTTTGTTTAAAAAGTTTCGAAGAGGAAAAGAAAAATTAATGGGTGCGAGAAAGAGAGAGAGAGAGAGAGAGAGCGAAATGAAAAGAGTGTGTTTTATAGTGCGAGGAGAGAGCCGAGGAAACTCTTTCAAAAACATTTAACCTACAACAACATCTGGAAACAAGTTGCAGCATTTTCCAGTTACACAACGTTTCATCAACGTCCAAAGAATATTGTACGTCATTTATATTTAGAGTTCGCCACGGAATGGATTCTCCTTTGCTGCTTCGATTTCAGACGCACCCGAAAAGTTTCGTTCTTCCACCGCGGCCTTTGGGAAAGTCGCAAGAGAAAAAAAATTCGTTTCCACGTCTATTAATCATTTACCGGGTAGGACATCGAGGTATAAATTAAAATGTAATAAAACGAAAGAGCAAGTTTAAGAGGTAACCAAATTTGAATAAGCGAAAAAATGAGCCAAATTGATTCTTTCTCGCGAAAATTATTACATCACGTTCTATAAATAACCGTTTAAACGTCTTGAACACGAAATTGGTAAGCGTTAGAGAAAATTGTTAAATAAAACATGCAACAGGACGTAATAATTATGAATACATACCGGCTGTTCGATACGCATTTAATATCGCAGCAATATTTATAAAATGATGGAATATTGTTTTATATCTCCTTTAGGTTGTTCTTTCCCTTTTCCGCCACTTCCTCTCCGCGCGCCGAACTTCCTTTTTCGCATGTTACATAATACACGGGGTTACCTATTTTATATGCAGTTGGTTCTTCTTATAAGTATACGGGGAATATGGGAGCTTTACCGTGGAGGAAGCACGTACCGAAATATTATTATCGTTTTAATACGCAAGAGGATGTGTTACAATTCAGTCTCATTCCTTTGAGGTGCGCTCAGATAGAATTCGATCAAAGGAAAAGATAGCCGCTAGATAGAGCGAGAGGGACGTTAAAGCTATAAAATTGAACGTAGATGTATTAAGAAAACAATAAGATTTTTATATAACAACAATAAAAGAGGACTCAAAATGGGAGGGTGGAAGAATGAGATGAGCGGGATTATTATTATCCTTCTCTTGATAAAAATTAATTACATATTTTATGGGCACTACGGCGTACCATAAAATTTATTTCGTTTTTTTTTAATTCCGAAAAAAAAATCTTCAAATACAATTGTTCAAATGACTCGCGTGGGCGACGATAATATTTATTGCCCTTTGCAACTTATTTTACATCTCTTCGATATTCAATCGCGCAAAACTAAAATTAATTTAAGGTTAAATTACATCCCTTTCCGTTTCTTGGTCTTCATTTCACAGAGCGTTCGCAGCGAGCGAAAAGTGTAGTTTAAAGTAATTTGTTATCGCCAGTGTAATCAATCAATAAGCTATTTATCTTCGATATGTCCACGACGTCCCTCCCCAGTTCACTCGTTTTTACTATCCTTCGGTCTTTCGCTTCTTTTATTTCGACGCGGAACTAATTAGGACGAGTAAACCAAAACGGTTTTTCTTTATTTATCAAGTTTACGGCCAACCACAGTAGATGGATGTTGCTGAAATGGTACTAATACTGGACGAATGCAAAATGATTTAGCGGTTAAGCGTGCTATAAGAAAGATTGTGTGCGTTAAATTATGAATATCAAGAACGAAAATTCAGCCTTTGAGCGTGAAAATTGTTATTAAGCGAAATGAATTTTTTTTCTTTCGTTAGCATTTTAATAAACAAAGCGCGGAATGTCGGGCATTTGGCTCTTAGTTTGAAGGTAACACCGTAGGTATATGTGCTATAATTCCCAATAAATTTCGGGCAAATAGTATGCCAAAATTATTTAATAATAAACAGACGTTTATTACCTTAAATTACATTATAAATTTTCCAAATTATATTTACAGCGTATGAAATGTAATCGTTTCATGTATTTTTTTCTTTCCGTAAACCCGTTTCCTCTTCCTCCTTTTGTATCCCTTTTCGGCAAACACAAATAAGACGCTCGCTTAAATATTACTTAGGACACCTTATACCTATCAATACATATGACATTCTTATTTAACTTTTTTTTTCTTCAACACTTTCCTTTACATTTTCGCTTGTTTTTTTCCTCTACATACTTCCTATGAATATTTTATTTTCTATTCACATTTCCTTCGGGTACGAGTAACCTATCTTTTATTATACAATGTAGCCCCCCCCCCCCCCACACTTATCTACGCAATATTTTTCTTGCTCGCCATTCGAGAAATTCTTTTTTGCCGCGCCATGCCAAATGTAATTTAATATTCATTAAATGCTATAAAAATTGGATGTAACAATGAAAAAAAAATCAAGGCAAAAATACAATAAGTGGAAGCAAAGGTCTCCCCTTTTTGAATTTTTTCATCTTCGCGATTTCTTTCACTTTTTCTTTTCTCGTCGACTTCTCTGCAGACTGTTTCGTAAATAATTATGGTTACATTATTGCGCGAAAAGAAAATAAAAGAACGAATGGAATCGGAGAGAAGAGAAGAGCGAGAGAGAAGAACGTAATTATAAAGCAAGAATTAAATGTATTTCGTTATTTTTAATTGGAACGTAATAAAGTCCATTATATTCCGTTTGGATTGTCAAAAGAAAATTTGCAATTTGTAAGAAAGAATGAAAGGACAAGAAGAAAAAAACACACAAGAAAACAAACACACAGAGTACGCAAATTCCCCCCGTGCACGTTTCGTTCGACGAACAAAAAAGAAATGACGAAATTCAGTTTTAATTATAATTTTAATTTTGGCTTTTCTTCGCATCTACACGTTTATTATTTTATTTTTATTTACGTCCGCGTCGCAGTTTTGTACGTGTCATATACTTTTATTATTATTTTCCTCTTAAGCTGTCTTTAATAGTATCGGATATTCGTGCACAGGTGTGTTTCATTAAGCATGAAATGGGCAGACTTCTATTTCAAATTTCAAGACCAAACTCTCGACTAGTATATTAGTGTAGCAAGCGGTACCCAAAGGTAAATATAGCAAGCAATTCCGTCGTTTTCACTAGCTAGAATCTATCCCGTGTACTAATAATAATAATTGCAATAGTAATAATACATGTACATATAGATATCGACCATACATTTTGCATAACAGTCTGAGAGATCTGTGTTGTAGATGTTTAGCTACAGCAACATTTATACGTTGCTATATGTGTAATTGTGTGTGTGTACATGCTTTAGGCAGCAACTCTTGACATTATTATACGAAAATCTCGTGACACCTCCGGGGTGATTACATCCAACAGATTTTAAATGATTTATTTATAATTAAAATCGTACGTCCCCCTCGATAACGAGCACATGTTAGCATCGTTTTGAAAATATCATTTTCATATTTAAAATCAATTAATTTCAAACGTTATTTATTTTTTGTTGCGTCTCTCTTCATTTTCTAGCGCCTACATAAAATAATAAAATTAATTATCAAAGTTCCCAGTGAATGCCATTAATTAATAAATTTATTAATATTATCATAATTTTTGTCAGATTAACATCGAAGAGATAAAATAATATTATTCACGATATATACGGAAAACGTATTCCTAAATTATTAAACTTTTGGCAACGTTCCAAATATGATTCAACAGTTAAGTTTATTTAATTTTATGATGCAGAAATAATAATAATAATAAACGATTTTCATAAACTGTTTCGTGCTAAAATAAAAAGTAACCAATTTCTAATTTTCTTTTTTTGCTTCGTGTGGTACATCAAAATCTTCCATCGATTGACATGTGATGATCATAATTTTTCCAGAACGAAAATAAATAAAAATCTAACAGCAAGAACGAGGAAAAAGAATTTTCACTAACATGTGGTAATAATTTATCATCTAGCATCAATTTTATGATGAAAAGGAAAATAATTTCGCAATAATGTGCCGTATTAAGAAGATGTACATGATCCAAAATAAAGGAATGAAAGATGAATGTTGTTGCTGGCCTTAGCAAAATAATACTTTCTGATTGTTAATGAATCAGACAAACACTTTAAATTACAAGTTATGTCAAGTGAATGTTTAATTCCTTGCAATTTTCTGCTTGATTTAAAGCTTTTCTCATTTTATTATTGAGTAATAAAACTGATTGCGAAAATAAAAACAAAAACATGGGAAATGCGAGGAAAATAGAGATAAAAATCCGGCGGCAATATCATTTTCAGTATAATAGGATAAAAATGATGATAATATAATGGAATGCAAGTTAAATGCAAATTAATCGATTGCTGTTTTAATAGAGATTTTTTTTGTGCGACCGCACGCTCTTTTATTATTATTAATATTAACGCGAATAGTAATCAAATAAAAATTCATTTAATATTCTAAACATAAAATACGAAATTGTAAAAACGATTTTTTTTAAGTACAAAAATTTGCTCCACAAGTTCCAAAATGCATAATGCAACCACAATAGCGTCGTTTTTTCCTTGATTGCCAAATTTGTATGGACATAAAATTGTATTTTTACAATACAGAAGAAAAAAGCAAATCATGATAGTGTTGTTGTGGAAATTGCGATTATTCGATTAATAATTGTACAATGTAGCCAAAAAGGAAACCTAAAACCTAGTATTTGTTTGCAAATTTCGGTTATTTATAACTCTTCAATTGACCTTTAAAGAAGCCATCGGATTGTTCGCTTATTACGCTCGATTGGGTTTATTAACTTTTGATTCGAGAGAAAATATTTATCCAAAAAAGGAAACCAAATTTCAGCCATTTCGATTCCGAAACGTAATCTCATCAATACGATATAAGGGTTCTTCCTAGGTCCTCAGTCAATTCTAACATTTCCATTTTCCACGAAACATAGTCTATGGCCAGTTATTAATTTGAATTATTTACATACGCTCGCCCAATAATAACGCTACCTACCGACCTATAAATTTTAAACAATAACGTGTTCGGTTGTTTAAGGTCGGCGAAGAGTTGAAGGTTAACATTGTATTCCGACGATTATACGACGATGATGATGATGAAGGATGGGTGGGACTGCGTATAAAAAATGTAATGACCTGGTTCGTAGCAGGAAAATGTTCCCTTAAGCTATCAATATTATAAACTTTGAAAGGTTGACACGGGACGACCTCCGCAAAGGAAGAAGCTGACGACGTCTACTAACCACGACTCTAGGACAGTGACGGCGATGAAGATGATTCGAGGGAGAAAGTAAGACGCTAGGGAAGTAGTGCAATAAAACAGCCTATTCCATATGTAACGCTCATGTATATTCACAATTTGACGAAGAACAAAGCTCTCGTACAAACAATGATCTAGCGCCTCGTGCGCATACCCCGCAGAGAGAAAGAGCGTCGTCGTTTGTCGCCGAGGCTCTAACAATATCTAGCAGAGCCAGTAAAGAGCATTAGCATAATCGGATGAAAACCTACGAATCATTATGAACAACAATGATTAAGCGCCAAGAGAGAGACCGAGGATGATACGGTAATATTTCGAAACTGGGGAATAAATTATTTATGAGGAAAACGAAGGATATGGAATAAGAGTAATAACAGGGAATAAAAATCCTTCATGAACAATGGTAATTAATATTGTTAATTAATTAAATGTATTGTATATGATGAAGAAAGTGCCATTTGATGAATTATTGTTGTACGTCGCAATTGAAACAATAGCGAATTTTCGACACACATTATCATCGTCATCTTCATTATTGTTATTACCATCGTGAAACCACATAATAACATCACTAAAGACAATAGAGTAATGGATAAATATGATTCTTCTTCGTTGTCAAATGAGTGTCGCAAAGAAAATTTCAAGCAAAACAACAACAATGACTTTCTTTGAACAACTAATGGCAAATTTGGGTTGGGCCGACGATTCTCGATCAGTCTAAAAGTTTCCTCAATCAATATCGTCGAAGCCTAATACAATGGAGGAAAGTGTCTTGCACCAACTTTTTATAGGGCCATTATGAATAAGTAACATGGAGTTTGTATGCGACCTTGGCACGATAATGCTTCATTTTACACACTGCGGTTAAATAATTTTAAATCGTTTGTACCTTTGAATAACGAATGAAATTGCAAAGAAGAAACAGCAACAATAATAGTCCTTAAGAGATTTTTGGTCCATCGTAGAGGACTTTTAGCTTTTAAATTCTGATAGTTTTATCTCCCTCACAGTTGCCATTTGATATGCTTGAACGTTTTATGAACAAGTTTTAAAGAAATAGTTAATAATTTAGCATTACTGCACATAACAGAAACACAATTGCAAATATTGTTTTACAGACGTATTTTGATTACTCACGAAAGACTATTTTAGTCTATTTTAAATATCCTATTTTTTATTCCATTCTAACGAAGGCCATCGACAATTTTGTTCAATGACAGTGTTGCATGGCACGTTAATATTAAAAGCTGCTACACTAATCTTAATTCGTTCATAATTTCATGGTTAACACTTTTCGAAAAGGGAATAATGAAAGCTCGCCAAATACTATATCCTCCAACTCAAAACTACCTGGTTTCGTCGAATAAAATTATTTAATTTTCTTTTGTTTGCCTTTTTCTTCATTGCCTGATTTCGATATTAATTAAGATATAAACTGGGCGTAAAATAAAAATTATCGCTGAAGAAAATAAAAAATCGTTTCATGCATTTAAATGAAACCTAATTAAGAATCTAATAAACAATAAACTTGTAGAGTTTAGATTAAAATAATAACGAGTATAAGCTGCGAGAGAGTTCGATTCGATTATTAAATGGATTTCATTAAAATAAATAGGAAACGCAAGGAATTAGAACCGATAGCTGAACTGAGAGCAGAGTTTAACGTCCATTTAATTAATACGTAATCAATCTTTTTGATTTGATTGATGGTCTACTTTAGAAGTTGTCATAAAGTAAATAGTCAAAGGATTTTGGATGGACTACCTACTACTTTGCTACACTCATTCCTAACCATTACCAACCTATCATTATTATCACTATTACTACCACTATTAATTCTATTACTACCAACATACACACACACACACACACATCAAGTAAACTAACTGAACAACTCAGTTCAACTGTAACCGCATCAATAACTTTCAACTAATTCATCTCTAAGGAACTTCTTCATCTTTACTGTTAAAGTTCAAGTTAGATTACTTAAAGTAGTAAAACGAATGATGAATTCTCTATTCGTAACGATAATGATAATAATTTCTCTTTCTATTCTTTTTTCTACGGAATTTTGTGTCTTTCTCAAGAAGAAAATATAATTTTTTGAAATTCTTACCTCGACCGCCTCGTTGCCGGATCTTTCATTACCATTACTTCTGTTATTTCGCCAAATTTACTAAAATATTCTCGTAGGCTTTCTGTAAAGTAGAGAAGAAAAAAATTAATTAATATAACTTACATAATGCGATCAAGCATAATGGCATTATCGCCGAGATACATGTTGGATTCATGTAAATGCATTAACGAAGGGGAAAAAATAATGATGATAGAAGAATGGAAGTTTCATACGAAAACAATTTTCTATTCAGCCTGGGTCGGTTCACAGAAAGTAAGGTGTAAGGAAAAGCTAACGCGGAGGCAAAATGTCATGATCGGCTTAAAAAGTTTTTTAATATTTGATCCTCCATGAAACCTATTTTAATCTGCTTTACTCTCTTCTCTTTTTCTGGCCTCTATCTACTCCCTTTAAGTATGCGCGATACAGATGAAATGAAAAATACCAAAGTTAAATAATGAAATTATTCCGAAGAAAAAAATAGAAAATACATAATCACACACTTTTTGTTTTGAGACTTTTCGGGAACATGAAACGGGAGCCTTTAAAATTAATAATTTCAAGTGGTTACGTGTGGGATGTGGCAGACGGAAGTAAATACCATTATAAATTTAAATGCGATAATTTGAAATGATTTCGCCATCCATAATATATCCATTTAGCGCTAGTAAGCGTAGGAGAGACGAATAGGGAAGGGAAAAGTTTACACATAAAAAAAGGTGAAATTGCCGGTACCCTTGTTCCTAAAAGAAAGAAAAAGAATTCTTTTAGTGTTTTCGCCTTCGAACGAAAACAAAGAATAAATCACAAATTTATTATGGAAATAACGGTACGATGCACATAAAAAATAAAAATGTCACATAAAAAAAGTTTGCCCCCTTTTAAGCGACCTGCTTTCTTCCTTCCTTCGTTGGCTTTATTCCCCTTTTAAACCCCGAAAACACTTGGGATTTACGATATCCCGTGCAAAAAAAAACAATTCAATATACACTCACATTTGATCTAATTGCACCTAATATTACAAGAATATCTATAATTGGTAATTCAACTTTTATCGAAAATTTGCAAAATAGAAAAATAATATTTATGTACCATACCCAAATAAGGCCCAATATTTAAAAAGGACCTACGTGCAAACATTCGGGGATGAACGATAATTTAGAAAACTACCAAGAAGATAATGGTTCTTTACATCGAGTCCGAAACTTGTGTACAGTTTGCGCATCTCTGCGAACCCACAAAGTCTCCTTATGGGATCATTTATTCAAGCGTGAAGCAAATTCTCAACTTTTTAAATTTAGTCCAAAGTAAATCAAAGGTTAGTTTGTGTTCAGCTTAAATTAATCAACACTCAGACGTTCACTTTCCTGTTATTAGCCAAAATTTATTATTAATTAATGTCCGTCGATTAAATACACGGCAATCTTTTTTGAAAGTTAACATGTATTTTATTAACATTAAAAGGAATGAAGACTGGATACACACAAAGAAAAATGTCTCAGCTTTACAACATGGCATTAACTACCTTCAGATTGTTATGGTGGTATTTCCATTTAACTAGCTTAAAAAAGTTGCTTTATATAAGAAGGCTTCTTATGCCTAAAGCATTTTTGAACAATTTCCCAACTGGCTCTTGATTTTCGTAGGTGGGCCTTATTAAAATCATGTGTACAAAATAAGGCCCACTGCAGAGTTTCTGAATATTTTTTTTAGTACTTCTGAACATATGATTTTTTTTACATTACATGGGCAATGTAATAAAATTTTAATAACTTTTTAGTTACCTCAATTTTTTCTTAAAATGATGAAAAATAATGGTGGGTCAGGTTCCTCATAGTAAAAGCTCGTTGTACTGATTGTAATTATCGAAGAGAGAGAAAAATGTTTAACTTGAACGTAGGAATTAAAGTAAGGGAATTTAAATGTAAAATTATACATTCGAAAGTCTATGAATATTAAATTAAGTTATAAATTACGTGTAGCGAACGTTTTATGTCCATGTATGTGCGTTATCTATTATATAAATTATTTTACGATATCTACCTATATAATTTTATATCGGTTTAATGAATCTATTTATACTAGGTACGGTTTATAATGAAATATCGCCATTGTTCGAAAGGAGATGTAATCGATAAAATCGCGAATAATTGCGTGTAGCAAGACGTAAAAAGAAGTAGTAAAGCGATTCAATTGATTCGTTTTACAAAAGGATTTCTCACGTTTTACAGAGATTAAAGAGCTCGTGGAAAATCTCAATTGCTAATTATGGGGGTTAAGCGGTGAACGAAGGAAGAAGTTGGAGGGAGAGTGCGAGAGAGCGATGGAAAAAGAAGGAGACAAAGTTATTATTAAATGTTAATGCGGCATATTAATTTCCCTCAGTAAAATATCCACCGATCGTGATATGCTGGTTAACATAATGTGTTAACGTCATGTTGGCTTAGTTAGTTAGCAGTGGCGGCGGTACCGGTGGTAGTGTTGGTAGTAATAAAGCAAGTACAAGAAAATTGCGATAATTACATGCTACATGTAATAAGTGGTTAATTAACTAGAATAATAATTAACATATCACAGAATAGGTATTTTAATAAACGTTATACATTACACCGATGTACGTTTGTGTGCGTACACGTGCCATTCAAACATAATAACGTGTATGAGTCCTTAATGTGTGCACGTTTGTGTGAGTGGGTAGTAATTATGATAATATTGAACAAAAAATTGCGAGCGAGATACATAATTTAGCTCCTTGTAAATAATAAGTAATTAATTTACATTAATAATTTCAATTAGCGCAGACGAGGGGAAACGAAGAATCGTCACGCTAAAGACCCGATGCTCATGTAATAGTAGCTTATTTCATACCGGAACATTTAATTTGATACGAGAAAATATACGCATCAAACGCCAAACGCTATTCAGAAAATTTCAATTTCATACGTACACTTCCGGATGCAATTTTGATTTCTAAATCCGTGCCCTAATAATAACGGATGGATTCGCTTTTTATCATTTTCCTTCCCCGTATTCCGTTCCATTCGACGAAATCTTTAATCCAACCTCATACATGATCTAAGCCACATCGCTTTTTAATCTTCTTGCTTTCAATTTGTCAATTGCCGTCTCTCATACATCTTGTAACTGTCATTTTCTCCATCCTAGTTTTGCTCCCCTACAAGAAGTCGTTCCTTATGCCATCCATTACAAATATGTTTGAAATTTGTAATGTGACATTCGGCACAGTATAAGAGGGCCAGAGATCAAAAATTAATGTTAGGCTCTACGATGGATATCTTGCTGGTTTTTGGATTAAGCGATTCCCTTGATTTTCGTATCACCGCTTGTTGCCCCGATAGGACAATATCGAACACTTTTAATTAAGGGCCGTTTACAAATCGCAGAGAATTGCAAAAAAAAATTGATAAAAATCAATCCATCAAACTTTCTCCCTCCCTCTCTCTCTTACCATTGTTCGTCAATTTAATTAAAAACGCGATCCACAAAAAAAATCATCGTCAGCAAAAATATTATTATCTTATGACTTTGCAATTATTCAAACAATGAAAAATGTTCGTGTAATTATTTTCGCAGCATTTGCATCGAAAGGAAATTAAAATTGGCAATAACGGCGTACAAGGAGTAACGCTAATAATAACGCACAAACACACCCTTTACTTTATTACGTTCTCTCTCTCTCTCTCTCTCTCTCACTCACTCTAATAATGTGCGTGCTTGCCATTGTAGAAAATACAGGTGCATAAATTAGAAAACACAATGCGAAAACGAATCCTATTTCTACGATAGAATTATATTTAACCGTTGCCAGTGTAGTTGATGTAAATACTAATTGGTTAATGATATCATTTGTAAAGATCTTTAAGGTTATAATTAGAACGATAAAAAGGGGGAGGCTCGAACGTTTTTCTTTCATTCATTCGTTCACCTACTTATTTGCACTTAATCTATTTGCGAAATAACGACGGTTACCCGCATTTCAACGATTTCGCCAGATATGTCATTCGTATTCGATTGAATGAGGCGAAAAAGAAATCCGTTTGCGCGCCCTTTTCTACATTGTAATAATTGATCTAGCAAATGGGGGAAAATGAAAAAAAGCTTGCCACTTCATATTTTCCCATTTTATTACTAAAACTCTCCTTTTATGACTAGCACGTACTATTATAGCTTATCGTACTTTTTAATAACAATAAAGCGAAAGCAAAAAAAAGTTCTTAAATTGACATGCTCCTAGTTGGAAAGACGTTCTTTCGTTCCTTCGATATCAAACGCTTTTATTACAAAAGACACCTTTAATAAAACGACTGCGTGACTACATAATACGTACTTGTTATTAATTAATTATATGGCGAGCCTATTTCTATTTTTATTATTATCAAAGAAAAGAGGAAGAAACTACGTCAATGGAGATAAAAGAAAAAAGATTTCATTTCTTTTTGCTGTTAAGCGATCGATTCCTATGGATAAAATTTATTAATGCGGTCAAAGAAGCGGCCGGATTTCACAGGAGAGCTAAAACGTGTTCCACTATTTAAGTTTGCGAATTGTAAAATTAATTATAAACGAGTTTAAACTATATCCAATCCAATTGACACGCATTCTTTCGTTTGGACAAATATTAATTTAGTGATGAAAATGTCGTGCATCGTATATAATACAAACGCGCATGTATTATGCATTTAATTATGGGCGAACCCGTTTCTGGTTGGAGACAATTTCCAAACACACGTGCTACTTTGTTTAATCAAAATTGGTTGCACGTTGCTGTTTTTCTCTCTTTTATACACTCGTCGTTTTAACGTTACAAATCGGCAAAAGAAAATGATTTCCCATTTTCTTCTCGACTTCCTTTTCCAATTGTGTGCACCTTGACGAAGATTAAATTAATCTGAGTAATGTAGCAAAGTTATTTTTCTAACGAGTAATAAGAAAGTTCGAAAATTGGAAGTCTCAACAATTAATCTTATTTCCCTGTTTTGTTTTCGTTTCCACTACTTTAAGTTGTTTGGAATACGAGGCCGACGTAAGAAGAAAAAATGTTATTTTTACCAATTAAATAAATAACATTCGAATAATTAGAATGAATTGATGATGATGACGGTGCTGATTGAGTAGATTCTTGCTTTTTTCGTTATTCTTGTTTGTTTGCGTTCACAAGTACAATTCATTAAGGCGTTAAACGAATTAGGTGATGATATTTGACTTTCGTTTAATTTTCCAATTTGAAGTAATTGATTGTTTGTGACGAAGAATGAAATAAAAGCGGTGTGTGATAAGAGAACGATCAAATTGATTAGGAAAGTGAATTGCATCTTTTGGTAAACAAATTATAATGTAAATGTGATGAAATTCGAACCGACTTCGTTGTTGAAGCTTCAACATAAAATCCAAATTAAATTTGTAGCAATGTTTTCTCGTTAACGCAATCTTTTTGGTGTTTAATTACTGTTGCTTCCTGTCAACATGTGTCCAATTAATTGAAGAGTATAGAAAAAAAACATTTCATTTTGTAAATATATAGGCATATTTATTCGGATGGAATCTTTTTCAACAAAATAATAATAATGAATGCTGCAACGAAAGACAAGTGGAGTTGACAAAAATTATAAGAAATGATTCTACATAAAAAAAACATTATCATGTTCATTTAATTTGTATTATTACAAACACGAAATGTATAAATATAATTATTTCACGATTTTTTATGTCCTTTCAATTATTTTCGAAAATATTTTCGTACGCTAATTTAATTGGCAAAAACGTAGGTGATTTGTTTTTGATGCTGAATCGTACGATCTAATCATCTTCATGTAACTAACGTCACCTACTTGTAATTAAGCAATTAAGTACCATATGTGCGAGCAAATTAAGCAAGTAATTTCAATTAGCGGTGATAACAACGACAACAGGTTATATTGTCTTTTTCCATATTGTCAATAATAATAAACTAGCCTGCAATTCGATTAAATACAATAACATGCAGGTAACATACAAACAGTTGATGAGCTTATCAACATCGAACGTGCACAAATATTTGCCCGCGTTCTAAATAGGCACGTCGCTGTTATTAATATTAATCGTAATTAATTAAATTTATATGATTGCGGTCGTATTTATCTTCTGCAATTTACGAAACATTCATAATCATATTGATCAATTTAATTTCAATTTTCTTTTCAGGCTACACATACAACGTCTAACGCCATCACGCCGATTTTCGGTTTTCACTCACTTGTTGACACATCCGCAGATCTCGACATTGTGTTGGCCAGTTGCCACAATCGTTTTGTTATTTTGCACGACGGTGGAACTTGTTTATGCTTAGATATATAGACACATACATAATAAGCATGTTAGAACGATAATAATGAGACACGTTACATACGTACTCATTTTATTCGCGCCCTCTCACTTCTTCGCACTTCCATCATCAACATCATCATCGTTATAACGACCGTCATAATTACGGCTGTTATCGTCTAACGGCCGTTCTTTCATACCGACCGGTTATTTGCGAATGATACAGGAAGATGCACGCGCTAATTTACGATACGAACCGTGCAGTTCATCTAAACAAGAAAAAGCCTTCAATAAAGATATCATCTTCATAACCCCACACAGAATGCACAAAAATTGTTTCAGAGATAATTTCATTTCGCAACGAAAAATGCTGCAATTTCAGCGTAATCTCTCTTTGTACGGCAGCAAAACTCACAAACGCAAAAGTTGAAAATCCGATTTAAAACGTCGTTTCCTGATTGTACGAAACACGAAAATAACCATGAAGAAATCACGAGATGAATAAATTAGGCGCGACCCGGCGCATCCACCAGAGACGGGCTCGCATTTTAAGCGCGTACCTAATTAAAAGGTCCACGCACCGATGTGTGTCACACAATGCGTACGTTCTAATACGTGAACTAGTTAATTACCATGAGACACGAGCAATTACGGTTGAAATTAAATATGGCAGTTCGTTATGAGCAACAAGAGAAAGCGGTAATGATTAAGTTATCAAGTCCAGAAATAGAAGCTTTAATTAATAATGTCGTTCAGGTATTTGACCGTTTCTTTTCTCTTTATCTATTTTGTGATGCATACGAAAGCCGGTACATATTGCCTATTAAATTGGCCTTTATTTTCTAGCAGGAATGTCTAATCGTTTGGCTAGATTTCGGTTGCCTTCCCTATTCGTCAACGTCTTTTCATAAGTTATTGCCTTTTTTTATATTTATTACTAACATGTGGCTCACTTTTTCTACGAAAAGTAAATGAGAATTTAGTTCGTTTCGATTTCCTTTTTTTTTTCTGTTGATCAACTGAATACACGCGATCGCAACGAGGAGTACAACAAATCAATAAATAACTAATAAGGTTGTATTTTTTTATCCCGTCTCCTTTACGTTTCGCCTTTTCTTTCCCTATCATTCTGTCGAAGCAAAAGTGGATCATAAATTTATATTTTCGTGTTACATGGCCGGAAACCAGAAAGAAAGTATCGAATAATAATAGCCTCTTTCAGGGGAGGAGAAAAAATCGAAAATACGAAAAGGAAAAATGTTCAGGTATCGTATAATTAATGGTAATTACTTTTAAATTATTAATAAGCCGAAGTTAATCCAATTTCCCTTTCGGTCTTCTTCCTCGTGGATCTTCATTCTTGATCACATAATTCTGTTACGATCTTGAACAGATCGGAATAAGAAGTGTGAATAATTTGTATGTTATGTGGCCAAAAGAGATTCTTCAGGCACGGCGATAAGATCGGGAAGGAAGAATAAAGAAAAAATAAGGTTATCACGTGTTGTTTTTCGCCTGTAAATTATCGAGTCGCTTCTGTATCCTTTTATATCCTGCTGCACGTTTTACAGGATGCGGGAAAAAAGAATGTATTATGCGATGATGGTGAATGAGATGGGGGGGAAAGAGGAACAAAAAAAAATGTGCGCGAGGTGAGGAGAGGTACGCCGTAAATCAGGGTTATTTTCCTAACGTTATTCACGACGATTTACGATGACACCTTATTCCTAAAAGTGGACGTAATTTTATTATAATAATTTCAAATACACATTTATGTGCGTTTTATTTTCAGCAAAATATAAAATTTTAACAATTTTCACTGTAATTTCCTCGTAAGAAAATTTGCACATCACGGGCTTTCCTCACAATCGAAATCTAACGAAAATGCTTGAGTAATTATGATGATGATAGCAGAAATTAAAAAAAAAAGACTAGGAGAATAGAATTTGCAGAAACATTCACGTTCATTTGTAATAATAAAAGTTAATTACCAAACGTTTATATACATTAATCAAAATTTATAATCATTAAATAGTCATTAACAACAATACTTTCAGTTATTGTTGTTCTTGTTGTTCCATGGAGATACAAAACGTAGAGAAAAAAAAATGTAATAAGTCACGCGAAAACGAGAACCGCCCGGAAATCTAATGTACAAACCGCATTCAATAATTACCCTCTACATGCGTGTACACGTATATTTACGTATTTCAATGATGATGATGATAACGATAAATTTTTACTCTTTTAATATCCGTTATAATCGACCAAATAATCAATTAATTCGCCCTCTTTCTCCCTCTTTCTCTCTATGATATTATGTGGTAATAATGCAAGCGACATTGATATCGAGCAGGGATTCGTTGCGAATTGCTGATGATGACTCTCCTTTTTCCACGTTGCAAATAGATAAAATCCCCATTTCAATTTGGAGAACGTTTGCTAGTGAAAAGTTCGTCTCCGACCGCGCTCGTTTGGAATTTTCGCGAGATAAACAATCTCGATGCGAAACGATCTCCGCGTTTTAAAAGGTTCCAGTTGACGTCGAGCATTAGGATAGGTGCAAAATCCGAACGTTTAATAATAAGAGAGCGAACCGGCTAATCTATTTCCATAACACCAGCACGTCGCTTTCCATTATAAATCATCTCGCCGACTGTCAAGCGTCGCATGCAGTTTGAACATTTTTTTGCGCAAACAAATTAATATAAATATCCATTCGAGCGATTTAATAATAAAGGACGACTGTTAATCTAAATATTGAATGCGATGGTCGAAGGAGAAGAAAATATTGCATTTCCTTATCATCATGATTCTTTAGTAGTTCTCTCGTTACGTGCAACTAATGACTTAACATTTCGTAATTTTGTTGAAACGCTAATCAAGGAAATTAAAAATTCCCAACGTTAATTCACCATAAAAATATAATGAAGAAAGTGGTAGACGGGAGGATTAGGAATAACACGGGGAGACTGGCAGAGAGAGAGAGGCGGAAAAAAGCGAGGAGGAAACGAAGAAACGAACAAGAAGGACGAAAAAAAAAAATGGGGGAGACACAAGGAAAAACGAAAATTGGGGAATTTTAAAAGAATTGAACGAGGTAGAGGAGGAAGCGGATTGGCGAGAAAGAGAGCAACGAGAAGGGAAAAAAGGTGCGGGGCGAATCAGTTTAGAGACGGCTGTTTCAAATTAATATGCTAAAGATGCTGTCTCTTCGAGATTGACATGAAAACCCCGTAGGCTTTGTACTTAAAACAAACACAAACGAAATGAGTTTCGAAAACACGGAATACGTGTCTACCAGAGGGTGGGCTACGACGGCGAAGGGATGGTTTTGCTCGGTTGGCTCGAATAAGAACGAATTCAACGCATTATTTATTATGTTGTAGAAAATAGTGGCGGCGCTGGGGGTAGAAGAGCCGTAAGACTTCCAGTTATTTACAACTAACTTATTACTTTATTAGATGTATTATATTAAATTTCAAGACGTTCATCATCAGCTCGAATCCACCACTTTAATCTAATTCAGATAATTAATGAAACGTATATACGTACAACAGTTCGTTCGCGTGTATTCGTATACGCGAACGGCTGATATTTCGCATAACGAAAAGGTTTTAATTAAATCGACGTGAAGAATATAATAAAATTATCATTTATAAGTCGAAATATAAATAAATATTGGTAAGTGCACCTGTGTGTGTGTGCAAGTACTTAAAATAAATTGTTGCTGAATATGTGTATTAAGATGCAGTTGTAAGGAACGGAGTTAGTGATAATCAGAAAGTACGTGATCTGAGAAATAAACCAGATGAAGCGCACACACCGGCAGCGTTCTGGCCAAATTCCCACAGCATTTTGAGGGTAATTTTACCGCATTATACGTTCTCTCTCTTTTTGTCCCTTTCACTCTCTCTCTCCCTTGTCGTGTTAAAACATAATTCCATTTGCGTTCGTTAATGTGATACAATTTACTTGGCTTTTTCCCTTCCCCTTAATTTTGTTTGATATACCATAACAAAAATGTACTTTTTTCTTGCACTCTTAAAATACATATAAACAATTCCCTTCGTTTGATTTTCACACCGGCTCATATGCCAAAAATTCGCAATTTGCATGACTTTTTGTTTTGTGCTCAACATCGGCTTCAGTTATTCGCGTTTTTTTTTGGTGAAAATAAACATTAAAGATCGATTTATAGTCGTTTAAATGTGGTTTTCCACTGAGATTCATTCACGCTTTGAGAATTGTTTTTTCTTCAAATTTTGTATTTTTGCACTAATTGCATTAAACTCATTTTGGAACTTTGAAAATCGCTTCTTTGGCTGAACCATTTTCGATTCCCTTTTGTGCGACGATTCTAACATCTTCCTGAACAATTGCAAGACTGGATGGGATAAAAAATTTAGAAAATAGAAGGGGTCACCGGAAAGAACTTATGTGCCAGCGCCGTAATTCTATTAATTTCGCAAATGCGTGCAATAAATTAATAATAATCTAGGATATAAAAAAAACTTGTACTAGATCAAATAAAAATTAATAGTTTTCATTCGAATTCAATGCGACGTTCGCAAAACGCAATGAATAATGACAATAACCGGTTCGTACATAATTAATTATTTATATTCAACTCGACTGTGTACATCAGCGACGACACGAGGTGTAAATCACATTTACTGCTAATTTCCCAACACGTTTATAATGCAACACGTGTGACGAGCATATTAACGTTTATATTTAACATTAATATTGGATCCTCCGGTAAATAATAACCTATATATTAAGCGGAATTCTATTCATCCATCACAATAAACGCTTATTATTTGTGCGTGCAACATGTACGAGGAATTTTCTCTAAACAAAAGTTTTACTGCAAATATTAATATTTGAATTAACTTTAATTATTGCATAATAATAAACTAAAGAGCCCCGAAAGAGAGAAAACGTTTTCCCATCTTAATTGTTACGTATTTCAAAAATTTGCAGCATCTGTGTATGATTAATTAATTGCAAAAGCGGTCTTACTGTTTTTATTTCTCAATTTCCAAGGCGTTTATTTCTCTCGTTCACTCACTATTATTTTTAACATTAAGAAGGTCGTACTTAATAAATCCGTAACCAATCGAAAAAGTTGTACGATTCAATTCCATGTATACATCATACACGCACAGAAAATGATGGCTGTACAATAATAATGAAAATATCCTTGACTAAATAAATTCATTTTAAAATTTCAACGTAGCAAGGTTATTCCTTAATAATAATTATATAATTATGTAACATTATTTCATTGAATTCGTCGCTAGCCATTGATGTTGTATTAAACATTTCTTTTATTATCCATTTGGATTGTTTACCAGAAAATCAGTCATAGTTTTTGTTTTCGCTTATCTTTTACACACACCTCAGGTAACGAACTCAAAATGTGTAAATGAGAAAAAAAGCCGTTAACGAAACCAGCGTTTTGAAAAGTTAAAAAGTGATGAGAAATATTAATAGAATTTAAATGCAAATTGAAAGTAATGAGGGTGAAAACTGTACGAATGTTAGTAAAATGCAATTGAATTTAATAAAGTGAAGAGACAAGTGAAACCATTAATCCTAATTAAGTTTTCCGGGTTTACCTAAAAAAAATTATTAAAGAAATAAAGTAAACCTGGAAGAATACGATTTTATAAAATAATAAAAGAGAGAAACCAATTTGCAGATTTGATCCAGAATAATCTACATCGTCTAAAGCATAAATCGTTGCATTGAAAGTTAGATTGTAAATTATTAATTTGAAACGGTTTACAATCGTTTCCTTTTATTTATTTTCCTTTTTAAATAAAATTTAATTCGATTTGCACTTGGTGCACAATTTCAATTCCATTTAATTTATTGATTGGTTAAGCAATAATAAATAAACACATAAAAATGGCATACAAATGAATCGCACGTTATAATGACGCATTGTTCTTTAACATGTTACATTGTGACATATTATTTTAATTCGCATAGAAATATCGCAAATAAACAACATTTATTATGTGTGCATGTATTATACGTGAAACAGCAACACATTTTCAATACAATATCGAGTGTTTCAATTGGAAAGTTTTCATTTAATTTTTACTCTTCACAATACGTACGTGCACTCGAATAGACTCATAATAAAAATAATTTTCAATTTAGTTAAAATTACCTAAAGTTTTAACGACCGCAAATACCATTTATAATTATAACTGTTTCAAACAGGAGCAACGCGAAGATTTTCCATTCGCAAACCGCATGAAAATGTATTGTTCGAAAATTAACACTAAACGGAGTTTCTTCAACTGCGCTATAATAATCGAATTCTTTTAATAAAATCGAATCGCATAATAAACGTTGAACGTTAAAAGGTAATTCATAATTCAACGTAAATCGTTTCACAATCATAATAATAATATTAATGATTGCCACGGAAAATTTCCTATCTGGCGCAATATCTCTCTCCATACGATGGTTATCATCCCGATAGTGGAATAATATATTCAGCCGCATAATAATGATAATAATAGTAGTAATAATGGTATTAAAAATGAAATGCACGGAAAGCTGAGACAACATTTCGCAAAGAAATGTGACCTAATATCGACGTAATTCTCTCTCTCTCTCTCTTTGCTCATCTCTCTTTTCTTAATAATATATGTTGCCCCTAGTGATAGTAATTTAAAAATGCTTCGTCAAAGGATTACGACGAGAGTAATCCTCATATTGGTTTTCCCCGGCTCCCTTTACTAAAGGTTCTTCTCTTCTCTTCGCTTGTCTTTTAATAAAAGGAAGAAAGGAATCGTCTAAGTTCAATAAACCGCGAGGATGGAAAATTTAAGACAAAAATTCAATCTATAACAATATATAAGTAGATATAGATGGATAAATAAGATGATGACGATGGTGATGGCCGGATGAAATGGATGGAATTAAGAAAAAATGCGGAAGAAGAGAATTATTAATAACGAAACAATCCGCTTCTCTGCTGAAACCTCTAATAACGGCGATAATACTTTAAGATTGCATTCCTCCTCGAGAAAAGAAAAAAAAAACGGGGAAGCTCGTTTTATTTATGATTTTCAACGATTATTTTCCGATTAGAATAACAACAACGATAATAAGCGGAAGGAGAGACCCGGTATAATAACGGAGATTGTTATGTATGCTACAACAACAACAACAGCGAGCGACGGCACGTCAAAAGCAAATCCGTAGGAGAAAAATAAGGGCAAAAAGCGAAGAAATCGAAACACCAAGACCGTCTATCAGCAATCTAGTTTAGTGTTCATATACGTTTCCACGTCTTATTCTTATTTCTCTCTCCCTCTCCTCTCCTGTAGTTGCTGCCCTATTTCATTCTGTGTCCCCACGTTTTCTTTTTTCTCCTTCTTTCTTTTATTGAAAGGCAATTTCCAGGCCAAATTGAAATCTTTGTATTCTTGAACTAGACGTAGATGCCACTCGAAGTCCGATATGTGATCAGATTATATGCTCCGTTATATAGCATCCTTTCCTCGGGCAATCGCATTTCTCTTGCTACCTACCTGGTTCTCATTTCTTTTTTATGGCTATTATAACACTAAGGCATTACGAAATAATAAGTAATATTTCAAGCGTACGATCGCGTTATTAACGAGAGGAAATTTGTTTATCGTTTTGTTGTAAAATGAATTTAATAGATTCTTAGCAATTTTAAAACTGATGTTTTTTCTTAAATAATTCCTTTTTTTGTAAGAAAAATGAAAATACGTTTCATGCTGTTAACTTGCTTCTCGTTGCCGTTGTGGCTGATAGAGAAGATGGTTTGTTCGGTTCGTTGCGTTTACAGGAAATTAGAATTACTATCTATTCAATTTCGTTGCAATCGCAAATGAACATTATCACGAAAATTGACATTATTTAAGAAACCATTCGGAAGAGGACCAAAAAAAAATTAATGCAATTTCCACTATCATTGGCAGAAATTTAAAGAGAGAGACAAGGAGAGAAAATCTTTTCTCTCCATCGATTTTGAGAGAGAAAAGAAAAAGGTAGCTGAGTTGCAAAAAAGAAAAGACAACGTTCGCAATTTGACGGGTGGCATTTCGATAAGTGTCGTAAAATTATTCAATTAATCAATTCGGCTTGAAAATATTTTCAGATATTGCAGATAGAATCAATTCGTTATCGGACTCGCTTTTTCCGTAGTATAAATTATATGATCTAATTGATTCGTTCGACTCGAATGACTGCTCGTCGGAATAGAGTAACGCACAGATTTAATTTAAATTGAAATTAGTCGATTTTAATTAATTTAACATTCTTTAGAAAAAAAATTGACATCCTACGATAAATCATGCGATTTATTCTCTCTAGAAAATATTTCGCATGCAAAAGTTTTGATTAATTGCACCGGCATTAATACGTTTTAAATAAACACAAATAAAAATTGAACAACGTAAATCAGTTAATGCCTATAAGAAAATGACACGAAAAAAAAATTGAATTTTGCTTCTCTGCATTTTTTCCAAAAGAATGAGAATGAAACTTTCGAGAGAAAGAGAGAAAAGGGAAAAAGTTCCTCGACTCACTTTTTAAAGAGGCAATCGCGCGCGCCTATGTATTAGTAGTTTCTAGTGGAGGAATCGGCGTGAAAAGATACAAGAGTTTCTACCCTATTCGTACCATCTTTCTTCTCCACCACACTTTTATTCTATTTCAACTTTTAATACCTATCAAACTTTGTTTAAAAATAAAAAAGACGATTCGAGGAGAAAAAGTAAAGACTTTTACCCTCTGGTTTAAAAACAGAAAAAGAATAGAAAGAGTTAAATTGTTGTACCATTTATTTACCGTTTATAAAAGGAAGTTTGAAATTCAATTAACGCCTCTTCTTCTTTTTTAACAATACTAATATTGTAAGCAATAAAATGCGAAATGAATTGATAAGGAAAGCAATTTTATTTCGGTACTATTAAATAATCTGAGTATCATTTTAAAATAATTTGAAAGTAGCGTTGCACATTCACGCTGGTTTGTTGCCTTATTATGCGCTGTAGTTAAAGTTAAACATTTTAATTTTGAAATTATTTATTTTGCATGCACTATCTTATACGTAACATTGGATGGAGTGCTAGTGTCACTAACAAACAAAGAATTGTAGAAACTATGAAAAGAGTCGTCAGCATGAATTTTAGTAATTAAAATCGTAAAATTAGCACACATACTCATAATAGTTGAAATAATAATACGACACACATCCAGTAACACGAAGAAAGCCTTTTAGTCACATTCACGCACCGTATGACGTATACGTTTTGCTCATTCTCATATTTCTGTTTTCCAGTTATAATTCATTAGTATATGAAATTATGATATAGCAACCATTTTTTTTTCTCCCCGTGCAGGATAATATATTACGTTGTGCCACAGAAAAGCTTGCAAAAAATTTGGTATGGAAATAGGGACTCGGTATAAATTTAATAAGTGACAATTGCATTTACACGACTACGAAAGGGAATGAAAAAAATCATGCTCTTATAATTAATGTTGAAAGCGAAAAATTAAGAGGACGCAATGAATAAAAAATAGAAAAGTTCGTAATAAACGAAACGCGTAGTACGTTGCAATGCAAAGAGCGAACTTTTATGCAAAAAGAAATCGTTAATTTAATATGGCCGAAATTATAAAATAATCGAATAATTCGTCAAAATGGGAATGAAACGATCCAACGTGAATTAATTATATTTGGAATAATCCGGAAATGGTGTTCCGTAGATGAAAGTTTTCACTTATCTGTTCATTCTCGGGAGCAACAACAAGACGAAGAATACTTTAAACTTCACACGTGAATATTTAACGTGTACAAATGTAAAAGTTCGAAGAAATTCGAAACTCAGAGCCAGATGAATAAGAAAGAAATTCTAAATGATATCGGTACATTTATAAAGTGAAAATGAAAATAACTTTTCAACTTTTCTCTCTTAAGCACAATCCTGTATTACGTATTTCAAGGTGAGAAACCGAACAGATGGTCTTAGAGGAAAGGGTAAGAAGAGAGAATAAAATAGGGACTTGCGATTTATTTATTTTTATTTCGCTTTGCCCCATAAGAATTAATTTATTTGTTTATAAACAATTCACGAAATCGTTTTAAATAAATAAAATCATCCTCTTTGGCGAACGGTTAAGTATTTTAAATTGTTTACTTGTAAAATTTCAATTTACATTAAACCAAATAAGAATGGCCCCGAGCGAAATACGTTAAAGGGAATAACACGTTATGAAATATACATACAACAAATAATACGAGAATATTATCATTGTTATAGATGCTATTGCAATAAATTTTTATTCAAATTGCCCCTAGATAGACTATTCGATTCTATTCTTTTTGCTACTCCAATTGTACAAATATACCTTCTATTTTATTATGGAAGATAATCGTCCTCTTTCTCTATTTTTTATTACCAGTTTATTATTAACATATTCCACGGCATGGCACTATAATAACGGTTGGAATCAAGGTATAATTACAAAAAATAAATAACAAAATAATCTCGTTTTAATTACATTAATAAATACATTTAAACGCCAGCTGTTACAAGAGAACCAAAATGAAATATGGCCCGAATATCTTCATTTCGTTTAGTGGCGCAGGATCAAATAAAGAAAATAAATATTTTCTCAATTTTTTTTGCTCCCCCTTATAACACGTCCTTCCTCCAAGGAGAACAAAAATAACATTAATAACGTCCTTTAGAAAGAATTATGGCTTAAACATTGGTTTCACAATGGCCAAACTGTAACAATATAAGGGATGTACGTATTTATATGTGCCTATGGGGAAAGTTAACGAACAGAAATACAGATTGTCCCATAACTCGCAAACCGACGTAGGACGTACTGTATATGATTCGAATTGACGTAGCAAATTATCGCATAAATTGAAAATTAATTGCGAAAAGTTTTCGCAGCAAGGAAAAATGGCAATAATCTAAAATCAGACACGTTCTCCTACAAGTCACTATATGGCACTCAAAGCGTCCGTACTTTAGCAGGATTCAGCTTTATGTGAAATAAATAAGGTAAGAAGTCGCCGTTTAATATGTCATCTTATGTTCACAGACCGGCATTATAGAAAAGAAGTTTATGATTGAAAATTCCCTCTTTCTTCCTCGCTCCACGATTCTCTCTCTTTCCCTCCATACACCTCTTCTATCACGCAAGAGAAAAAAAAACGCGCGAGCAAGCTGACGTTCTTTGAAAGATCTGTAGAAGAAGAGGAAGGAGAGCAAAAAAAATGAAGAAGGTGAGTCACGACGAAAAGAGGAACGTTATTATATGCAGACCGGTTTTTTCCTCGTGCCCGAAGACGTATGCGAAATACTTTTACTATCAAAACACTTCTCGTTTCACGTAATTCTTTCATATTTTCTTTTCTCTCGTTCTTCATCTTGAACTGGTTCACTTTGATAGCCCTACATATTAATACATTGTGTATGAGCCTTTAAAAAAAATCAAACCTTATTAAATTCCATACATCATGCACGTGTAACTCATGGAAATTTCGGCTCTAACCGAGCCAATTTGAGAAATAATTTTTTCGCCCGCTTCACACGGCCCCCATTAACACTTTCCTGCTTCATTTCTTTTTTAGTCGTCTTCGTTCTATGATTGAATCGTTGAACAAATGCCAGAAAAAATTGCGGATAGTAGAAGAAGGGCAAACGAATTGATCAAATAAATTCAAACCTTTTCAAATAACGCTGAAATGTACTAAGGCTTCACCCATCGCTCGCACTTTTTCTCTACCACGTACAACACACTGTGCACTGCTATTTCTACTTAAAAATGAGGCACTTGAATGAAAATGTGTAGGTAATACCCGCTCGAATTGCGACGAATTTCAATCAGGTGTCGTCGTCTCTCCATTTATATATGTACTAAGCCACTCAATTTCGAGTGTCCCATATATGTATATAGGATAATAGAACGTTTATTTTCGATAATTTTTTCCCACTCCCTCGCTTTTTTTTTTTTTTGGTGCATGCAAATCGATATCCGATAACCCGTTTACGATATAATAAATACTAAACGATTTTAATATAATTTATATGCGTTTTATAAAAGGAATTTTTCTGCGAAATTTTCTAGTTGTTTCAATCGGTTATTAGCAGAAATTGCTGGGAATTTCGAAAGATGGCAGTATGAAAAGTGTGTTTATGGGTCGTTTTCCATTTTCGCAAAGATCGTGATGCACGCATTTGCTCGAAGCCATTCTACACCTTCACAGCATTCCAAATTAACACATATACGATAATAGTTGAAAGGTGTAAGAAAGAGCGAAGAAATTCTTTTCGCATACACAGATAATTAATGATGATTACTTACTTACTGATAGCTGCGAAATTAAAAGGAGCGGCATTTAATTAAAAGATAACACTCGCCATTCCGCCTGCAAGAACCGCTCGGTAAATAATTCTAAACAATAATCAAACTATTTCGGGATCCGGATGGGGAAACGAAGAAAGACACGATCAAAACGAGGATCGTTCTTCTTTCGTGTATAATTGAAATATCAAAGTGCCCAAATAAAATTGAAATGCTACGTTCAGGAAATTAAAAATAAAGGAACGATTGTAAAACTCCAGTTTCTACCCAAATGCGGTTTTATAATGTGTATGTATAGGAAAAGGGAACGCAGAAAACGACTTTTGCTTATCCCCCAAAAATTCGGTTTGCCGTTGTTTTTTGGCTTTTCGCACGCCGACAAAAAATACTATATATAAACATAAAGTCGTAAACGCGAAAAGTTACTTCTAAGGTTCAACCGCAAAACGATTTCGATCAGTTTCCGCAGATGGGCGCCCCACTTTCGGTTAGACTCCTCTTCGTGCAACAACAATCTCGTTTATCAAATTATTAAATCAACTTGTGCCCATTTTCATTAGATAAACTTAAATCCGTGCACATTTATCGTCCCTATTAAGCGTTTATGCTCGCTTCGTACTACACGATTTCGTTGTTTAGGTCTCGATGCAGAATATTAATTTATGCCCTTTGTAGGCGAGTAAGTGCAAGAGAATGAGCGAAAGGAGAGAGTCGAGAGAATGGTTTAAGTTTGTAAGGGACGTGCGGTTTTCATACTGTTTGCAATTACAACGTGTAATGTTGTTCGCAAAGTTCACACCTTAAACGATACTACCGTTTCTAACTAAAGTTCCTTCATCTTCCTATTCTTGTTGCTGAGCTTGTTGGTATCTCTTGTGTATGTTAAAATTTACTTAAAGTTATCTTATTCTCGTTATCAAAATGCCTTCGAGTCCCTCAAAATGAATATGGCGTCAAGCAATCGCATTTAGAAAACGGTATTAACATAATTGTTAATTCATTCAATTAGAAACGATAGTATTAGCAATAATTCTAAACCTTGAACGGATATAATTAGCAATTTTTCCCTCCTATAACACGATAGATAAATTCGTAGAAAATGCATTTACTGAAAGATGATCACAGGATTTCGTATTCCTTATTATTGAGGATTGGTATTAAATGCTATTCGTTTGTGGTTTAGCGGTTTCCTTCTATTCATTTACATTTCGCTCAAGAAAATATCGCATTACCAGTTGAACTAAAAATAAAGGAGGGCAAGAAGAAATTATGATAAATGATTGTACAATTTTATCGCACGTTTTATTCTTTAAAAGGTAAAAGCAAAAGAATGGCGAACCGTTGGTGGCGATAGAAGAGGGGTAAGACGAATAAGAAAACATTACCTTTATTCACGCATCATGTTTGCGGTTAATCACGGAATCATGAAAAATAAATACGATTGTGTCTTATGAATAATTTATTTCCTTTCTGCTTAATTTTCTCATAAATTTCTATATCAAATGGTGAAAATAAAAATGAAAGGAAACGTTAAAATGAAACCTTTTATTCGTTCGAAAACCGTGAAAAACAAAACGCGAAATTCCTATCAAATTGTCGATGTAATAACAAGGTGGAGGATTTAAAAGATCTTCGCCATCAGTAACAACACGTTTAATAACAATCTGCGAGTGTTAAAGAACGATGTGTTCTTTTTTGCGCAGAAGGAAAAACTAGCGAACCTTTTAGCCTTGAAGTGTATTTTCTTTAAAGTTAAGCTAGGAGGGAAAGAAAAAGGGAAGGAAAGTATGAGATTGCGCCTCCCGTAATTTTCAAGAAACACAAATAATGAAGTAGAAGACTTATCCTTTTTATATAAAATGTGTACAGTAAACCAACGATGGCAATAGTACCAGTAGTAGAAGGTGGTATTTTTAAAAAGTGATTGTATAAATGTGACATTTCACGTCCTAAAGTTTATATAAAAGAATACGCGACTTTTACGCTGAATGTGTTTTTCCAGTTGAAGGAGTTTGCATATATATACACCTTTAAAAAAAAGAAGAAGGAAGAAGAAAAGAGAGAGAAAAAAAGAGCAGTGGAAAGAGAATGGGAACTAAATTAAAGTCTGTCACTTGAAATATGATGGGAAAACTTTCTCGAAACTTGTTATATCCAGGATCTATTTTTCGCATTTTTCTTCTTCGCTTTGCCTACGTGAAAGAATAGAACCCGAAACGTAGAAAAAGAAGTGAACATAATGTATCCGAAAATCCCAACTCTATTAGGGAAAAAACTGGAGAGAATTTAAGGAATCTTTTTGCAATTTTCCAAAAAAGGGCGAAAGGGAGTTTCTCGCAGAAAAAGGGCACCAAGAAGAATTATTGCAAGCATAATCTTCAACTTTAAATGGGATGTTAATAAAAGGATGACGTATGGTGAATGGATGATAGGTAATAATTTATTGCTAATAACTTTTCAATAACAGAGATATTTAGTAATGTTCTTATGCATCAAAAAAAAGTCCGCTGTTACGTTGGGCGTAATCAATTTTACAACGAAACCTCTGACACAATTCCTCTCTTTTTTTCGCATTGCACGTCTTTTAACCGTTCGAAATTAGGTTGGCAATTTATATAGCCATAAAAAGAAGAGCACATTTATTCACGCAAAGTACGAATTTTATACTTTAATAAGCTTCTTTTATGTGTTTGAATTTCCTCGTCATCGCATAATAACACCTTATAAAGTAATTATTCTTAATTTTGTTTCGCAGCAGTTTCTTTTATTATTTGAATAAAATGTTATAAATTAAATAATTGAACGGATAAATGGTTAAATAACGATCGGCATTCGATCTCGCATTATATACGGTTCGATTTTAATGCATAAATAATAAACGCTCATTAAAATGAAAATTCCAACGGACAGCTGTCCATTATATGATTGTGATATGCATTTTATAAGTGAATAGATAGAAGAGGAGACCTGACATTACAATGGTGTAAATTTCTATGAAGGAAATTAATGAATCGCATATTTGCGGTCGGTCAATGTTGTAAAATAATAATAAATGATAAAATTGCATTAAAAAAAGTGTAACAATTATTCTAGTGAATGGTCATTCTGTACAATGTACACGATTATTCTCGCTGTAATATTAACAATTTCCCGATCGATAATTAATTTTCTTTATTGAATGGAGCAATCTTATTGGAAGAGAGCAAAACGCAAGGAATTAGGGCAGAAATTAATAAGTAAGTAGATTGTTATAGGATTATACAAGTGTCGTGACACCGTTCTCCCGAGATTTAATGCCTGCTGCATAGTGTCACCAGACGACGACCTAGAGCGCACATGATTATCCGAATGGTTTCGAAATCTGCAGAGAATCACTCATATCATTCAGTTTTATTTCGAAATGTGACCCGCATGAAATGATCTATTATCAAGTTATCAAGCCCAAAATCCCTTTGGTTCTTAACCAAACTCAAACCTAACAAAAATTGATATTTTAAAGAAATTTAATGAAATATAATATAACGAAATATTACTCTTATAATGTGCCTTACTCTGGAAAACTCGTTACGTTTTATTGTGAATAAATAAAATGTCAAAATGCAAATAAAGAAGTAGAACGGTTAAATGTATTTTAAATTATTACGGTCGATGAGCAAAACAATGCTTAACGCCACAACAAACATTAAAGAGAGAATTTGTAATAATAATAACATAAACAAGTATGCAAAAACCTTTACTATAACCGTTTTTAATAAGTGAAAAGATATCCCCGACAACAACAACGGCAGCGGCAGCAATTCATGGTCCAGTGTGTAACCATGTAATAATAATAATAAAAAGAGGACTCGACGAAAGAATCACCGGCCCGTGAATTCCAACATGTCAACACTCACCTGAAACAAATTAAAGCATTTAACGAAAATATACTTAACATGTAACCTTCTTTTTTTTTGTTAAGAGTTTTACTACTATCATTATTGCATACTATCATTTGCAATTACGCCCTAGTTTGCTCTGTTCTTCTTTTTGTCAAGTGCTATTACACGGTTTCATTCCCTTCCTTATTACCATGCACGTCTTTCATAATTTATTACCCGCATTACAATGCAAGTAGTACGCGATGGAAATTGTTATTAAATTATTAATAAGAGAATCCAAATTCAATAGTAAACTGCAACTCATGATAATGCAGAATAAAAAATTAATTAACCACGTCTTCTAGGTCAGGGGGACAATACACATTGTATTAACCAAATGGAAAATGTTTTAATCAAACGTCTGCGATTCAATCGCTTTAATATCCATTGTAATTGAACGATTTGCAAAAGTTACTAACGAACGAATCTTAAGTAATTCTCCCATCGGCGAGATTGATAATGAACGTTGTAAATCCGCGTGTTGTTTTACAATCACCGAAAACGCTATTTTATTCCACAGTACAACATGTATGTTGTAAGTACGAGCAAAATGAACTTAGAAATGAACGTAGAAGTAGCTATACAGCGAGAAGAACACAGCTGCTATTTGGATATTCGAAACATACAGAAGAATTACTATTACGGCTTTGATTAGCAAAACATGTTGGCAATAGTCGTTCCAGTTCCACTACAAACACACATTTGAAGGACCCATTCACGAAGAGATGCGAAATTCTTCGCAGACGTATTATGATTAGCGGAACGCGTCTCGAAGTTGAGCAAATGGCAATAAACAAAGAGGGTTGACAGATCTAGTTTTATGAGTGAATAAATGCACCAACCCCATCGCCGACGCCGCCGCCCTCCGTGTTACATACGTACACACACACATTCCGACGGTTCTTGTACAGTTGGTGCACACGAACGTGAAATAGAACGACTCATTTCTCAGACGTTATTTAATCCACCGTTTAAAAGGGAATAAGAGTAGGGTTTGCGAAACGCATTAATTCGTCAAGGGTGACGTTAAACTTCTGCCCCCATCCACATCACGTTTTTTCTTCTTTTGGTTAGTCTCTTCCTTTTCCTTTTTACTATCTGCACGTTATAAAAAAGATGCAAAAAAAACTAGTGCATAAATCTTTGGCGCCGCGTATATTTTTCCATCGCCCCACGATTACCTTTTATATGTTTAATCTGCACAAGCAAAATATGTAACACACGCAATCCTCATCATCATCATTATCATCAGCTTCAAAACAGAAACACGCTTTCGTTACAAAGACTTTATGAAATTTGTAGTTTGTTTAAATTTTACAAGCCGCTAAAAACTTTTGCAAATGAAATAATTATCTCAAGTAGGTAAAAAGCACGGCGTTTTAATTGCAATCTCAAGAGAAGCAAAACCACACAACAACGGCGAATAACAGCAACAAAAACAAGGGGCAAAAAATTATATTTAAAAATGAAGGGATGGGAAAAGAACGAGAAAAATAGGGGCAAAAAATGAAACTGCAGCAATTCTTTTTAAATGGTTCATATTCATTAATTTAATTCCCTCCACCCAATTCCCCATTACAAGTTTATATTCTCGTTTCTAAAAGTTGTATTTTTTTCGTGCAAATAAAACTGCTATTGTTGAACTCGACTAATTAATTCGAGTTTTATCACTAGTAAGCAATTGTTATAATAATATGCGTCAATTTAATTAATGTTTTAAGCAATTGAAATTTGTCGTTCGCAAAAATAATGTAAAACATGCATTAATTTTATTTAAAAAGATTTATGTTTTACATTATTTCTATTAATTAACAATAATCCACAATATAATTAAATCTGAATATTAAATTATATGTGATTTTTGTATTTAAAAATACATATTTATTTCATGGCTTAATAAATACTTAATAATAACGTATTAAATACTTCTTTGTCCAAGAGAACTCCTTTATGTTTGAATCCCACATTAATCAACCAGTCGTTTATTATTTTTATACATACGATGAGAAAATAATTAATTTTATACAAAAGAGACGATAGAGGGATTATTGCAATTAAAGAACGATCGTTTAACAACAATCATTTTAAACTTGTGTTTAGAAAAGCTTAATCCCAAAGTTATTTATTAATCTTTATGTTTATATTTGAAGGAGTGCTTTATTTTTATTAATATAATAATTCGTAACGATCGTCTATAATTATAATCTTAAAAACATCCAAAAACGGAAATTATGAAAATAAAGGAAGCCATTCCTCATCTACATATTTGTGTTGCAATTAATTTCCATTTGAATGGATTATTCGACGACATAATAATGAATTGTGCGGAGAAGAAGAAGTTGAAAGCACTTAATTAATATACGATAAAGTCACTTTAAGTTGGTCAAATAATTAAGCATGATGAATTGCATTTAATTGTAAAGAACGATATAAGGGAGACGTACAAGTACTGCTATTTACTTGCCGTAATACTAGTATCGCTAGAAGAAAAGAATATCAGCGTTATTTCTTTTTTAATTATGATTATCATCATTAACATGTGCCATTAATAAAAGTAAGGAAAACGCAGGGAAACCTCATAAATCTGTCTTAATAAATATCATGTGTATTTAATAATCAGGCACCGAACGACAGCAAAAAAAGAATGAAAGATTCTTCATTTGCATTTACGACATATCCTTATATTGCTTAATTATCACGGTTGAATGCTAATACTTTATGCATGTATTACGAACGGAATAATACTGACTATTAGTAAAGCAACATGAGCGCATGAAGTATTTTTATAACGAAAGCCAAGTTAAGATAAAGTTGATTAACGAGAAACAAGAGATCGGCGGGGGAATAATAAAGTGAAATCGCTAGCTGAAACGAGGAGGAACGATTATCAAAGTCAAAGTGAAGATTGCAGGTTTTTAGCATTTTTAAAGATGCCGTCGACCCTCGAGTAATCATCAATCGTTTTACGGATGCACGTGAAAACAAACCAACTGGAGCGAATATAAAAAAGTAAGCGAAGGAATTGGATAAAGAGAACGAGACACGAGAAGAAACTAATATTAAATATAAAAAGGAAAGAAAATGTAGAGGAGCGGAGAGAAAAGTGAAACAGTTTTCCCTTATAAATATGTAATAAATGAATTGCAGGAAAAAAATGGGTATTTTCCTTTCGTTTCTCTTTTTTTTGTCTGAAGCGTTTCACATTCCACGGTTTCCTTCCCATTTTATTTACGGAAAGGTACTTTTTTACTTCTACTTCTTTTTGCCTTTTAATATATACTTTTTCGATTCCTTCCTCTGCTTCTTTTTCTCGGTTATATTTGATATTATTTTGATCCTATTCAGGTATGTTTTCCTTTTTCCTTCGTTTATTTTTCTTTACCAAAAGCACTTAATTATATTTATCGCTTCCCATAATTCAATTGTATCATTATTATCACGATGCACTTATAAAAAGAAACTTTACGTGTGTTTGTATCACACGAATGCAATTATTTTCCATTAAAATTAATACGAGCGCTCTTCCGTGATTCTTATTAACCTCGACTTATATGGACGAAAAAAATAACGGAAAACGAGGCGTCGTAAAATTTGCGATTTAATACCATAAAAGAAACGTAAGCATTTATGTGCAATGATATAGGATAGGAAGATATGTCTCCAAAAAGAATTTTAATTACTAATAAAAGAAAAAATTATGTGCCCAACTTCAAAGGCAATCGCTTATACACATTAAAGCGGCTTTAATGTTAGTTATTTTAAAAATCGTGACTCGATGATTGTTATTCACCATTAAGTGGTTTCGTTTTTAACACACATTTAATGTAACAATGTGCGAGAGAGCCTGGCGCATCCACCAAAAGAATGCCAAGTTTATTTTTGATTTTTTAAAAAGAGGTTATCAAAATTTTTAATCAAGCTTACAGTACAAAACAAAAGTTTAATTAAAAGCATAATCCCTTTTTGGAAAAGCTTAGCCACGTTTTTTCTTTGTCACCGTATATGAATGGCATTATATGACCGTGGTGAGATACATACTTTATTTATGAGAAGCTTTAATTGTTGATTTAGGCTTTTAAGCCATGACATATTAATGTCGCACAAAAAAAGGAGTAAGAAAAGTGGACACGCCGAGTTGAATAATTTCCCGAAAAGTTTATCAAATAAATGCGCCGTTAAAGTTAACGCGTTTAATGTTGTATATACGTATATTTTAAAGCTATCACTTTGGTCAGGCGAGATGTGAAATATTTCACGGTGTATTTAATCGCGAAAATTGGCCGAAATAAGATCGTATCGTCTTTATGAAAGATGACGCCACTTATATTTAATCCGACGGATAATTTAAATAAACCATAACTTAACTTTGTTCATTTGTTTCTTCAAACTTTTCAATCCTTCCCTTTTTACCTCTTTTTCCATTCCGTATCGTATTCAAATTTCTTTTTCCCTCGCTTATATTACGCTCATCCGAAGTAACAATTTAGTAGATACGGTACAATTCATCACTATTTCACCAGAGTTGGATTGCGGGCGCAATTAATTTCTCTCTTGCCATATATATCCCGCAATCTTCTCTCTGCCCTCTCTCGCTCTCTTTAACTCTCTCATTTAATACTTTTCTCCCTCTCTCTACTCATAATTCGCACACATGCGAGTAAGTAGAAAATGCTCGCGGCTTTTCATTGTTATGAACTTCTCGACGTCTATGATGATGGGAAAATGCGAACGAGCGAGACCCGATGAAAAAGTGATTGCGAAAGAGAGAAATAGAGGATGAGCGAGTGTACGGTTTATTGTGCATATCTTTCATCACGAAACTCTAATAGTTTATTCCTCGTCTTTTTGGATGTTAAACTTTTTTTGGTGTTATTATCGCAATTCGCTCCACGTGTCTTTAAATTATTGTTCGTAACACTATTAACGTGCAACGTACAACAAATTGTAATATTATAAATACGATATTTAAATAAACTCACAAAATGTTACGTTCTTCTACAAATGATCCTCCTTCCTCATCCCTACACGAATACGGAGGATGAAGAGAACCCGGTGAACGGTGCTTTCTGAATTGTAAATGTAACGCGTTACACATACAGCTGGAGTTTACATGCACGAAGACGAGCGCAGAAAGAGACCGAAATGAAAATAGGCATGGGCTCGAGGTAGAAACAGTGAATTATGTATATCAAAAATGATAGAAGAGGAACAAGTTAGAGATGAGCAGCGTCAACTTATCTGTACGTATTAGTGTGTGTGTGTGTGCTTTTTCTCCTTTAAGTTTAAGTGATTTTTCATGCTGTAACCGACGGGAATTATCTGTAAGAGTGTACGCAGCCAGCCAACGAGCCAGCAGTTGTCGTTGTAGTCGTATGCTTTTGCTCCATTGAGCTGTTAAATGAAATGTGACGTTGCATTAACGGAAGATTATATCAAAGTGACTCTAACAGATTTTCTAGCGCGGTTAAATTGTTTTATTAAATGCGCGTATTATTAAAATCTGAAAGGAAGGTAAAAAACGGAAGTCAGAAAACGAGAAAGTCGCTCTTGCAATTAATTTGTTGCAATTAGTTATCGTTAAAATGTCGTTATCGTCAGACTTCAGGCTTCATCACCAACAAGGACGTTATTTCGCACTGAACAACGTCACCTGCATATATGCAAAATGTTATATAATGCAATTATTCAAGACAATTTTATGCCAGCAACATTCTTGTATGCCTTTAGTTAAACGGCGCTTCTGCGTGAAGGCCTTACTTTTATGCTGAAAATATTTAATAAATACGAATGGTGCCGATTCCGCGAATAATAGCCAAAAAAAATTCTAATTAAGTTGTTAATGTTACAAATTCTTTCGATTCTTTGATTGACCGCAATTTGTTATTGTTTTATGTTCAATTTAAAATTGGTTCGACTTAATGGAACCAAATTTTAATCAAAAAGTTGTAACTTCTCAGTAACACTCTTTTGTAAATTCTCTTAGAAATAAGCGGTAAACCTATTGCAAGTAGAGTTTATCTAACCAAATTCCACAAATAATTTATTATCCTTCATATCAACTCGCTCTCGACAAAAGAGAAAATTTAATACGTCAATCGTTTAATTTTAATTAAGCCTTCTTAGAACGTACGAGCCCACAAATTGATTAGAGATAAAGCAGTTTAATGGTTTATTGTTTAACGTGAAATTTAATTAAAACGATATATAGATTAATGCAATTATCGTAATTATATGTATCTGCAAAGAAAGGACGATTGAATAATAATAACGATACTGTATAATTAAATGAAACGTGCTAATGCCAGCCCACGAAATAAATTTCTTTTCAATAAATCTATATTATTAAGTCGTCGTGTAAGATTATCGCAATTTCGAATAGAATTATACACTTGGTCGTGCAAAAAATCAGCGGAGACGACGAACGTTGCAACGCAAATTGCTTACAATATTTAACAGCGCGAAAATATTATAAGTAATATCAAATTAGTTGTTATAGACAATTTAATACTTAAAAGAAAGATTTGCAAGCCGATTTAAACACGTGAGAAATAGAACTAAATACATAATAATAACTCTTAGGACGACAAAAATTACCAAGACTTTCGGTAACAACAACAACAACAACGACGAAGACGGGCAAAGAAAATAAAACAATGTCATCTGGAACGGGTGTATGGCAGGGATTGTCTTGATTCCGGGCGTACTAAAGCATCTAAACTGGAACTAAACAACCGGGTTTCAAACGTGACATGAATATGAACTGCTTTAAATACTAAATATATGTTATATAGAAAGGACTAAAACATCTGTATGTGTGTTTTGGAGGACCTAAATGGCAATCCGTCACCGAAAGAGTAGCAACGCCATATAGATATTACTACTGCTGTTGCCGCTGGGTAAAAGCAGTTAAAACGAGCGAGCGAACGAGGGACGAAGTAGGATGGAACGATCGCGAAACCATCGAGTACGAAACGTGAGTAACGTGCGTTCGAAAAACGTGCCGTAACGTGTAATGCGATGGTAAAGAAGTAAAGGGAAAAAAATTATACGAAAAACACGCATCCACGTCAGGTCTCTTCCCTTTCCGCGTCCCTCTTCGTCTTCTCGCATGCATTGTTTATGATCGCGGCTAAAAAGAATACAATCTGGTTTTGGTTGTGATGGTAGATGAAATTAAAGAAGAAAATAAATAAATAAATAACAGTTTTGGAAATGTACAACGGAGTATAATGGAAAGTGAATAATTTTGCTGAAAGCCCCGCCGTCGTCGCAGTCGTCGATCCCACTGAACCGTTTAAATATATTTATTTTCATCTCAGTTTTATTGGTTAGATATATTGTACCATTGCTACATGCCTTCGTCTTTTTTCTGCATTATTCTAGCCTCTGTTTCTCTCCGCATTCACCCTTTCCACGTAAACGATTTCATTTTTATCTCTAAAATCTTTATATATCTTCAGCAAAGCAAGAGAAGAAAAAATGGAGAACTACTTCACCTAAATTACATCATACATTTTCACTGTAAACGTTTTATACTTTAGTAAACCAATTCTTTTCCCTTAATTTTTTTTGCTCGTTTCTTTATTCACCATACCTCTCCTTCGTACGTCGTTTCGTCTTATTTCCAAGTAATTTACAGAAAACTATAACGATTTTTATAGTGAGAGATTGCAGGAGTAAATTGAAACTTTTCGAAATGCCATTCGAAACGAAATTATTTTTCCTGCGCTTATTTCCCTGCATCAACACACGAAGGAATTTATTATAAATTTAATGAAGATTTTTGCAAACGTCAAGATTTGCGAAACATGTAAATTGCAAGTGAAAGAATGGAATGAAACAAAATTGAAAGAATTAAATTGTTTTCGTTCCCCTTATTATTTTTTCCTTCTCTCCCTCACTCTCTCTCGCTCTCTCTGCACGAACACGTGAAAGAATAATGAAAACTAGTGTAGTTAAGTTCATGAAGAGAAATTCCATGTACCAATTACTGCCAACTGTGACACGAAATTGACGGTACTTGGACTAAACGAGTAGAACGTGTTTGTTATTTCGTATGTGTGTATTTCGTATGTTGGTAGCGATGCAATTCATTTCGACCTCCTCTTTTAATTTGAGTCCTTGATTCCTTCCACACCTTTTATACTTTTTGGACAACATTCTTCCTTCCTTTTCAATAGTCGATTTAAATCGCAGGAAGAAATTTAAACGTGCATATCAATATTTCTTGCGGCATTTATTTTATTCCATTTAGAATTCAATTTTATTGCGTACAACCATTCGCTTTGGGTAATTGTACTATTACATTAGCTGAAAATCATTTCAAAATGCTGCAGAGGAACAGATTTAACATTACAATTAGAGTTAATGCATTTAATCTTCATAAAATATTGCGATAATAGAGAAATTGGTTCCTTCAGAAAGTGCAAGAGTTTCGGTTCACCAGTGGCCTATTATAATAAATGCATAAGAAATTGATAATTTTAAAATAGCACAATTTATTATGTCAATGCATTCAAACATCAAATACAGCCAGATCAATAAATGTGCTTATGTAAGACAACATTCATTTATTTTATACACAAAAATGTCAAGAGCTATGCAAAAGTGGACGAGAAACAGATTTGCATCATTGCAAATGTCCATTAGGTAACATTTAATGTATGAACAGAACAGGCATCTCCTTGTGGCCCCAAGCAAATATTTCTTGGTTATAATTGAACCCAGTACAAAATTAGTTAACTAAAAAATAAGTTTATATAAAAAAGCGTGTGCAAACGAAATTCGCTAACTAAATGACGCAACTCAATTTAAATTGAGTAACATTGCCAACAATTTTTTCTTTGCAAATTAGAAGAGGTGACGAGAAAATATTTATTTGCAAAACACGGTATCGCGCCCTCGCATTAATTAAGTTCGTTTTAAATGAGAAGAAAAAAAAACAAACCCTGCGTAATTAGTGAAATTCTAAATAAATTTCTCTTGGCATGTGTAACTGAACGCTTTTGTAAAAATTTAATGCGCCGATCAATTGATGATATCGTAAATTAACTCCGAGTCCCACGTCTTTTTCTTCTGCGTCCATTTTTTCTCGTACACGTTCCAAACAAACAAGAGGCAAGAAAAGGTTAAAGAATGAAAAGGTAATTTAAAGGTAATAACGCGTAATTTCTCTCCGCCCTTATTAAAGTTTCTTATTTACTTGTTAGCAATTTGTTACTTAACTGTATAGAGAAGAAAGTGGAATGAAGAGGAAGAATACAAAAAAAGAGTAATTGTTGTGTACATACTCTCTAAACTTCTTTTAATTAAACAATAACTATTTGCGTTTGCAATTGTTAAAGCTTATTTATTATTGCGTGGAGAAGATTTTACTTGTGCCAGCTTTCATTATTAATTCAAGATTTCTAATTATTTTAACTTCATTTTTTTGTTATAGAACTTCAAAATAGTAATAAGATTAATCAATTCATTTACGTTTTTCCCATTCCTAGTCAATTTGAATAATTTAATTTCTTCCAATTTATTATGCTCTCCTCTTCACGTTCTTGCTGCTTAATAATAAATTTATAACATTGTATTTAAATAATTAACCCAATTACAATGTAATAATAATAATGAAACTTTTTTAAACCACTTGTATAAAATAATTTATGCATGTTAAATTATACAGTTTCCATGTATTATGCGTATGTATTTGCATGGTACGGAACAAGGTCTCGTACGTATAACTAATTTGTTTAATTAGATGTAACGTATTAAACGGGGAATATGTAATTAATGGCATATTGCACATAGTTAGAAGTTCATTATCTATCACATCTAACTAATAATAATATCAATAATGACGGCAAATACATAATACAACATTGTTGCGAACGCTTTTTAATCTTTAATTAATTTTCCTTCCGTTAAATAGCCATAAGAATTGATTGAAAGGCAAAGAAAATGCAACAAACGCAATTTTGTTCAGCTGATTTCAATTGTTATCGCAATTATCTATTAAATAAATTGCTATTTATTTTGCATATGGGTACATGTACTTGTATATAATCGAATACATTCGTTTGCGTGTTCTTCAATAATCATATACCGGATGACATCCATTCCTTTTTATATTTTATTTCAGTCTCTTTTGACATTGTCATTCTTATAGAATTATTGATGTTATTATTGTAACTTTGAATTGACTTGTGTTCTATGCATTAAAAAAAATTACATTACGGTTATTATTTCGACTTGGCCTTTAATCAAAATTATAAAAACAATTGCTCGTTATTATTATAGATTTTTAATTGGGACCATTTAACGATAGGTGATTCAATTATGCATGCCAAAAATTCGCTATACTATTCTCTACTTTTGCAATTTTCCACTAATTGCAATAAACTTATTTTGAAACTCAGATAGTTGCTTCCAACAACTCGCGTTCTTTTCGGGGCCTTTCTCGTCTCCCTTTTGTGTGTTTTATTAGTATTAATTTTAAAATGTTCAATGCCACATGTCTTACGACCAAGTAAATGTTATTACAACAGCGATAACGTAATTTTAACGAAAAAAATTAACGTATCGTAATTGCAATTTTATGCAACACAATTCATGCAACGTTTTATACAAAGAATAGAAAAAAAAATCTTAATAATGTATAATTTACCATAAACAAAACCAAATGATATTTTATGCGATTAGTTGCAATTTGAACGCAACAATTTCACATAATTTAAAGAGCTGAAGGTTAAACTAATTTATAGAATTACGAGAAAACGTTTCATTGTTGAAATGTGATGCGGTTATCAATTAACAAAGAACAGCGTTCTACCAATTGGTTAATGGCGATATTTTAAGCGGTACCGTGCCAATTTAAACTAACGCGACGCGTATTTCAAGGAAAATTAATTATGGCGGATGCGCCGGGCAAGTATTCAATTTTTACTTTCTCTTCGTGGAAAACTTGTTTCGAACCGAATTTTCTTTTCTCGCCTTCCCTTCGCGTCAGATTTAACCTTAAACTTTACGTAAAAGAATATAACTTTAAAAAATTTCAATTTGAATTTCCTCAGTTTCTCTCTGTCTTTCACGCACACACTTTCGCGTCCTCCGTCTTCTGCCATTACTAAAAGTCTATTATGCGCTCCGGTAAATTTCCTAATTTAGTTTACGAGAATAATTTAAATGTCGCATATAATAATGGTAATAGTAGCAACAATAAGAGGAAACGTGTTCCAGTAAACGGCAGTAAAGGAAAAAAACAAGTTAAATAGTTTAAGGTGAATGATGGATTAAAAATACAGAGAAGGTTTTAAATACAGCAAACGTTTATGTAAACTTGTTAATGACTCATAAAATATACACGTACGATACGATATTTTTAGTTAAATGGTATCGACTTGACGTCTTTAAGGGCCTCATTATTACTGTTATTATTATAGGAAATAGGGAAAATCCTTAAATACTCAAGTGAGTTTATTATGTTTACATACAATATATCCTACGTGACATTGTTCTTTAAATCATTGTTAGTATGGCACAGCTATATTGTTTGCAATAAGTTGGAAGGTAAAAGTAAGAATAATAACAATAAAAGCTGGAATATATTTCATGATTCTTTTCAAACAAATAAACTAAGCTAAACAATAAATGTGTGAAATTCGATGTATGAATATAAACAAACATCATCTTGTTGTTCGCATTTTCTATTGTATTTAAAATCCATGCTTTTACGTTCGTTACTCCTTTTTAACATTTATTCTTTTTCATTATTATTATTATTAAATTTAATAATAAATTAAGGTTATTTGTATAAAATTGTATACGAAAAACCGTCTCGGTTACAACACGCTTTAATAATAATAATAGCAATGAATTCAAACGGTAACAATTGAAATTATTTAATCCCATTATATTTATTATTATCATGGTAGAAGATATGAATATATCCGCGAGGAGGGTTATCTCTCCTTCTCTCCCGTTCACTTCCTTATATTTTAAACGAAATGCGAAAATAACATAAACGGTAAGCCACAATTAAATTCCATTCTTCCCTAAAAACCGATTCATTCAATTCAGATATATAAATATTATGTGTATCTAAGTAATATGCAAAACTTATTTGCTTCATTGTTGAGAGTGTTACGATAATACTGTAGGGTGATAGTGGCCAAAATTTCATGAAAAGGACGATACAAATATGTGAATGAATGTTACATTTAACTTCCACTTCACCGCTTATAGCAGAGAGAGAAGGATCTAGTGAAAAGAGCAGGGGTATAAGCCGGTGTTACCGTTAATAGAATCGTAGAATGAAATTGGCTTAAATATTTAAACAATAAACTTTGAAAATAGTCTTCATTGTGTTGTGCTGTGTTTCGTAGCACTTCTATATTGTACATTTACAGTCCCAAAAACATTACTGCAATATAACTAAAGAGATAAAGAACGAGAGGCAGAGAGCAAACGTGTTAAAGAACGAGGAAGAAAGTGGCGATTGTTGTTAAATTAAATTTTAGATTTTTTAATAAGATGTCAATATAAATAATGAAACCTTTCCTTCACTATCTTCTCCTTCGCTGTCTTTTCCGCAGTTATTTTTAGGTGAATTTTCCATGAAAAGCAAAAAAAAATAGGACTATATATAAATCATCTGGGGGCATTATGTGAGACACGAACACATAGAAGACCTACTGAAGCAAAATGAAAACGAAAAGGAAAATGAAGAAAAAAAGCAACACGCGGAAACCGAAAGTGAGAGAGAAGAAAGAAGAAATGGCGAAGAGAATTTTCTTCTAGTTTCCTTTTCTTTTTCGCCTCCTCCCACACATTTTTATGCCTCTTTATTCCCTACACTTTTTTTCTTCGTTTTCTTTCACATCGCCCCTCCGTTCATTGTCAAATGTAATACAATTTGAAATACATAAATAAAATTATTTATGCGTTAAATGTAAATGTCAGTCGTGCACTCTTTCAATTTAATGGACGCGCTTGTCAGGTTTTGTGTGTATACGCAAACATTGAGGAAGGAAGAGACGAAAAATATATATACAGAGAGAAAGTGAAGGAAAAATTGAAAAAAAAAGGAATTTTTGATCGATTTGGAATGTGCATATTTATAATTTATGAAAAATCCGAGTCCGGACCTCCTTTCTGAACCAATAATTTATATATAATTTACACGCGCATTTGATGACTGACGCTGATGCTACGGTTTGATAAATGACACCTTTTTTCGGGGACCTACATATAGTGGCGTTAAATTAAAGTAAATATTTTAAAAGCAAAACGCCCATTTATCCCCGACAAATATCACATTATTACCTAAGGAATTGATACACTTTGGATCACTTGTAATATAATTAATTAACTCAAACTAGAAAGATTCTTTATAAATTCCCTTATCGAAAAATAAAGCTGAGAAAATGTTGTTAAGTATAATAACCTTGTGATGTATTTCTTGCATAATAATGTCTTCGTCTGCCCTCTTTTTTGCCCATCTCTTTTATTTTTGCATAATTTTCTTTCGTTTTCCTGTCCTTATACTATATAATAGAATTAGATTTAATGAGGTACATTTTGTGAGAGAAGAAAACAAAAATTGGGGAGAGTTTGATAACAAGTTCGGGCAGGAAGTTGCTCGCGTTTAGTTTATGTGAAGATTATTTAGCAAACTCAATGAAAACTGACAAATAATTACTGCAAGCACAAAATGTTATGTACATTTATAACGTTCCTCTACAAAATGTAATACGTTTTACATGGGAGTACGTTTCTCGTATTGCCATCTGTAGAGCTTGAAGAGAGTTTGTTATAGTAGAAGTAATAATATTTTCCGTTTTTTTTTTCGAAAGATTTCAAGATTTCCCAAAGGTAACTCCATACGTACATCCATACAATATGTATGTACTTCTTGTTAGATTTTATTTATTTTTACTCTAAAGGCGTATAAAAATGATATTGCCAATGCTGTTGGGGCGCTCGCTAATTGGGCGCTCTCTTGTTAGTTCGAAGGACCACCGTAACTTTACGGAATGAAACGATTTCGTTTAAACAATAACTAATATATTAAATTAAATGATTGTTGAATTTCACGTATTCGAAGTGACGTTTTTAGCTCGTGGTTATTGAGATTCTGTCTTGCTTCTTCAATTTAGCTTAAAAGGTCACCTCGGTTTTTTGGTGTTGGGGGGTGAAATCGGCGCGGTTATTTTCGGAAGAGAAAGTTTGGGTTTTTGGACATCCGTACCGTAACCGATTTCACCTCCTTTGTATCGGTTTATTGCAGTAAACGGCACGTACCAATTGTAGGCGCATCCACTGCAATAAACCGATTTAAGAAATTTCTCCTTTTTGTACAATTCCTCGTTTTACATTTTATTAACAATAATAAATAAAGAATTATACAGCGGACGCGCTATGTACAAATGGCCTTTGGGAAGAGAGCGGACGCGCCATACCGCCCCCCGTTGAAGGATCCGCCTTCAACTGTCCATCGGGAGAGCGCACAGCTTCTTTACGGCTCGCGTGAAGTTCCCCTTCGCCGTCCGGATGGATGCAACTCGGACGGTGCCGTCTTGGCCGCGGTGTACTTGCTCCACTCGGCCGGTTGCCCACTGTAGTGGAGGCAAATTATCCTCCTTGATTAGCACCAGTTGTCCTACTTCTATTTCGCCTGGCACTCGTTGTCGCCACTTTTGCCTTTCTTGTAGATTAGCCACATATTCTTGGGACCATCGCCGCCAGAAGTGTTGACGTATAGCTTCAATGTGTTGCCATCGTGCCATTCGATTGGTGTTTATATGACTTAAGTCAGGTTCGGCGTTCGTAAATAAGGCGTCCCCAATAAGGAAATGGGCCGGCGTCAAAGGTTTAGGGTCGGTAGGATCCGAGGATATCGGTGCGATTGGTCGCGAATTGACGATGGCTTCAATCTGAATTAATATTGTGTTCAATTCTTCATATGTTAGCATGGCATTGCCCGCCACGCGTTTTACATGTTGTTTTACCGTTTTTATCCCACTTTCCCATATTCCACCGAAATGTGGAGAATTTGGCGGTATGAAATGCCATTCAACCTGTTCGTTTGCACATATATCTATTAATTCGCTAACGTTCGCCTGTGACCTGAAATATCGGTACAGATCGTTCAATTGATTGGAAGCGCCCTTAAAATTTGTACCGTTATCAGAATAAATTCGTATTGCCTTGCCTCTGCGCGCCATAAATCGTTTTAGTGCCGCTAAAAATGCATTAGTCGAGAGATCGGTGACTAGCTCTATGTGGATGGCCTTGGTCGCCATGCATATAAAGAGAACGATGTAGGCCTTCATTGTGCCCTTTGTCCTGCCTGGACCGCGTTTGATTAATATGGGGCCACCGTAATCTACCCCGCAATTTTTGAACGGACGGGCACTTACAACGCGTGATCTCGGTAAATCGCCCATTATGTGCTGCACGGGTTTTGGATTTGTTCGGAAACAGGCTTGGCAATTGTGTATTACTTGCCTGATTTTATTACGGCCGTTTAGGATCCAAAAGTTTTCGCGTATAATTGCCAGCGTCGTCTGAGCACCCGCGTGACAATGCGTCTGATGGACGTTTTTAATTATTAATTTGGTTAGAATATGATCCGCCGGTAAAATAATAGGATTTTTTCTCGAACTGCTTATATCTGCATTACGGATTCGTCCGCCTACTCTTATTATGCCGTCGCTAATAAATGGGAATAGTTTGATTAATTTACTGTTCTTAGGAACTTGCTGATGTTTCCTTAATTCCTTTAGCTCTCGCTCAAATTGTTCTTCCTGGGCTAATTTTATTAATATATTACGCGCCTTATTAAGTTCATGGATCGTAAGATACTTAGTCTTTAATTTATTTTCGTTTCGGCAATTGTTCATAAATCGCGTGCAGTATGAAACAACTCTTAATAATTTATTGTAGCTCGAATATTTTGTGAATATCTCGTTCACGTGTGTGGTTGTCGTCACGTGCGTTACTCGTTTTGTTTCTGGCAACTCGGTTGTTTCTGTGCCCTTTGCGATGGGCCAATCAGTCCTTTTTTCTTTCAGCCATTGCGGCCCGTGCCACCAAAGTTGGGTTTTCGTCAGTGTTTCTACATCGCTGCCTCTCGATAATATATCGGCAGGATTGTCTGCGGATCTTATGTGTTGCCACCGAGATTTGTCGGTCAACGACTGAATTTGTGCGATGCGGTTTGCCACGAATGTCTGAAACAAGTTGGGCTCGGATTTCAGCCATGCCAGGACAATAGTTGAATCGCTCCATAAGTAAATGTCGCTGAAGTCTGACGCAATGAACGATGTGACCTTGTGGAATAGTCGTGCCAATAAGAGAGCGCCGCATAACTCAAGACGTGGTACCGTTAATCGCTTGAGTGGGGCTACTCGCGTTTTCGAACAGAGTAAGTTCACGGCTATTTCACCGGAGCGTGATTTGCTTCGCAAATAAATTGCCGCTCCGTACGCTAGCTCGCTGGCGTCGCAAAATCCGTGTATCTCGATTGCGACGGGATCTGAACAAATGCAGTTTCTTCTTATGTTAACGTCTCCAAGATTTTTCAAATTGGATAGTAACGCGTTCCACTTGTCGCGAATGTCTGCGGAAGGAACCGCATCCCAACCGACGTTGTCCTTCCATAAGGTCTGCATTAATATTTTCCCCCGAATTAGAATGGGAGAGATTAGACCGAGGGGGTCGAATATTGTTGAGATCATAGATAGAATTCTTCTCTTTGTAACCTTTCCGTGATCGGTTTCCAGTTTGCATTTGGAGAACGTGAATTTATCAGAAGTGGGATTCCACTCTATTCCCAGCGTCTTGATGGATTTTTCCTTTTCGAAATTGATTATTTTGTTGTTGCTATCCCTGTCTTGAATTCCTTCTAAGATCTTTGGATCATTGGACGCCCATTTTCTCATTTCGAAGCATCCCCTTTGTAGCAACGCCGATATATCGTTGCGCAATTTAACCGCTGATTTGATATCGCTAGTCCCAGTTATTAAGTCATCCACGTATAGGTCCTTTGAAACGACCTTCGCCGCGACTGGAAAGTTATCTCGCTCCAGCATCGCTAGCTCCTGTATACATCGCGTTGACAAGAAGGATGCCGGCGCGGTACCGTACGTGACCGTAGTCAGTTCATACGTTTTTATAGGCTGTGATGAGTCCGTTCGCCATAGAATCCGTTGTAGTGCCGTTTGTTCAGGCTTCACTTTGATCTGCCTATACATTTTTGTTATATCGCCCGTTAAAACGTATGTGTACATGCGGAAACGACACATAAGTGGGAATAAGCCTTCCTGAACGGTGGGTCCAACGTGCAAGATATCGTTCAATGACACGTTTGTCTTCGTTTTTGCGGACGCGTCGAACACTACGCGGACCTTCGTGGTCAGGCTTTCGTTTTTCACAACCGCGTGATGCGGTAAATAGAATGACTCGCGGTTCTTATTAAGTTCGTTTTCGTGGATTTCACGCATGTGTCCTAGTTGCAAGTACTCATGCATGAACGCTTTGTACTCGCTTTCTAGCTCTGTGTCTCGCTTAAATTTACGCTCTATGGCCTTCAGTCGATTTATTGCATTGTGCTTCGATTCACCTAAGACCGACGGCTCCTTACTCATAGGAAGTTCGACGCTGAATCGGCCATCTTGATCTCGCGTGTATGTTTCTTTAAAATGTGTTTCGCAGTATTGGTTGTCTTTCGATTCCGTGTTTATGTCGCCTAGTTCTTCGATTTCCCAAAATCTTTCTAATTGATTGTGGATTTCTGCGAAATGGCACATTTTCGTTTGACGGTTCCTTTCTCTGGTCACCGGGCCAGACACGATCCATCCAAGCTTCGTGTTTTGCAACGTTGGTTTGCCTTTATTTACGATGCGCTCGTTCAGTAGGAGATCGTAAAAGGCTTCAGCTCCAATGAGCATGTCGATTTCGCCGCTTTCGTTGAATTTGGGATCCGCCAACTTTAAGTCCTTGGGGATTTGAAATTCTTCCTTTGATATTGTGACGTTCGGCAAATTGTTGGAGATTTTATTTAAAATGAGATAGTTTAAATCGAAAGTAAAATTGCCTATTTGCGATTTGACCTTTATGTCCATGGATGACGCTATATTTACTGTGTCGTTGGTTATGCCACGAATATCTATTTGGGATGGCGTCCGTTTTAAGTTTAATTTGTCGGCTACTCGGGCCGTTACGAAATTAGACTGCGACCCCGAATCCAATAACGCGCGATGTTCGTTGAGTTTGCCTTTGTCATCAATTAAAAGGACGCACACTGTCGATAACAAAACCTGCGATTGCACTGTTGCGTGCATCACGACTGACGGATTTTCGCTGTTCGCTTCGTTTTCTGGTTTGTCGTTCTTCGCCTTTACTTCTGCGTTTCGTTTTTCGACGTGCAACATGGTATTGTGCTTCTGTCCACACGTTTTGCAGTTCGAGTATCTGCACTCGCTCGTATTGTGACCGCCCTTCATACAATTTGTGCAGAGTCGTTTTGATTTAACGAATTCGAGTCGCGCTTGTGGCGTTGAATTAGCGAATTTCTCGCACGATCGCAACGGGTGATTCGCGGAGCACATGTGGCATTTTAGGAAGGTTTTTGCCGCGATGAAAGATCTTGTAATTTCTCGCTTAAATGGTGGACGCGGCGGATTGCCTTTGTTCGTATTTGTCACTGCTTCGATAATTTTGCATTTCCTTTCCATGAATTTTGTTAACTCGTCGAATTTCGGGATCTCTATTTCGGCACTATGCGACTCCCATTCTTCGTTGATTTTGAATTCGAATTTGGAAGAAACAATGGCGATTAATAACGTGTCCCAAAAATGTACCGGTTGACCGCACGCTGCGAGTGCACGTATATTTTTTAACAGTGTATCGAGATTTTCGCGTAAATTAAATTTGTTGATATTTGTCATATTTAAAATTTGTTTAATATAATTTTTGATTATCTGCTTTCGGTTGTCGAAGCGATCCACAAGAGCTTGCCACGCGATCACGTAATTGGCTTCGGATAATTCAAGCGAATCGATTGTTTTGGCGGCCTCGCCTTCTACTGAGGCTTTCAAATAATGGAACTTTTCGATCTCTTTGATTAGATTGTTTTTGTGAATTAGAGATTGAAAAGTGTCCCTGAATGCCGACCATTTTTCGTACGTTCCGTCGAACGACGGCAATGTTATTCGCGGTAAATTAATATTGTTCATGTGCGAAGACTCCGTATTGACTCGATTTTTGTTTGTTGTTAGATTTTCAATGATTTCATGTAATTTTGTAACCGTATTCATGGCGGCATTGATGTACTCTATATTTTCATCGTCTTCGTTTTCTAACGATGTTTCAGCGTCGATTCTGAATAGTTCATCGCAGATTGGCTCGATTTTTGAGAGCATGCATTTGTAATAGGCGGCTGACGTATTGTTGAAATCTATTTGATTTCGGTATCGCGAGAATTGCTGTTTTAAGACGGTTCGACGCGCAATTGACTCTGTTTGTAACGACATTTTGATTGCAAGCGAACGGTTTTCGAATCACGGATAGTTGTATGACGTTTTATTTTAAAATCAAATGAAATTAAATGACGAGATATTAATTCAGATCGAGATTCAAAGGTTGAAAGAAATTTGAAAGGAATGGGGACCTACCTTTTGATGGCGGTGACTGGCTCGGCAATCTGCTCCCCTGCTTCTGGGTGGACGGCGGGATCGGCTCGGCAACCCTTTGTCGTTCACTGTTGACGTTTTCTTATCGGCTCGGCGATTCGTTCACGCTCACTCGCGATTGCTTGTATCGACTCGGCGATTTGTTTCCGGTTCACTCGCGTTTTTCGTATTGCGATCGTCTCGGCGATCTTTTCGCTGGTAACTGTTAATTCAGTTTTTTTTTTTTTTTATCTCAGATCCGGCTCGAATCTGGACCAATGTTGGGGCGCTCGCTAATTGGGCGCTCTCTTGTTAGTTCGAAGGACCACCGTAACTTTACGGAATGAAACGATTTCGTTTAAACAATAACTAATATATTAAATTAAATGATTGTTGAATTTCACGTATTCGAAGTGACGTTTTTAGCTCGTGGTTATTGAGATTCTGTCTTGCTTCTTCAATTTAGCTTAAAAGGTCACCTCGGTTTTTTGGTGTTGGGGGGTGAAATCGGCGCGGTTATTTTCGGAAGAGAAAGTTTGGGTTTTTGGACATCCGTACCGTAACCGATTTCACCTCCTTTGTATCGGTTTATTGCAGTAAACGGCACGTACCAATTGTAGGCGCATCCACTGCAATAAACCGATTTAAGAAATTTCTCCTTTTTGTACAATTCCTCGTTTTACATTTTATTAACAATAATAAATAAAGAATTATACAGCGGACGCGCTATGTACAAATGGCCTTTGGGAAGAGAGCGGACGCGCCAAATGCATTTGTATGACATTAATAGTGTATAAGAATCCAACAAGTTGTAGTAAGGTACATACGAAATCCCGTTGTATTAATAACATTAAAACATTTTAAAAGGATTTCTGTTTCTGGGTTTCTTCAATTTTCCTTTTCGTTATCCAAGTGGATCTACATATTTCCATCGTCTCAAAGAAGTAATTATTTTAATGGATTTTTATTTGTGTTTCAAACGCAGACAAGTTTTAATGAGATCAACTCTTTCGTAAATGAAGGAATGTTAACTGATTAAAAAGTTTCTCATTACTTTTCTAACACATTGTTAATAATGAATCATCATCATCTAGTACTGTGAATCCATGAAAATATGAGAAAGAGAAACATATAAGCTACAAAGGAATATCCACAGTGCACTAAAACGAAGGCCCTATCAAAACTTCCAACAATTACAAAAGGCATTTTACCAAGTTGCCGTTACACGCCGAAGGAAAGTTTAAATGAAAACGTGAAATTTATAGAAAATTAAGGGAAATTTTGTTAAAACGTATTATTATGCAATTTTCCAAATTGAAACTTTATCACTTCGTTTGTTTAATGAGTTTCCTCGCTCTTTCCTGCTTGAATTACTAAAAAATAATTTGTTTATACGTGTAATCGTCATTTTTATAAAAATCCTATTCGTTCTATTTATTTACATAACGTTAATGGTGATTTCGATCTAATTCTATAAAATAAAAGTCCGGTAACCAAAATTTTATTTTCAATTTAATAGAGGACCATTTATTATCATAAAATTGGTACCTGTCGATAAATTAATTTTTCAATTTGTACTTTTGGGTTGAAATATATCGGCCAAAAACCAAATAAAAAATTTATAGTTTTTGGGAACCAATTTATTTTGTTGTTAGCGTAATTAATAAATTTTAATGTGAAATTGCTGCATGAAGGAACTTTTAACAGTTTTTAGCTATTCATTTGCAAAATGAAATTTAATTAAAAAGAAACTTTATATTTGTTTGAAAAATATGAAGCGAATAAATATATCGCCAACAAATTTAGATTATTATAATTTCTTTTCATTTGAATAAAACCTTTTTTTCAATTAAGAGAATTGAGTTAAATCCATTGCAGCAAAAACAACTTTATTGGCTTTATATTTAAACAAAAAATGTATGCGCTATTGTAAAGCATTGAAAGGAAAAATAAATCAAATAAAACCAAATCGATATCGTTTTCGTGAATAATCGCGTAAAAAGAAGCTATTATTATCCAATATATTATCATTTTCTATTCGTTTCTTTTTGTTGTTGTTGTGTCTTATTGCAATAAACCTATTTCGAGTCACTTTCCAAATAACATTGTACGAAAATGTTATTATTTATTAAGCCCGATAGGTTTCGTTAAATTTTAATTTATGTAATAAACGCTCTATAAGCAATTGAATGTGTGTTTATTGCTACAATAATTTAACAAAATTCCATGAACAGCCACACTAATGTTATAGTAATGTCAAAACGTAAAGTACTTTAACAAAATGCATTCCCGTTTTTATAATAATAATGCCAACAATAAATGTATAAATAAATAATCATTATTTAATAGCGACAATGTTATGTTGCTATTATTAACAATTAATGGAATTTATTTCATATTAAACACGAGAAACAAATAACTTTATCATCGTATCTTTAGCATCATTCCTTTGGTAGCAAACAGTGAAGGAATGGGAACAAGAATTATTAATATTATTGCTATTAAACGCAAATGTGTTGAAGAAGAAAAAAACTGGACGATAATTTATGTCAAAGCTTAGAACAGGCCAGTGGGAAAATGACATAAATAAAGCCGAGATGAGGATAGAACGACCAAATGCAAAACTCTCTCTCTCTCTCTCTCTCTCCATTCAACCCGTACACAACACCACTGTTTAGCTAGTAGTGGAGAAAATACAAGGCTAAATAAAGCTTTTGGTCCTTGTGTTTTAACTAAAACGCCTCATTTTCATAACAAATTCCCATATTACTTGGTCGAGAACATGCAATCGTTTCTTTTGGTCGTGTCTTGTTGCTCTCTATGTAAGTTTAGACAGAGAGCGAATGGAAGACAACGAAATCTAATTATACCCGGACTCCGGAATCCTAATATGTGTAGATTCATGCAGAAATGCAAGCGGGCGGGCACACACACACACATACATAAGCGAAAAGGGGCATTAAAGTCAAAGTAACGTCGTAAAGTGTTTTGATATTATAAAATGGAACGTGTTTTGTGTATGTGTCTCCTGGCATTATATTAAATAAGGCTTTAAAGTAAGACGTTTCCAGCTAAAATATATCGACAACGATATATTTTTATGTTGAAAATAAACCGTTCAGAAAATCATCTCTCGTTTATCATTCACGAAATTTACCCAACAATACACATTTTATATATGACGCTATCGATAATAATGATAATAATAAGAGTAATGATAACCGTTAAATTAGAGAAGAGAGAGCTAGAGCTTTTTTCAATGGACGCCAATTTAGATTGCAAAATGATAAGTGTAATTTTCTGAACACAGTTTGCATCTATAGTAATTCATGCCACCCATACATGAGTTTAAACTCCATTTTTCCATGCTTTTTCGTCTCTTTGTTTCGAATAATTTTCTTTCAGACTTGCGGTAAACAATCTTTTACTACGACAATCGCTATTCCTTTTTCCCTACCTTATAACATTTGCATACATTTAAAACTCTTCTCATAATAACTCACTCTCTCGCGGGCGTCTCAGTCTCTCTCCCGTACGACTAACTCGCTTTAAAGCTTAGGTTTCTTCCACGGCTTTGCAGTGATCGTGCAAAATTCCAAAACTCGCTAATTTCCATTTTAATACTAATCTTTTATTACATTTAAATATATCTAAATAATGATTTCAGGCTAGTTTCTTCGCCGCGATAGCAAAATAAAAACGAGAGCGATGAGAATGGGCGAAGACGAGTTTTATTATCCTGAATTTTATTTCTGCGTGCTCACCAACAAAAAAAATGATTTAATTACTTTTCGCCGAGGAAAAAATAGAGTAATAACGTGAAAAGATCCAGACAGTATTATAATTATTATTAAGATACGTTTCTAATTTAACGCAATAATAATGTAATTTAGCAAAATATCTAGTTTAATGCAAAGTAATTAAGTGTCTCGTTATAATTGTCTGAAAGTCACTCAGTCAATTACGTTAGTAATAGTGGTAGATGAATGGGGAGAAAAGAATAAAGCCGAAGTGAGAACAAACCTGATAGAAAAACAAATGTAAATGATCAATTTTAACGCTTAACGAGTGACACATTCATAAAGATTGAATGCAAATTCCTGTAGAACTTTTTGCTCATTTCCTTCAGCTCGTTCGTTCTCATTTAGTTTATTTAAGAAGAAATAAAAGAAGAAAACCTAAGTAATGAATGATTCATGTGGTCGACTCCAACCATAATCATCATCACCGTTGTCGTCAAAAAGGTTACAGCTGAAAGCTATAATCAAAAAAACTACAAACATCATTTCCTCAACGAATCGCACTCTATAAACTCTCGTTTTAATCTTTTACATTTATTTTTATTTCTCAATATTAAAAAAAAATCCTCGAACGAAAATTTCCATTCATTTCTAGTTTCATTTCCTTTTTTATTGCCATTTGGTTTAAAATAAAAACGATATTAGAGAGTGGCAAAAAACAGGCATTTACGTAATTTATATTAATAAATTGCAATTTTTATTGTTGTGGTTTTACAATTCTTTTTTTGCGCTAAATTACATAACGAAATTTTGCCACAAAAAATATGAATGTGCAATGAGAAAGAGCATAAAAATGCACTATTAAAAATCGTTATTCGTTTTCAATTTTATTTTTATTAGTAAATTTTATAACACCGAAATAATACATTAAAAAAAACAAAAATTGGGACATGAACAATTAAAAAAAAAAGGTACAGCAGTAAATTGGTTTACGAAATGCGGAGCAATTTCCAATTTGCGAACATTACATCCAAATCAAAACATAATTCCTTACTGGTATGCATAAGTGCATCGCAAACCATAAACAAATTGATTTAGTATGAGTTAATTTATTAAGTTATGCAATAATAATAAATTTATGTTTATTATAAAAATAATGACTCAATAAAGATATAATTAATTAAATCAATTTCAAACACGTCACCGCCATTCTTGCGAAATTGTAATTTCTTGTTTCAAAATGTGAATGAAATGATTGAGATTTTTACTGCTGGTGTGTTTATTTCAATATGAATCAGTTTTTTTTTTAATAAAGAGCGTTATTATTGTTATAACCTTCTCTCCGTTAATGCCTCCACTACTACTAATATGTAAATGAAATGGAAAGAATCCGCTTTAAAAATAATAATATAAAATCTAATTGCTGCAATGTTTAATTATCATACAACAATTATTAAAAACTATACATTCAAGTTTATAATTAAGCGACTCTCTCGCTCTCTCCCATTCTAACCACATTTGAATTTAAATAATTTAATTAATTACTTTTAATAACAATACACGTATAATATAAGCACGCATACAAAATGAAAACAAAAAAGAAATATTTATACAAATTTAATTAAATTATTTATTAATCGAAATGAATATTAATAACGCCAACGTGTACAGTGAGGGGAATTTTTTAATAGACGACATTAAAAATAACAAACAAACCCTTAATCAGTGGAGGAAGCGATGTGCCAAGAAAATAATAACACACAAAATTAACATTTAGCAATTAACTTTTAAAAGCGTTTGTTTCGTAAGGACGTAATTTATGCGAATAAAGTGCAGAAAAGTAATTGCATAAGAATCGCACGAAGGTACGTAAGGGGTGAAAATTAAATCATTTCTCATGACCATTAAAGTCTGTACACCTCCAAAGTGACTTTTCTCAATCAATTATCATTATTGTTACCAAACTAAGTAAGAACCTTCCATTGAAACCGACCTCCAAATAACTATCACCTCAACGAACCACTCGAAACTTCTCGACAACTTCGTACCATTAACCAAGAAAAAAAAAACGAAAAGAAAAATGTATTTCTTGAAGGAAATCGCAAAACCCGTCGGAACGAAAGTAGAAGTATACTAAAGTAATAGAAAGGAGAGGGCTCGTTATTTGTAACGTCTTCAATTTTTCAATTCGATTCGTTAAAATTAAGTGCCACTATATAAAGTATAAGTATAAAACAACTAAAAGAAGTCCTAAAGAAAATCAGAGTCACTTGTAATTGTGCGGATGGATGAAACCTCTCGAAGAAGTCGTAAAAATGAGCAACTCGCTTTTTGTACGATAACAATTTTTTAAAACACTGCAAAGAGATAAAAAGTTTATTAAAAACAATAAATTGTATCGTTTTCGCGTATGTTTATCTTAATTAAAGGTTCCTTTCATAAACATAATTTCCTAATTGAACGATTCATTTGATTTAGATGTTTTCTTACTGAAAAAGTCATTCAAAGTAAATGTGGAGCCCGAAAGGATGATTTATAAAGATTTTGAATTGATTTTAAAACAATATTTTTGAAATTAAAAGGTGAAGCTCTAAAAACATTTAACAGTTTCACCCAGATAATTAGCATTAGTAATTATTGTTATAATAACAGATTGGCTAAATGGCCTAACCGCGTGTCCGATGGACAAGCAACAAAAATATTTAACGTTATAATTAAGCCTAATGTTTCGAATGTCCGTCGAAACGGACATTAAATTTTATTTTGCTTCAGTTTTGGCCGGAAGCAATTTACATTTGGCAATGGGTTTGAGAATGTTTTGGCATTTTATGCGAGCGAAAAGTGTTCCGTAACTACGACAATCACCATTTTAAGCGAATTTATAAAATCCTTTCGTCGATACTTTGTTCGCCATAAATTTTTTCACTTTAGGAATTTAATTAAAACCATTAATCAAATTGTCGATTCTATAGCGCATACGTTTATTTATTGGACGTATGCTAATTAAATAAAATATAAAATACAATTCCGATTATGGAAATATAGTAGATTTTCGGATATTTAAATAATTCCGAATGAAATTAACAAATTTGAACGTAAAAACTTTGTATCGACGCTCTGAGCATATAATTTGATTATTTAATTAATTAGTAGGTATGAAAGGTTTCGGTTTATTAATTACACGATTTTTGCGTGTAAAACGAACGGATGGTAATTTTCTTCGTGTAGCAAACATAGCCGAAATCCTTTTTCCTTCTGATACCCCAAATTGTCCGTAAAACGTAATATAAGATAACGTTCAAGATAGACCCTTCGATATAATTAAATTTGGCAATTTCTTTTTCTTCCTTAATTTTCCCATTTATCCCGTCAAAATAAATTTTAAATTGGAATTTCGTGTGTATTATTATTAGAGAAAAAAATAAGCGAGGCGAGCACAAACTTCCTTCTCGTTTATACGGCATACATGTAATGTGTACATAATGAAATTAATTATTTTATAATAAATATTAATACAATATTAAATTACGAGCTGCTCTTCCTTCCAGTTTTTTTTCTCGTCCTCTTTGATTCCGAATTCTTTCTCGTCTTGCTTTATCGCTTCATAATATCCTTTTGGCGATAAATTGATTTTGTGTTTACGAAATAACAGTAAAATGGAAATTAATACGCGAGAGATCCCCTTTAACGTCACCGTTTCGTATCATTACTATTAAAGAGTTTCAGTTAATTTAAAAATTAATTTCTTTTACTTCCCTCGCCAGCAAGACCTACTTTTCTACTTGATAGCATGTTAAATTGTTCTCTCCTTCTCGCTCGCTATCGATTGGATTATTTGCTAAAATAATTACCGTGTTATTTTATGGGTCAAATATGGAATATTAATAACCGATAATCCTTAGTTGCTGTTTAACATAAGTCGTCTTTCCCATGCATGTAAATAGACGGATGTGCACGGTTTGCTACTGCATGATGCATGTTATTCCGTAGTCAATTTAATCAATACCGAGATAGTATTGTGAATGTTTGTGCGGTTACTGATTGACGATCCTCGTAGTAGTTTGTAGTTCAGTATACAATTCTAATACACCTGTGACCCTTGTATTTATCACACACACACACAATAACAATTAATACTAATTATTTACCAATAGCATATCTAAACCTCAACATATTAACAGCTACTAATCTATTGCATATAATATGTACCACGTATGTACATATATCATAAATTCTTATGTTTAAATAAATTGATCGTATGCTAAAATGCTATTCGAAGCGCTAACCGCATCGCACGGTATAATGAGAGAATTCGTACATTTCCCAAACGCGATTAAATTTTTATCAAACGCTCCGAATGCTAGAAATGCATTTTAGCCGTCCTTCGCAACACAAAACCGCAACCGAATGAATGCTGATACCCAAAACCTTTATTAACGAATAACGATCAATTAGTTTCAATAATTTTATATTTGAGCCATCAAATGTTAATCATAAATGACAGTTAACCCGTTTTTTGAAAAGACTTTTGCTTGAGAATGGAACAACAACTTCTTGTCGTAATTTCCTTCGTATTAACATTTTATTGAAGTCGCTCATATGTAAAACATTTATATCGATCGTTTGTAACAAGATACGAGCTATTAATAAAAATATTAAGTGCGCCCCTAAAATTTATTCGCCACAATAAAATCTTGTTTGTAAATTACTTGTTCTAAGTAGTAAGTAAATTAGTTGCAAATTTATCGCTAGTAATAATACTAATGTTCGTACGTTATAAAATAGATATGGATCTATTTTAATGGGTTCGCAAATAAATTCGTAATAAAATAATGGAATCAATGCAACGCTCCCTTCTCCGGATCTAATTTAATCAGAGAGTTGAGAAGAAGCACTTAATATGAAGAAAGTCGATGCATAATAATAAAGTCAGCTTGCCAACGGTTCATGTTGATAATGCAAATTCCTCACGTATTTCATGTGCGTAACCGAACCATGTGCGTGTGTGCGTTAGATTTCCTTTCTTTTCTGTGCGTGTCGTTACGATATATCAAATGCAGTGACTTGAGCAAAGAAGAGGCAGCAGACGAGGAAGGAAAATCAGACAGCAAAAGGCAATGGTGAAATAATAAAGAGCGAAACCGTCATCGTATTTATTTTCTGTTTCTGGCACAACTATATTTCCTCCTTAAAATATCACATGATTTACGTATTCGCAAACGTTTTGGATGAAATAATTTCAGTATTATCATAAAATGTATATGCGGTTTGGAGAAATAAATAAATAAAGAATGGTTAAAGTTTTATGGCAAAAGAAACGAATAGATGTCGCAATATAATGGCTGACTTTACATCACACTGTCATGTTATTAAACTATGTGTGTGTGTCTCGCTCTGTCTCTATGTATATAATGGTACTTCTTACAAGAAATAAGTACAGTTCAAAGACGAACTTCCGCTGGTTTGTTACTACTGTTCCACAATCTAACCTTGATCTACCATATATATTTTCATACGCCGTTTGTTCTGTCAAGTCTTTGTTTTCCACATTTTCTTGACACTTACTTAACTTACTCGAAATACAATTAGTGTTAGTACGTTTAGAATAAGAAGAATGAAACGATACGTTTCAACACGAGTTTAACCAAAGTGACTACCACTTCTAACATAAAGCGAAGGAAATTGTCGGTGAAAAATCCCGTTATTTAATTTCGCAAACTCTTATAATAAGTCACAAACCCCTCTTTCGGCATTAATTTTTTTTTGTGGTCCTTTCAAGCAAAAATTGTTGGAGTCAAATACAAATTTCAAATTAAAATCGTTTCGCACTGAAAGGAAAGACGCTTCATAAAAAAGATCCCCCATCGCCCACATATATCGTTGTCGAGATTACGTAAAGTGTTAAACGTCGAAATAAAAGCCGGAAGTAATATCATTTTCCAAGAGTTCGATCGTAATAACGAAATATATAAATGTATAAAGTACAATGGATACAAAAGCGCGATAGTAATGGTAGCGGAGTATTGCAGAATCTTTATGTAATTCTCGATATAATACTGCTTCTCTAAAAAAAGCGGGGGATAAAGGAAAATAAATGTGAGGAGTATAAAAAGAAAAGTGCGGTAACGGAAGAAGTGAAAAAGAGGGCAAATAAAAGCAGAAGGGTTAAAGCGAAACATTAAACTCGATCAGCTGTGTATTAGAGACGTTTTGTTTCGCTTCAATAAACCGAACGAAGGAACACGGGGGCCACCTTTTTATTTTTAGGATATAATAATTGTGAAAAACGAACGAGAGCCGAAGAGTATCGGGAGTGTTGCCACTTTTTCCCTTTAACGATTATCGATTTTACAATTAAATTAAAACTGAAGAAACTTAATATTATACGTGTCTGTATTGTTTAATTTGATTATGCTGTGTTTTTTTTATCCTCGAGTTACGTAAAATTTCACTTTCGATTTTATGCCACACGTACAAAAATGTTCTCTCATCCGATTTGTTGTTGCCAAATGTAATCAAATACATTTCCCACGGTATTATTAATAATTTGCCACGCATGATGGATCCACTTGCTAATTGAAAAAAAAATACAGAAACGAATATAGATGTGAGTGAAAGAGGAAAATAAAATTGTTTGTTCAAAAAAAAAAAAATTAACGAGCTTTGAAAAGGTACTTACGTAGTTTTAATGTCTAATTTTTATTTGCTCTTTTTTCGACATTTTTTGTATTATTTTTCATTCATTCATCTCTAAACAATTTTCATCCTTGATTATAATCACTATAATTTTAAGCAACAAAAGAGAATTATTATCTTCATCCTCCTTTATGATGTACACACACACACGTGAACACTAATTATGGTAAGATTATTTTTCTTTTATGCTACTAATGTAGAAATTGCACAACGGTAGCAATTAAAAAACTATAACCGGGGAACATTAAAACATAATTCGTAGAAGATGAAGTATGGACAAGGGAAACCTTTTTCTTTTTGATCGATGCACTACCACAAACATTTCACTTAAAGGTAACTCTGGAATATCCTCAATTGACTCACCTGCAAAAAAAAGAAAAAGTATTAATTTATGGTCAACTAAATAAATTTTCAATGAACTATTAATCTGAATATACAAGTTTCGTGAACTTTTTGCAATTTCTCAGCATACGATTTAACAATTTCCCTTTTTGTTATGTCTTTGAATAGTTACACTAAAGCTTTTCCATCATTTCGATGTAGTTTTTTCCCAATAGCTAAATGTTTCCTAAACATAATAATGAAATAGATGAAGCAAAATAAATTGTTTGTAATTATTAGACTTTACAATACAAAATTACCATCATCATCATCGCCATCAATATGTGTTAAAATGAATTACTTTTCATTGGAATCGCCATTACATTATTAACCTTTTGTTCGTAATGAGTTTCATTAAAAATCGATATCGTACTTTAACGTATAAATTATTATCGTCAGCGCTATTGGCACGATCATCGACATGCAAAAAGACAGCATTTTGATGGCTATTCGGCCATCAACAAATCGACATTCATTTAATTATCATAATCCCGAAATTAAATCCATTCAATCCGTCCACTTCTTTAGCGTTTATTATTTTATCACGCTTTATCTCTCATTATTATTATTAACTTATTCCTGCATAACATTTTCTCTTAAAAAAAGTTTAACAACAGCAACAACAATAACTTTTGATGTTGTTTTATAAAATGCGACGAGATTACGAACGTTTCCATTTGCTCTAAAAAAGTGATAGTAAATTTTACTTTATACAGTATTTTATATGAAATTAAAACCCAAGTTTCTTATTTTATTTTAGCACGCTAACTAAAATAATACCTTCGCTCTTATAAGCCGTTGCGTCCTTCTTTTAGATTTCTTATCAACGTCTTTTTGGGTTGTTTAATGTGATGTAATATTTCCATTTATTTTCTCTTTCTTATTCAACGGCATTCCGCCTCTCTCATTTCCCAAAGCCTTTATCTTGCAACCTATTTTTAATGATCAATAGTGTCGTTAAAGGTTTTCTTTTAATTATAAAATTAAATTACGTACAGGTGTTTCAATTAATCAAAGTTCTTTACGAATTATTCATATCAGAGATACAATTAATAAATTTATTGCACCTTTAGCGAAAACTTTTTTATCAATTCTTTGCCATTTAATTATTATCATTATAATTGCGAATGATAGTCAAATTGAAATTACAGTTACTGATAATTTTGTAATTCTAATTATAAAATTAAATTTTATTCAATCGTAACAGGACGTCCATGACATTCTTACGTCTTTAATATTTTTGAAAGAGTTAAATTTGAAATGAAATAATGATTGTGTACATGTTCAACTGATTTGTGATTGTTGTTTAACTCTTACTATTTCAAAATCGCATAATTATATAAGATAAACTGTCTTTTTTTATCCTGTCTTTGAAATAAAATATTGTTGCAGTCTAAATGAAAGGGAACGGACACGTAACATTAATAAGTCACATTACAGGTACGATATTTTATTGCCATTTCGTATTGTTTCGTTTTTTTTTTACACTCCGTCTCCAATCAATGGTATTTCTATTTGAATGTGCGACAGCATAAAGTTAAAGCATTAGCACTAATGCATTTTAATAGATTATCAATTTGAATGTATTAAAGTCAATGAAACGGTTTGAAGATAACAAATTATGTCAATACAATCTATTAATTACAACAATTATTTCAGTTAATAAATGCAAAGTAAATTACAATTTGATTTTCCGAGTTAGAATTGTTAATTAACGAACAACGAAATTTTATTATGAAAATTAGTTCGTATTAGCTAACGTCGTAATGCATGGCATGTGAATGATAATTCATTTTTCTAAATAAAATAGAGGCAAATTTAAAAATATATTAGTATCAATAGCACTGCAAAAAAAATATCTCGTAATAGTAATTAATTTATAAGCTAATGAATACAAAAAAATTCTTTCAATAATACCCAACGACACCTTAACGAACGTCACAGTGCATCTAATCCTATGTGTTTAAACATAAACAGCTGGTCACGTGCATCTTCCAATTAGGTTTCTTACGCCGCTCAAGAAAAAATTTTTACCTGAGCAACGTTTTACGATAATGATTTCACTTTTAAAGGATTTACAAATTCTCATTTACGCTAACTGACTAAACGAGGTAGTAATGATTAAGTGTTAATTGATGGCAATTTGTTACGAATTTAATTTGCATAATACAATTGATAAAGTAGCGTTTGAAAGTAAAAACAGGACATTTCTTTTCGCTCGTTTTACATTACAATCAATTGCAAATGCTAGAGAAGGACAAATGTGTGAGGATAGATTTCGTGTTTTACACATATTTCGAAATTTAACACCTTTCTCTAACAGTTTTCTTCCTATTTTCAACCTTAATTGTTTACATAAGCATAATAATAGTGCTTGGTAGCTGAATTGGACGACGCATTTTATGTAATAGAGCATGGAATTGTTGGGATGATGGCAAGATAGTTACAAACACATACAGGAAGTTGAATATCTTTCCAAAGACACACACGGTTACATTTAAGTTATGGCCTTCGCTTTTTATTGCCGTTGGCGCGCCTTGTAATTTATAGTTTGTTTACATTAGTTAATCATATGGCACAGTTTGATGTAACATTTGTTGTAATTGGAACCGAGTCCAACGGAATAGAATTGTATAGAGGCATAAAACCCATGTACGAAAAGTGGTTCCCCATCATAATCGTGTTAACCCTCTTAAGGTTCCTTGCTGCAAATGCTCCAATAAAATCGACATTATCGATACTGCAAAATTGAATATGCACAAATTCGTTCTGGCAATAGGTTATAATCAAATTTCGAGTTAATCTAAATAGCCCTCGAGTTAGAATTTGGTTGTACTTCAATGCATGTGAGGAGAAAATCATGTTTTACTGGCTGGTAAATATTGAAGAACGCATTGAAAATGATTTTTTGTTACGCCACACGTACGTGTGTTACGTACATTTTGTATGTATGGCCGGAATTGCATTTTTTTTAGGAGTTGCTTTAGGCTATCAGCAGCTTTATGCTTGAACGGAACTTTAAACGTATGTTTTTGATCGTAATATGCGCACTCGTAGACCTCCCATACCCAACTATTATTATTATTGCCTACAATATTCGTGCATGGTGCATGTTACTGTGTGTTGTATGCCCAATGTGGGTATGTACATGCAATATGGGAGGGAAAAATGGGTGCCCACGATATCACAAATATCGTTGTTGTGACTTTGTAGCGTGTTTTGAAACCCATATGCAAAAATTGAAATATTTAATGTATGACTGATTTTCTTCTCTTTTTTTGTTTGTTTGTTAGTGCAGTTCTTTCAGAATGCAAAAATGGTAATAACAATATCGCAAATTGTAAATACGAATGCATGCGATTTCACGATATTCTTCGGGAAAATAAATACCGGACCCTTTCATAATTCCATTAAATTCTTATGGTCTTTCTTAAAATGTATGTACACGTGTGTCTCCCGTTTATATTCCATTTGCAAATAAATTAGAAGGTACGAAAGTAATGGAAAGAGAGAAAATAAATGGAAAACGAAGAAGAAAAACGATGAAAAGTTAACTGCAAATAGTACGGGAATGCATAAATGAAATATACATGCGCATCACGTGCACTGCTAAATCGCATTATCGGGTTTAAAGTGCAATGTCTAAATATTCAAAGGTATACATTGAATATTTTAAAACAAATACTTATACCGTTCCCATAATATAAACGATGGAACGCTATAAGGAATTACTTGGAAGGTAGAGGAAAGAAACGAAACAATAAAAATCAATCTCGTTTTAATAGGAATATATTTGCAATGAAAAACAAAAAGTAATGCATACGCATATTTCCAATATACATAATAATAATATTAATAAAATAGGATAGAAGGGAGCTGTAGCAGTAATAATGTGCGCAAAGTGGAAAATGAAATACGTGAAAGGTTAATGCCATTTTAAATATTTGCTTTGGATATACTAACAACCTAAACATATACACCATCACGTTTACAGATCTCCTCGTAATACAACGTACAAGTTTTCTAATGATTACTCAGCAAATCATCGGTTTTGTTAATATTAAACGTACATACGTACGGCACGTTAAGGAATATAATCAATATTGAAATTTTATAACGATTTCCATGAAAATTACATATTCATTATTCATTTTCCCCCCATTCGACACTCTGATCTTTTCAACCCCACCACCCTCCATCATCATCATCGTCGTCATCAACAATCTAAGGACGTTGAAAATCATTTAAAAAATCATTTGCATATTAGCCTACAACAGCACGTGGTGAAAAGTATAAAGAAAACCTAATAGCGGAAACAGGAAGGACCAAACGAAAAAGGAATAAATAACTAATAAAGGATATAAGTAAGAGTATATAAAATGGCAATAAAACTGAAAGTCGGTAATTTGACCGAAATTTTATTTGCAACGAACGTAAAAAAGAGACCATCGACAAACGTATATATACGACACAATCGATAGATAGGAAGCCATTGTTTATTGCCTATTTCCAAGCCATTGCATTACAAATAAGTTTTAAATACTTTCAGCAGTCGGCCAGACACTCTACGCGATCGGCACGATCAACTTGGCACGGTTCGTCCTTAATGTTTATTCCATCTTTATCTTTCGCTCTTTCTGTGTCATCCTCCCGAACTGTGTCATTTATTCGTGAAGCCCCCTCCGAAATTTATAAACCAAGATAAAAACACCGAATTAACGTCGTTGCCATTCCAAAAGGACAGAGGAATAATAAATGCGAAGTCGGAGGAGGTGATTGAAAGTGCACCCAAACGATAATCAAAAGAGGAAAAAAACTGATTGTTGTTTAGAAGAGATTATTTTCGGGTCATAAGGTTACTGGCATAAATAAATTAATAATAACGTTATCATCAATCGAAACTTACGTTTGTAAGCAATCTAATTCCTTTTTTTGTTATTAATAACGTCCGCATTCGAAAATGCTTTCAAAGATCTATGAGTAAACTCAAATAATAATTAGTGCGGCTGGACAATTTGCAAAAGCCCAGTTAAATATAGAAGCATTAATCGATTGGGATAGCCATAGTCCACAAACCTGAATTTAGATTTCACAGCAATCTGTAGACGATTTAAAACCAAATTAATCTGCACTTAAGTTACTGGTATGTGACTTCTCATAAAATCATTTTGTCTTATTACAATTGCTTTGATTAAAGATTAATTGGCAATAAATTATCTCTCTAAACGTAATAAATCGAAGTTTTTTCGATGGCAAAAAATGCAAACAAATAAAAGAGTACGTAAAAAAGAAATATATTAAAGTTCTATGTAAACATGACACGTTTTGTTTGGCCCCTTGCGAATATGAGTAGATAAACTGCACGTTAATGACACAGTATTCCCTCGTGGGCAAATACCCTCGCTCACATTCTAAATGCAACGAAAATTGGCCGTTTAAACTTAACTGCTAGAGAATGGTAACAGCAGTAATACCTACTGCTGGTGGCATTTACTTCGCAAAAAAATGACGACTACTTTTTTCCTTTTTAAATATCATCAGCGCGCTCCTTCCATCAACATCGTCGTCTTCTTTTTACGATCATCATCAGCAACAAGGGCAGCATTATTATGCTTTATACGTATGAAAAAGTGTTTATCATTATTTTTCGATTCCAGTTATCTTACACATAATTTTTTGTTGTTCTTCTGGCAGCAAATAATCGATATAGCATTTTATAGATTTATTGTTGTTGTTCGCCTACAATTTTTTTGTTATTTCGCCGGTTCCAAAGGGCCATAGGGAAACGTAATTTATAACACGAACATGCCGCCTACCATTATACACGTATAAATGTATCCTCTAAAGAGGAAAAGAAAAGTTCAGAAGGAAATACCAAAAAAAGAAACCGGAGGAAAATAAATAAACGTACCAGTTTTCAACGGTATTATCGCGTTCACGTTGTACAAAATACTCGGGGACTCGGTTGTTGCTGCTGCTGCTGCTGCAGGAGTAAGATAGCTCACTCAAATTAAGTTAAAAATGGAAATGTTTTATGTGATGTACATTTTTTAACAACTCTCTCGCGCGCTTTCTCTCTTCCGCTCTCCATCGCAAGTAGTAGTAGTAATCGTAGCATTTTTCATCTTTGTAGGTTCATCTTCGTTGCAATCCTTATCTACTTTATTGCGTTTTATATCTTAATCCTTTTTTACGTCAAATAGATTTAATATATTACATTAAAATTTATTCCCGTGGTATAAATTCAATTACTCTCTCTCTCTCTCTCTGTCTCTCTCTCTCTCTCTCAGTTTATTTAATGCGGGAAACGAAGCAAAGACACAGAGGAAACTGAGGTAGACTAAGGAAGCAAAAAAGAAAGGGACTAAAAATTGTATAACGTAATACAAATAAATTGCTTAGGAGTATTAAAAATTGTCAGCAGGTTGCATTAAGATATCCTTTTGTTATTTCTTTTTTCGGTAAGAACGAATCGAGAAGAAAAAGGGAGACAGAGAGAAGAAAAGTGGAAAAAGATAACCTCCTTTTTAAAGTACTGAATTTATCTCTGTGGATGAAAAGCAACTTTTCCGATAACCATTTCATCCCCATACCAACTTATTTTCTTTCTCTTACTTTTCACTTATTACTGTCGACATCTCTTGTTTCTGCCATCCTTTACCGTCCTTATTCTCGAGGTTTCCTCCCTCTAAAAAATGACTTTTATTTCTTCGGTGCGCAATTCCGTACCGCACCACGTTTTTACTATACAAGAATATGTATATCCAATTCGAGTCTTAGATTGAATTACCAAATATGAATTTGAATTTTTCCTCTTTCATATAAACCAAATATTAGATAAAAATCATATCGTATACCCCGTCGACATGCATTCACGTAACGTAAGGTGGTACCGACCCTTATGGATATTTTTATTTCAACATAAGAAATAAACAGATGGAATATACCGAGAGGTAAAACGTTATGAAATCAATTTTGATGATTATTCTCGTCTTTCATTTCTCGCTCCTTCTCATCGTTTTGCCTCTTGATTCTCGAATCTTTAAATAATCTCATCTCATTTCGAGCTTAATGAAGGTCTCTCTATCGATTCGAATTTCCCTTTTATTTTTTCTTCGAATGAAAAAGAAATTTTATCGATCTAAAATCGAACATGTTTATATTGTAAGAACGAAAGGAAAACAATAAAAGTGAAATAAAGAGAACTGCTGAAAAAGAAATAATAATAAAGAGCCAGTGAGAGAGAAAG